>OY970786.1:4476158-5067137 GCA_963853795.1 Xestia rhomboidea
CCCCGTCATTTGCGATCATTTTTTTGTTCTACACCATACCTGGGAACCTTCTAGTTACGGAGATATTGGCGGTCAAAGTCCCAACCTTTTGTCAAGTTTTTTTTTTCTAAATACAACATTTTAATGTAAGATTTTTACTTTAAACACCTCCACGACCCCCGTACTATTAAAAATCCATCCATCAGCACAATGTTTTGAGTGCGTAACATTTAGTTCTACCATAAAACATGATTTATCACCCCAAAAAACAAAGGTTTCCAGGCGATAATATTTCGTAAAGTTACTTAGTTTGATGTACTTACAGAATGCTTGGTTGACGGCTTCGTGGTGAGGTTAACACCTTGTATATATACCTTACAGACTAACATACATACATGTGATAAAATACAAACTGTGCAGGCAACGAGGAACGAGGCAGTCACAGGAATATTACGAACACCCTTATAAGTCGAGTTCAGCATGTAACAGGGGATCGGAGAGCCTTCCATCAACTGGGCAATGGGCATAAATCCAAACTTCGAGCTGCGACTGAAAAAATTTTAATAGATACCTTCACCCAGTTTGAGCGCTCTTCCCAAGATATGTGTCCGGTTGATGGCAATAGGATTGCCCCTTATACATGGGACTGAAACATAATTCAGTCACACCCACTCCTATCAAGATCGGAGACTCTACACTCGAAGTTGTAGACGTGCGTACCTGGGACAAACGGTCCAGTTAGGTAGGTCTAACTTCGGGAAAGAGGTCAATCGTGGAATCCGACTCGGCTGGGCAGCGTTCGGGAAGTTGCGCGGTATCTTCTCGTCCAGCTTACCGCAGTGTCTCAAGACGAAAGTCTATGACCAGTGTGTGTTGCCAGTGATTACATACGGGACCGAAACGTGGTCGCTCACAATGGGCCTCATCAGAAGGCTTAAAGTCACCCAAAGGGCAATGGAGAGGGCTATGCTCGGAGTTTCCTTGCGCGATCGAAAGAGAAACGAAGACATCCGCAAGAGAACCAAAGTTACCGATGTAGCCCGAAGAATTACCAAACTTAAGTGGCAGTGCGCAGGTCACATTGCTCGCAGAACGGATGGCCGATGGGGCCGAAAAGTTCTGGAGTGGCGACCGCGAACCGGAAGACGTTGCGTTGGAAGGCCTCCCACTAGGTGGAGCGATGACCTGGTGAAGGTTGCGGGAGTTCGCTGGATGCGAGTCGCACGGGACCGGTCAATGTGGCGACACTTGGGGCGGCTGTAATGATGAATGGAAACATAATTGGCAATATTTGGGTGTACTATTAAGTAAACTTCTGTCTAATCCTTCTTGGATTACAAGCGTTATGTTACTACACCTCTTTGCCTATCCCCTCGAGGTGAACAGTCCTGATGCTTTGTCATCTAGCTGTTAAAATGGATAGCGTTTTTGCACTGTCCCAGGAAATGTGTAACTGAATAAATACATTTATAATCAGATAGTTATTTCCGTGTTTTCGAGTACATATCTTTGTACATAGTGTGGTGTGGCAATGAGTTTTGTACATACTGCATACGTACATATTTACTTTGCCGGCCTACGTAACTATGATGAATGTTGCACTGTGTAATGACCGTTGGTGCGTAGGAATATAGGTTTTGGAATCTAAATATTAACAGCTTGCTTGACTAGATAATAATTATTATTAGCCGCATATAATAATGCTTCTTGCAACTGTTAAATATATTCTAGTTATAGTTTAATTATAAGCACTAATTATACCATTGTTTGAGAAATAACACTACTGCACCTAAATGTACACTTTTGTAATACTTTTTAAATAAATTATTCTTATTCTTATAGTCAACTTATAATGTTCCCACTGTTGAGACCAGCGGTGGCCCAGTGGTGGCAGCCCCGATTTACGAACAGTAAATCGTGGGTTCGAACCCAGACAGGCGCATTACTTTCAGTAAATTAATTTCATCACCACTGCTCTCAAAAACGGTGGAGGAAAACATCGTGAGGAAACCGGCTCGTCCTAGAACCAAAAATTTTAAGACATGTGACATCTACCAATCCGCACTGGGCCCGCGTGGATTATAGCCCATTCCCTCTCATAGAGAGCTCTCATAGAGAGCTCTCATAGAGAGCTCTCATAGAGAGCTCTCATAGAGAGCTCTCATAGAGAGGAGGCCTGTGTTCCAGCATTGGGAACAGTAATAGGCTGATGATGATGATGAATGTTCCCACAGCTGGGACATTGGCCTCCTCGCTATGAAAGGGAGGGATATACAGTGCGGGTTGGTAGATGTCACATGTCTTGTACTATACCCATTGATATACAAAAAACACAAGATGCACAATCTCGAACAAAACTAACACTCGAAACTGCCACCAAACACTCACCACTACAACCCTACACTACATAAGTTAGACTAGTAAGCAAATTCAACCTTACGCGGATTGTTTAAGTTTGTTTTTACAAAGCAGTGTACAAAAAGCAATTTCGGGCATATTTTTTTTTTTTTTTGGGGCCATATCCAAACCATTATCACACAATATAAACTGAGATTTTCGATGTGTGATTATGGTTAAGACAGGCCACAAAATTAAAAAAAATATGCCCGAGAATGTTTGATTATTTCTTTATAGAGCGCTTTAAATAAAAAATCATTTTTTTTTCTTGTATTTGAGCGCTAGACTCTTAAAACACTCAGAAACAAGAAAAACTGTAATAGCCCTCTTAAATAAGTACCAATCTGCCATACACAACTATCCTAGTGTATATTCTGCAGAGGGGCGTTGGTCCCCTCAGCTGTTGACCCAGTGACCTGGTTTAGGCGTTATAACGGCTGACGTGTTGTCAATAGGGACACCATCTATTTCAGTTACTGCGGTCATTCAAATTTTGTAGAATATTTGCGCTTGTATTCGTGAAAGAGGTAGGCGGGGGTGTATACAGGATGGAATTTTTCAATGCCACCTGGAGGGAAAGTACTCTAAATATTGGAGATAGCAAACTTTACTCAAAGGAAACATTCCTTTATTTTTTTTTAAGAAAAAAATCTGCATTCACTGATTTTCGAAAATTTGTTTGCCACATTCGGGCATCGAACCCGGGATGGATCGACTAAAGTTCGAAAAAATAACATTATGTCCCTTTTTGACATCAATCGATAGGGTCAATCATATGGATCAAATCTCTCTAACAAACATGATAAATTAAATGAATGAATTGAATTGAATTTATCCCATTGAATTTATAACTGTTCTTTACATTTCATGATTTTCTCTTCATTTAATTTATCATGTTTGTTAGAGAGATTTGATCCATATGATTGCCCCTATCGATTGATGTAAAAATAGTACAGGATGTTATTTTTTCGAACTTTAGTCGGTTCGATTCCCGAGTGTGGCAAGCGAATTTTCGAAAATCTGTGAATGCAGATTTGTTTCTCTTTAAAAATAAAGGAATGTTTCCTTTGAGTTAAATTTGCTATCTCCAGTATTTAGAGTACTTTCCTTCCAGGTGCCATTGAAAAATTCCACCCTGTATATAAACACAACTGAAAAAAAAAACTTTTGTCAAATACATGGTGTAAACGAACCCTTAACGAAACCGTCAACGAAGCATTCTGTACATCAAACTAAGTAACTTTACGCTAAAATTATTGCTGGGAAACGACTTTTTTTTTGGGTGGAATATCTCAGGTGATATAATTATATACACTGACCTGCAAAAATAAGTACTACACTTTTAAAATTTTAATATTTCTTAAACTATAGAAATTAGAGATTTAAAATAAAAATACGTTATAAAGCAATTTTTATCAGCTCTCTTTGAAACTATAGACAAAATTAAACTATTTTTCCAGTCCTTTTTGTTTCGAAAGTATATCTTGTGTACTTAAAAAGTTATTGCAATTTTGAAAGTGTGATACTTATTTTTGCAGGCCAGTTTATATCAGCACGACTGCTAAGCATGTGTGTTATTGGGTCTTTCCATCAGGAATTTCTCAGTAGCAGCCACGGAGTCAGGCTTTGTGGCTGGTTAATGGGAATAGGCTCGCGCGACCCCTACTACATGGCTGCATGGTACTTAAACATGGCGAAATGTGTGTGAACTATTAGGTACACCTCTGCCTAATCAGAGATTATAGGCATAATTTTATGTTATGTAGTCTTTAAAAAATCCCATGTTTTACCATAAACAATCAAAAATCCATGTATTTTTACCAGAAACCTCTCTTTTCCCCTCAAAATCGCTGTATTTTTTACCAGAAACTTCTTTTTTCCTCTCAAAATCTCTGTATTTTTACCAGAATCCTCTTTTTTTATCTCGAAATCCCTGTATCTTTACCAGAATCCTCTTTTTTCCTCTCAAAATCCCTGTATCTTTACAAGAATCCTCTTTTTTCCTCTCAAAATCCCTGTATCTTTACCAGAATCCTCTCTTTTCCCCTCAAATTCGCTGTATTTTTACCAGAAACCTCTCTTTTCCTCTCAAAATCCCCGTATTTTTACCAGTAACCTCTCTTTCTCTCTCAGATGGACATCTACGTTCAGACCGCGTCGCCGATCGTAGAGCAAGTCCTGCTGGGCTACAACGGCACGATCTTCGCGTACGGACAGACCGGCACCGGAAAGACGTACACCATGGCTGGCAGCAACACGGCACCAGAGCTGAGGGGCATCATACCCAACTCCTTCGCGCATATCTTCAGCCATATCGCGATGGCTAAGGAGGATGAGAAGTAAGGCTTTTTTTTTAATTTAAAATCTGTATATCAATACCTAACATATAAAAAGTCTGCCAAAATGGAAAACAGTTTGTCGGCAGTTGTTCTCGTTTCACAATATCATTATAACAAATTTCGATTTTTATTATAAAGTAACATAATATGAAAAAAAAAAGGTTCCGACGACTTTTTGAAGTCGGTTAAAAAAGGGAAGGGAGTTTACAGAAAGAAACACATTTTACACCTATGAAAAATAATGCTATTGTACATGGATACAAAATTAGCTATGGACACAAAGATAGGTAATGTTTTTTTAAAAACCAGCTTAAAAATGTACATTTTTAAGCTGGTTTTTAGATTTAACATGCGATATCAGGTGTGGGGGGATTGGCATTCACTAACGACGGTACCACATATTTTCTTGTGCGCTTACCAAAGCAGTTTGTGACTTTAGGAACAGCAAGTGTCTAGTTTTTAGATAAACGAGTTGGGTACATACTGGGTGTAAACCACCTCATCACAAAGCCGTCAACCAAGCATTCTGTACATCAAACTAAGTAACTTTACGCAAAAATTATAGCTGGGAAACGACTTTTTTTTTGGGGTGAAAAATCATGTTTTATTTTTTATTTTATTTATTTATTAAAACTTTTTGCACATAATGTACAAAGGCGGACTTAATGCCTTGGGCATTTTCTACCAGTCTACCTTAGGGTGATGCAGAGACAAAACAGTAGGTGCAATATTACAGACAATTTTAAAGAATACAATATAATAATAAATACACATATACATACATACAACAAATTATACAAAGTGAGGAGGGATAAAAACAAAAAAAAACATAGATGAAGAGAACTGACAACTTAATTGTGGGACAAGTCTGCCAACTTCTTATGGAAGTGTTCGCGAGCTTTTACCTAAAATGTGAGCCAACTGGTTGCCATCCTGATATTCAGAGGGAGCGCATTCCAAAGGAAAACCACCTGGACAGGAAAAGACGATTTAAGGAAACCAGAGCGGTGAGTAGGACATCGTAGAAGACGATTATTGGAAGAACGAAGATTCTTGCTGTGCGCAGAGCATAGATATTGGAAGTGAGAAGTCAGATAAGAAGGAGAAGTGGGTTTGTCTAGAAGAGAAAACAAAGTAGTCAAAGCCCTTTACGCTCTGCGCTGTCAGATGGTAACCATTTTAAGCGTAACCGATGTGCGGACACATGATCATACTTACGGAGATTAAATACGAATCGAATGCAGTTATTTAGAAGTCGGTCAAGTTTATTGAGGAGATCTGCATTCAGGTCGTAGTAACACACATCACCATAGTCAAGTATGGGAAAGATAAGGGACTGAACCAGCATTACCTTTATGTGGGATGGGAGAATGTTTTTCAATCGATAGAGCGACCGCAACGTCCCGGTGACTCTCTTGCTCACAATCGCGACCTGCTTACGCCAGTCAAGGCAAGCGTCAACATACAAACCCAGATCCTTGACGTCAGAGCTAAACGGAATCACTGTGCCGTCAAAGGTAACCGGTGGCACTGTTGTACCATTCAACCTTCTCAAGCTATGGGCGCTCCCTACTAAGATAGCCTGGCACTTGGTCGGGTTAACGGTTACCCCGAAGCGATCCGACCAGTTTTTCACCACTGCTAGATCCCGATTTAGCTCCTCAATCGCATCAGATAAGTTGTCAACACCCGCCTGACTGTAGAGCTGCAAGTCATCAGCGTAAAGATGATACGCACACTGAAGCTCGGTAGTAATAAGATCTATAAAAATAGAGAACAAAAGTGGAGATAAAATACCGCCTTGAGGGACGCCAGCATCAAGATTAAACCAGTTGGAAGAAGAGTCTCCCGCAAGAACCGACTGCTGGCGCCCCCGAAGATAGGAAGAAAACCAACGCAAAACCTCGGGAGATACCATAAGATAGGAGAGGATGGATAAAAGGACTTCGTGACTGACGGTATTGAAAGCATTGGAAAAATCTATAAGCACTAAAACGGAAACTTTAGTGTTTTCCATTCCCCGCCTTATATCGTCAGTCACTTTAAGGAGAGCTGAGACGGTACTGTGGCCGGGCCTGAACCCGGATTGGAATGGACTAATGAGGGAGTCTTGTGTTTTGTGGTAGAACTTAATGTAACGCTCTCAAAACATTGTGCTGATGGGTGGATTGAATAGTACGGGGGTCGTGGAGGTGTTTAAAGTAAAAATCTTACATTAAAAACTTGTATTTAAAAAAAACTTGTCAAATAGTTGGAACTTTGACCCCTAATATCTCCGTAACTAGAAGGTTCTCAGGTATGGTGTAGAACAAAAAAATGATCGCAATGACGGGGAGAACAAGTGCCTTTTGGCTTCGTTATGATTACGTTCCTCCTTGTGATATTCATTATTTAATTTTTTCAGTCAAGATATTTAGTTTACTGTGACGTACAATATAGGGTGAAAACGGACCCTTCACGAATATTTCAACCAAGTATTCTGTACATCAAACTGATTAACTGAGCAAAAATGTTTGCTGGTAAACGACTTTTTTTTTGTGTGAAAACCAATACATTCATTGAATAGTACAGGGGTCATCAAACTATTGGATGTCCGATGGGGACGAAAAGTTCTGGAGTGGCGACCGCGAACCGGAAGACGTTGGAACGTTTGCGTTGGAAGGCCTCCCACTAGGTGGACCGATGACCTGGTGAAGGCTGCGGGAATCCGCTGGATGCGAGTCGCACGGGACCGGTCAATGTGGCGACACTTGGGGGAGGTCCATGTCCAGCAGTGGACGTTTTTCTGAAATGATGATGATGTAAAGCCAAGTCAGAGGCCCATGGACGGCATAAAATCTGACACCAGGTTAGGCACTAACCACACGTTAAAAAAAGAAAGGGGAAATCAGTCGTTAAATTCTGTATCTCAAAGGATAAAAACAAAAGTTTTACCCCAAATAGCACGAAGTAAAACCCTCACCCCACGTCCTTTAATAATTTACCCGATCGATGGAAGATCGCCGTCGTCACGTCGTCGTCGAGGCGAACTAGTTGTGACCTAGATATTGCAGGCCACAATTATACTCGCATAATTTGGGTTAGGTGGTTCGATGACAGCACTGTTTGCTATGTTGATTGATAAGACGAGCAGTTTTCTGTATGATGGATGTTATTTATTTGTTTGTTGAAATAAAAAATGGGTTCTCTAAATAAAATGTTGAAAGACGATAGAGCGAGAAACTCTAGCGTCTTTCATTATTGTACAAGTTGATCTATTCTAGCTTTCTTTAAAGCTTCACATAGCTTCTTCAAAAAACTATCCTATTCGGGACGGAATGCTTAAATTTCTCTCGCTTCATCTACGAAGCTGAATATGCACCACCCTGCGGTATCTCACGGAAATTCGTATCGGCAGCAAATTTCATATGAATGCTAATTTTATTTTCCTGATAAGAAACTATTGGTATTTTACGATACAACAAGAATCAATGTCATAAACAACGAAAGGTAGGCAGTGGTTTATAATACACAACCACATTTCGCTAGTTACTTTCATATATTATGTCCTTAAATACTGGTTAAAATTAAAGCTAATCTGACTTCATAAGAAATAGACTGAGCATCAGCGCAGCAATAAAAAGATTTGTTTTTTTTTTTTATTAATTGAATACTCGTAGATTGCTTTTAGATTACTTTTGTTTCTTATATTTTTTTTAGAAAAATTTGCAAATTCAAAAGTAAATTGCATTCATTTCTAATGGATAAATCATGATCTGTCGAATGACCAATTTGTTCGAGACACCATTGTTTAACTATTGTGTCTACTTCGTGGACAGATCATGGGATAAGAAGTATTGCTCTACCTATCCTTACGAGGTAAATGCATTAATAAAAAACTTGAAAAATAAGTCAAGCTATGGCGTTGACGAACTTCCTCCTACATTACTGAGACAATGTGCAGATGAGTTAACTCTTCCATTCTACAAACTACTAAACCAATCCTTCACGGAAGGTACTTTTCCCAACCTCTTGAAAAAGGCCCTTGTAAAGCCAATACATAAGAAAAATGAAAAAACTGACCCAAACAACTACCGTCCAATCGCTCTCCTACCAACTGCATCAAAATTATTTGAAAAAGCCATGTGCAACCGTGTCTACGCTTATTGTGAAAAATATAACATATTTAATGACTGTCAGAATGGCTTCCGAAAAAACCGATCAACAACCCTCGCCGTCTATAAATATATACAAAAAGCCCTCGATATTATTAACTCCAAAAAATATGCAATAGGATTACTGCTGGATATGACGAAAGCTTACGATAGAGTACAATTCGACATCTTACTAAACAAGCTATATGGCATAGGGATCCGTGGTAAATGTCATGAATGGTTCGCGTCATACTTACAACATAGAGAGCAAGTAGTGGAATTGGAATATTATAATCAAAAAACCAATGAAATAGAACTATTCCGATCTGAAACCATACCAATAAACGCTTCTATCCCACAAGGTAGTGTAATAGGCTGTTTCCTATTCTTAGTCTACATCAATGACCTCCCGAAGCATATCAGTGTACCTTGTGTTTTGTTTGCGGATGATATATCTATTCTTGCTTCATGTGAAACTGATCTCAACCTTAATGATAAATTAAATTCAATACTTGACGCTACAACTCATTGGATGATGGAACATAACCTAGAAATAAACTATGATAAGACTAAAATATTGACCTTCCACCCAAGACAAAAAAAACCTATCAATATAAACTTCAGTTTCAAAAATTATAAGTTAGAAACAGTCAATAAATTCACCCTATTAGGATTAGACATAGACACACACATAAATTGGAAGTCGCATATCCAGAAAGTACAAGCAAAATTATCAAAATTCTCATACGCCCTTCGGGAAATCAAAAAAACTACAGACATAAAAACTGCGTTGGTAGCATATTACGCTTATGCCTATGCATGGCTTAAATACGGTGTCATATTATGGGGAAATAGTACAGACTCGCCCACACTATTCACCCTACAAAAAAAACTAATTAGGATTCTAGTAAATATTGAACAAACGGATAGCTGTAAGCCTCACTTTCAGAAACAAAAAATTTTAACCCTACCGTGCCTCTACATCTTTGAGATCTGTAAATTTGTACGTAAATACCCGAATTTCTACACAAAAAGAGAAGACATTCAAACTAAAATTACTCTAAGACATAAACATAGATTAAACATTCCTACATCCCGATTAAAAATGCATTCCTCAAGTACATATGTCATGTCGATAAAAATATATAATAAGTTACCGGAAGAAATAAGAAATATAAATAAATATAACATCTTTATTAATAATTTAAAACTATTTCTATTAAACAAAAGCTATTATAATGTGAACGAATTCTTGAATGAAAGATTACAATGAAATTTAAAGATAGGTACAATTTTATCTGGAGGATTATCTAATTAAACACAAGGAAATAGTTACCTGCCTACCAAATAATAGAATAATATTCTTGCTAATTGTATGTTATTCTTTTTGTAAAATATAATTCTAATAATTCTTTAAATCTAGTTTTCATGTATAATTTAACTTTTAATTTTTGGCTGTGTACGTCTGACATTTTAACTCCTAACTTTAAGTATATTGACATTTTATTTGGTTTCATGTACATTTTAATATCTAGCTTTTAAGAATTCAACTGACAGGGTCTACAACGGCTCTTAGCTCTAAGCCTTTTTGTTAACACCATGTTTTTACCTTGTGGAACGCAAATAAATGAATATGAATATGAATATCGAAGAATTTTTAAATGACAAAATTTGACATTGCCAGCCCTTTATTATAATTTATTCATTAATGATACATTTAATTGACATTATTTATAATATTACAAAATTTGTCATTAATACACTTAAAGTACTTACGGGATGATATCCGTGATTTTCTTATGGTTCTAAACAGCCATCGGGTCATTAATAGCCTTATAAATAATTTTCCGTTGACATGCATGTAAAATAAATTATAATTGATTCATTATTGATTAAGAATACATTGAATTCTCATTATTTACTCGAACCTGACTTTGTATTGTATAGATGCAGACTTAAAGTAATAAGTCTGCATCTATACAATACAAAGTCAGGTACAATACAAAAAAAAACAATATTTGTACACCAATGTCATTGGTAGGACATAGAGCTCAACTAAAATGTATGAATAAGACCTTTGTTTCAATACCTGTGTTCACAAATAAAGATGATTTGATTTGGTTTCATCTTATCTTCCCTCACGGCCTGTTTCCCAGCAGTGGGAACATTAGGAGCCGATAATACTTATGCTATTATCTTGTTTCTCAGGTTCTTAGTATGCGTGACGTACCTGGAGATCTACAACGAAGAGGTTCGTGACCTTCTTGGCAACAACCCTCACCAGAGCCTCGAGGTTAAGGAGCGCCCTGATATCGGAGTGTTTGTCAAGGATTTGACAGGTTGGTAGTTGGTATGCTCTGTGATGATGAGCAAGCTAAGAAGTTCCTATGTTCTTTATTAAATTTCATTGTAATGTTGTTATGTAATTTAAATAAATAAAAATAAATAAATAAATATCGCTGGACATTAACACACAGCGCCATCTAGTGCCACACTAAGCAACGACGCTTGTGTCGTGGACACCAGATAGTTGATATACTACATAGATACTTTTTGTTTGTAAATACATACTTATTATACATATAAACATCCGTGACTTGGAAACAAATGTCCATGCTCACCACACAAACATTTGCTCCAACCGGGATTCGAACCCGGGACCCTAAGAACGTAAGGCAGCCTCACTACCGCTGCGCACAAAAGCTAAATAGAGACATAAAAATAATGCTGTATTCCTCGAACGGGTAGTTTTTAATTTTGTGACCATATTTAAACCATAATCACACATCTAAACTGATTATGGTTTAGATATGGCCACATAATTAAAAAACTACCCGTTTTGTAAATTAAAAAACTACCCGTTTTGTAAATTAAAAAAACTACCCGTTTTGTAAATTAAAAAACTACCCGTTTTGTAAATTAAAAAACTACCCATTTTGTAAATTAAAAAACTACCCGTTTTGTAAATTAAAAAAACTACCCGTTTTGTAAATTAAAAAACTACCCGTTTTGTAAATTAAAAAACTACCCGTTTTGTAAATTAAAAAACTACCCGTTTTGTTCGTACCGTTCAGTTTGATTGAATGAAGGAGCGCTTTAAATAAAAATCGAAATTTTTCTAGTATTTGAGTGCTAGACTTAAACACTCAAAAACAAGAAAAACTGTAATAGCTATCTTAAAGATTTTTGATGTGTGATTATGGTTTAAATATGGCCACATAATTAAAAAAAAATATGCTTGAGAAAGTTTGATTATTATATAAACTATATATAGGTCTATAAATTTATATATAGATATTATATAAATACAAATCATTTTTTTTCTTGTATTTGAATGCTAGACTCTTAAAACACTCAAAAACAAGAAGAACTGTAATAGTTTTCCTTGGGAAAACTCCTTTTTTACGGGATGAAAGGTGCCACCCTACCGTTTCTGTACAGCAACACCTGACAACGTATATGCAAAATTTCAGGATGATCGGTTCAGAGGTTTAGGCGTGAAAAATTAACAAACAAACTTACTTTCGCATTTATAGTATGTGTTTGGGCTTCATCCATCGTTCAATCATCATACGATTTTGTACCGATCGCATCGCGTCATCGCTAGCCAATCAGCGTACAGTAAAATGACGCGATGCTGCGCTCTGATTGGCCACCATTGTTCCCATACCCCCTTTCCTCGATCGCTGTACTAGAAATTATTTTAATACACTTGCTTACGAACACCACATACGACAACATTTTTTTTTTTTATTTAAAAACCCCATCCTAATCAGGGCAAAGTAGCAGCCATAAACCAAATAACTTAAGTAGCTATATCACGCCGCTACAGTATGTAATAGTTAGGAAGGATGAAACTCCTCCGTCTACCCTTACATAAAACACAGGTTTCATTATATTACCAATCATCCTTTTCCCAGGCTACGTCGTCCATAACGCAGACGAACTAGAAAAGATAATGGCGGTTGGCAACAAGAACCGTCACATCGGAGCCACGGCGATGAACACTGAGAGCTCCCGATCTCATGCGATATTCTCCATCACGGTGGAGACCAGCAAGCGAGGTAGTGACAACAAGATGCACGTCAAGATGGGGAAACTGCACCTTGTGGATTTGGCGGTAAGGTTCTTATTTTAAAGAAGTTCTCATCGAAAGTTCTCATCAAGGTGCATGAATTGAGCCCAAACACGATATAGCTTTTTTTTTTCGGATGGGAAATCATCAAATGACTCCTCCCGGAGCAGGAGGAAGTGTCAGACTTTTACTGACTAAAACCCATCCATGTTCCTTCATCGCCCTTTGTGTTCCGGGGCCACGGTATCTCTTTCGAATAGTTCCGCAGCCCCGGCAGGCATCGGCCTTTGCGGACCCCTTCCTTTTTGCTGACTCTCTTTGAGGCGCGCGTAGAACACGAACGCGCCGTCGACACGGCCTGTCGTCATGAGACGGACGGACGGCGAGCTAGTAAAGTATTAGGTCCAAGGTTGCTTGAGAAAATTTGTCAGTTGCGGGTAGTTTGATGTGCTGGGTTCTGTGCATAATGGTCGCGATATTCCCCATCACCGTAGAGAATAGCTAGTGAGGCAGTGACACTAAGATGCACGTCAAGATGGAGAAAATGCACCTTGTTGACTTAGTGTTAAGGTGGATGCTCCAGGATAGCCCGCGAAATTCAAATTTTCTTACGATTTTTACAATTTGCAGGCCAGTGCTAGGTTGTATGTTGATTAAAATATTCCTCGTGACTGTAACACGTATGTAGTTACAGAATTATAATCATCAAAATCACCAACACAACCCTCCAAGCGCATAAAGGTGCAGGAATGACTTTGACCTTGAAAAAGTCATTCTTGCACCTGTAAGAAAATTTTGAATTTCGCGGGCTAGTTGGAGCATCCAGCTTAAGGTTCTATTTTAGGTTGCAACTAAATTTCACGATTCTAGGTCTTCGGGAAATACCCTATAGGTTTTGATTCCCTTGTGAAATCACAAAAAATGCGACATAAACGGTCATAACTTTTGATCGCGTTGACTTACTTGCAAGTTTGATTTTTTAACTGCTCCAACGGTTAGCAGACTTGAGTACTTCATCATCAGCAGATTAATGTTCCCACTGCTGGGACACAGGCCTCCTCTCTATGAGAGGGAATGGGCTATAATCCACCACGCGGGCCCAATGCGGATTGGTAGATGTCACATGTCTTCGATTTTTTTGTTCTAGGACATGCCGGTTTCCTCACGATGTTTTCCTTCACCGTCATTACACAAAGTAATCCGCCTGCCTGGGTTTGAACCCACAACTTACTATTCGTAAGTCGGGGCCGCCACCACTGGGCCCTGCTCTCTTGAGTACTTATTTGATGTTAATTTCAGCTTGATACCTCCACACGTTCCTGAGAAAAAGGGTCTTGACAGACGGAGAACAAAGTAATCCTCTACGGGTTTAGTTTTTTGCCGGCTGAGGTACCTTAAACTTTTGTCCTTGCAAATCTAAACTCAAATCTCTTGTCAACAGGGTTCAGAACGCCAAAGCAAGACACAAGCCACAGGCACCCGTCTAAAGGAAGCAACCAAGATTAACCAGTCCCTCTCAGTGCTAGGCAACGTTATCTCAGCGCTGGTCGACGGCAAGTCCACTCACATCCCCTACAGGAACTCGAAGCTAACGCGACTGCTGCAGGACTCGCTCGGCGGCAACTCCAAGACTGTCATGGTGAGAGAGACGGCAATAGTGTTTAGTCGTAGGTGCGAGAGAGATAGACGGCAAGTCCTCTCACATCCCCTAAAGGAACTCGAAGCTAACGCGACTGCTGCAGGACTCGCTCGGCGGCAACTCCAAGACTGTCATGGTGAGAGAGACGGCAATAGTGTTTAGTCGTAGGTGCGAGAGAGATAGACGGCAAGTCCTCTCACATCCCCTAAAGGAACTCGAAGCTAACGCGACTGCTGCAGGACTCGCTCGGCGGCAACTCCAAGACTGTCATGGTGAGAGAGACGGCAATAGTGTTTAGTCGTAGGTGCGAGAGAGATAGACAGCAAGTCCACTCACATCCCCTACAGGAACTCGAAGCTAACGCGACTGCTGCAGGACTCGCTCGGCGGCAACTCCAAGACTGTCATGGTGAGAGAGAGACGGCAATAGTGTTTAGTCGTAGGTGCGAGAGAGATAGAAGGCAAGTCCACTCACATCCCCTACAGGAACTCAAAGCTAACGCGACTGCTGCAGGACTCGCTCGGCGGCAACTCCAAGACTGTCACGGTGAGAGAGAGACGGCAATAGTGTTTAGTCGTAGGTGCGAGAGAGATAGACAGCAAGTCCACTCACATCCCCTACAGGAACTCGAAGCTAACCCGACTGCTGCAGGACTCGCTCGGCGGCAACTCCAAGACTGTCATGGTGAGAGAGAGACGGCAATAGTGTTTAGTCGTAGGTGCGAGAGAGATAGACGGCAAGTCCACTCACATCCCCTACAGGAACTCAAAGCTAACGCGACTGCTGCAGGACTCGCTCGGCGGCAACTCCAAGACTGTCACGGTGAGAGAGAGACGGCAATAGTGTTTAGTCGTAGGTGCGAGAGAGATAGACGGCAAGTCCACTCACATCCCCTACAGGAACTCGAAGCTAACCCGACTGCTGCAGGACTCGCTCGGCGGCAACTCCAAGACTGTCATGGTGAGAGAGAGACGGTAATAGTGTTTAGTCGTAGGTGCGAGAGAGATAGATGTCAGGTCCACTCACATCTCCTACAGCAACTCGAAGCTAACCCGACTAGACTTTATCCTATGTTCCATCACTTCCTTAGATTTCTACATAGCTATTGCAGTTTGTATAGACACTAGTTGGGCTATGACGTATCTCTGTTGACAGCTCAAAATGATAGTAACTGGGCTCAGTGTCCATCAATTAAGTGTCAAAAGGTTAGTTTAGTATTATGTATGACCCTGTTAGTCACCGTAAAGTGATATCCATTCAGTGTGATACGTAATACCAATATTATGACATTCACGGTTGTCATCAAAGTTCGACGTAGAACCGAAGCTTGATAGTCACTGGATATCAGAAAGATACGTAATAGCCCTGCAGGTCACGACACGACTAGTTCATAATAAAAGAATTGGTCCACAGATAGCGACGATCGGTCCAGCAGACACCAACTATGTGGAGACTATCAGTACCCTGCGCTACGCCAACCGCGCCAAGAACATTGAGAACAAGACGCACGTGAACAGCGAGCCGGGAGACGCGCTGCTCACGAGGTAAGCTGACACGTGAACATCATGATTATCATTCTCCTGCTCTTATACCAATTTATTTGTGGTCGGCACAGCATGTCTTCTCCTTCCATACTTCTCTATTACTCGTCATCTCATCAGACACCTCCTTTCTAGCCATATCATCCTTCACACAGTCCATCCATCGTTTCTTTAGTCTTCCTTCATGCTCAAAGCTTACACATGAACTTGGCACGAAAATTAACGTCTTCAAAAACGATAAACTGTTTCTTTTTAATTGCATAAATGCTTGACTTGGTCATGAAAATACCGAAATCGCTAAATGTATGCGTATAATATTTGGGGACTTCATGGATCCCATCATCAGAACAGGGATGATGACTGACTAAAAATATAAGATTCTGTTTAGTCCATTAGTTAAAAATTAGTAGCAAATTTATGGACCTAGTCTGAAATAAATATTTATTATTATTATTATTAGTTAGATTATCGAAAAATATTGGATACGTGTTTTTTGTTTTATCAAATTAATAAAAATTGAATTGTCAAGTCTCGTGTTGGAGGCTTGTGACGTCACATTTGAGTAAAAAATGTACTCAAATGTGACGTTACACGAGTTTCCGACGCGCTGTATCGTCTTCATTTTTTGTTTACGTGAAAAAAGAAAAAAAATATGTGTCTAATATTTTTGGAAATCTATGTGGCGGATTAATTAGATATTTTTTTTGTTTTCTACCCTATTGGATTTTGAACAAAATGTGATCATTGTAGAGAAATATCCTTTCAAATAAAAAAAGTTTTGTGTTTTGATGAGCTGCGGTTTTAATCACATATTGCGTTTTTACAGATTCCAACAAGAGATTGATCAGCTCAAGAAACAATTGGATGAATGCACTAATGGTAAGAATTTTATTTATTAATTTTATAAGATATTTTTAAGGGTTCCGTACCCAAAGAGTAACCAACGGGACCCTATTTCTAAACCTCACTAAAACAGTGAGAGCGAGAGAGAGTGAGTGTTATTTGACCTTGCGTCAGTCAACGCAGTGAACGCAGATGTGAGTAGCTGTGAGTTGGCAGAAATATTTTTAAACAAAATAAGTAACATTTCTGCTCTATTGGGGACTGTGCTCGATGTGTCCAGAGATATTTTTTTATTTCTCTCAACAGAAGAGGTAGAGGAGGAAGGCGAGGAGGAGGGACCGTCAGAGGAGGAACTGTCAGACGACACTCTGACAGAACCCGAGTCGGACGAGCTCGACCCGGTGGAGAAGAAGATGAGGCGGAAGCTGCGGAGAGAGGAGAAGGTAAGAGAAGTGCTTATTTCATGGGTTTATAGGCATTTTTGTTTTCATTTCTTCTGTAGAACTTTTTTCTCTAGCCAAGAATAATAGGGTAGATGACAAAAAAAATCTAATTAGACCGTTACATAGATTTCCAAAAAATATTGCACACCTATTTTTTCTTTTTCACGTAAACGAAAAATGAAGACGATGCAGTGCGTCGAAAACTCGTGTGACATCACATTTGAGTACATTTTTTACCGAAAAGTGACGTCACAAGCCACTCATGATCTTTGACGCGTTTTATCTTCGTCATTTTTTATTAATTTGATAAAACAAAAAACAAGTGTCCAAACAAGTGTTTTCGATAATCTAGCTGACGGACTAAACAGAATCATATTTTTTAGTCAGGAATCATCGCTATTTGAGTCAAAAAGGCAGACAATGAATTGCTTTGTCTAATTTTTTAAATGATTGCTAATATATTACGTAACATCCATGTCTGTATTACCTGACGAGGTATGCTGAGAGTTTCGTATTGTACGCACACATTTCGCGCACGTAGACGCATGTCGAAGGCAAGCCTATTACCATCAACCGGGTACAAATAACGACACAATTTTAATATGACGTTGGTTAGTCAAAATGTGTGCAACCAGCGATTTCTTTGCAATTTAAGTGGAATGATCTAAAAGTGTTATATCCGCCAAAACGGTAAAAATTTAAGCAAATTTAAATAATATTTTCGTTAATTAGAACATTAGTATCAAGTTTTCGAAGAACTTTACGGAATCAAAAGGGTTTTCCGCAACCTGGACAATTATGACTTACACCATATTAGAATTAGGTCGACGATATGGAATTTGGACATGCAAACCTCTGCCTATCCCTTCGGAGAATACAGCCGCGATGTTATGTCTCTCCACGCACCCATCTCAATTTTGTTCAACCTGTAATATGACGGGCAGTCTCGAGACTTGCATTTCCCGCAAGCATCGTTATTGCAACCGAATTCTTTCATGAGTTATTAGCGAGCGAAAGTTAGCGATTTTGTCGCTATCTATGTCGAGACTGCCGACCCGGGATAAGTATAAATGATCCTGAAACAAAATCTATAGTGAATCGCTTTTCGTTCAGGAGAAGCTGAATCGAGAGAAGGCTCATCTGGCGCGCAAGGTCCTCGAGGAGAAGAAAGCCGAGCTGCAGAGGACCAAGTGAGTCTTCTTCCTGTCTTACTCCAATCTACCAAAGGGGTTTTAGTGACGGGCCTGTGGACGGGGAGCTATGGGCTAGCTCGCCGTCCGTCCGTCTCATGACGACAGGCCGTGTCGACGGCGCGTTCGTGTTCCACGCGCGCCTCAAAGAGAGTCAGCAATAGGAAGGGGAAGCAAGGGTTGATGCCTGCCGGGGCTGCGGGACTGAGAGAAAGCGATACCGTGGCCCCGGAACACAAAGGGCGATGAAAGAACATGGATGGGTTTTAGTCAGTAAAAGATGATTTCCCATCCGAAAAAAAAGGGGTTTTAGTGAGAAATCGATCTTTTTACCATCGGACTAGCAGACTGCGGCGTACTATCCTCAGTTTGGTTTGCTTCTCCTCCACGTTTATTATGCACACTGCCAAAGTGTGGAACTCTCCATTTGGGGTCGTTACCCGTGGTCCCGGTGGGTCGACCCATTACCGGGTCCATGGGTAATTTTAATTACCCGTGGTTCCATGGCATTAGGGATTGTTTCCTGGACTTCTGAAAATATCGATAGAAAATACAAAGCCATAGTAACAGCATATCATATCCCACAGGGACCAAGAGCCCAATTTTCAATAAAAAAACATAGCCCATGTCATATCTTGGTCTGTATGAAAACTGCACCCGCGAGGAATTGATGAAGGACAAAGAACGAGATATTTGTTAAAATATGATATGGGTCGCCGACGAGCAAGCATTCTGTACATCAAACTAAGTAACTCTACGCAAAAAATATTGCTGGGAAAAACCTTTTTTTTGGGGTGAAAAATCACGTTTTACGGTAGGACTCAATCTAACGCACTAAAAATATTGTGCTGATGGATGGGTGCTGATAGTACGGGGGTCGTGGAGGTATTTAAAGTAATGTTATTACATTAAAAAAACACTTGTGAAAAGCCTTTGACCCGCAATATCTCCGTAACTAGAAGGTATGGTCTAGAACAACAAAAATATCGCAATGATGAGGAGAACAAGTGCCTTTTGGCTTCGTTTAGGAAATTTTTGCACCCATTCGTCGGTCGGCTTTACATGGCACAGCCGGACGCCAAAATCGAATATAACGTGTGTGTGTGATAATATTTCGAAGAAAAGCGTTCGTTACGGAAAAAAATATTTGAACTCTTCACCTTTCTTCTAGGAAACAACAAGAAGAACTAAAAGACAAGCTCCAACGCCTGGAATCCAAGGTCCTTGTTGGTGGAGAGAACCTTCTGGACAAGGCTGATGCCCAGCGCAAACTGCTGGAACAGGCGGCCAGGGAGCTGGAGCTAAGGAGACTCAATGAGCTGAGGCTGCAGGAAGACCTGCAGAAGAAAGAGGTAAGTAGTCACTAACGGCCATTTTCAATAACTTACTAGCCGGTTTCGGTAGGTTGCTATCTCTGTCTGTTTGACATTTAGCTTACGGACGGTTAGAAAAAAAACGTCACAGAAAAGCTTTCTTTGATTTTTCTATGAATCAAGTGACAGGTAGGTGACGCGGATAGGATATTCTTTGTTAATAGAAACACCGATAGCTACGGAATAAGAATAAGAAATTTTATTGACTCAGACATGTGTTTACATACAGAATTAAAATAATACATGCATGCAAGATCTTAAATAAGAGCTGGCTCACGACATGTTTGCCATTTTTCATGGCGTGCAAATATTTTCGGTACAATTATGATTATTATTTAATTAATAATTTTAAATTTTTAAACGTTATACATTATATACCAATTTATTAAATACAATTACTATTACAGAATCAATTATTTTTAAATTTTACACTTATTCATTAAATATTTTTATTCAGTCACAGTTTAACAAAAATGAAATTAAGTTTTTTTGTGATTTATTATTTATGTACCTTGTCTAATATTACAATGTATGTTCTCAATGAAGATTTACATCACTTTAATAGAAATTTAGTTATTAAAAGTAGTAGGCTTATTAACCAACAGTTATACGTAAGTAAGCTATAGAAAACAGCCGTAAGGGTAAGTATAATATTTGAAAAAAAATCGTAACATTTTACGTTCGTGATAGTTTCATAAGCTGCCTCCGTTGGTTTAGTGGTTGCAGGTGCAACAGCATAGCTTGAGAAACTGGGTTCGATTCCTAGCTCCGGCAATTAAGGTTTTTCATCAGAAATCTCTTATTAGGGGCCTCCATTTATTACGTGGGGCAAGTTTTGGCGATTTTTCTCCCCACTTGGTGAGATTTAGTGATATTTGACTTGATCTTTCATCCTACCTCTAATCTTATGTGAGATTTATCATTATGCGTAGTTTTTTTGATTGCGTTGGATTTATTTAAAAAACATAATTTGCAGTTCCACATAATATTTATTATTAAATATAATTGTGTAAGATTAAGCAGCCTCGGATTTTGATATTTGTGACCTGTTTATGCCAATAGGCGAGTCTATTATAATATGAAACTTAAACATAAGTAGTGAAATGTGGTTGTCAAATAAACCTTTTACAAGATCAAGTCATTTTGCAATACCAACACCACGAAATTCGAAACATGTTATTCTTCGTTATCGCGTGGTTAGTGCTTGACATGTAGGCTTAGCCAAGTTGACAATCTACAATCGTTAACGCTTATAGAAAACCAACCAAATGTATTGGGAATGACATCATTCCAACGTTAAGTCACGTGGTCAAAACAAACGAATAGAAACTCTAAAGTTCAGTCAAAACTTACGATTTTTATGGGATGTAGCGATCACGATTCTAGAAACGAATACATTTCATTCTATCATCTTGATCGATGTAAACTTGTCTACGAAGTTTCTATTCGTTTGTTTTGACCACGTGACTTAACGTTTACGATTGTAGAAAGAGAATCGATACGAATCGTTTGTAACTTGGCTAGGCCTGCTGGTGTCTTATGCCGCCCATGGGCCTCTGACTTGGCTTTACATGCCGTCAAGAGATAATATAATAAAAAGTTTATTTCGTAATCAACATGTTTTAACAGATACATTGTAGAGGCCTTCTTTTAAGTATGGAAATACCTGTAACAGAAGACATCCCTCATCCATGTTTATGTGCAAACATTTTACAAAGCCTGTTAATAATTAAAACAAAGTAAAAAAAAAAAAAAAAAACTTAGACGAGAATAAAAAAATAAATAAAATAAAAAATGTGTGGTGTTGTGTATGAATGTGTGTGAGCTAATAGTACTAGTGTGGGTGTGAGAAAGAGGAAACCAAAATCATATCATCAGTGAGATATCTCTATTGAAAATTCCCTAAACTAATACTAAGAACCCACCTCCAGGCCGAACGTCTCGACCTGGAAGAGCGTTACTCCAGTCTCCAAGAAGAGAACGCAGCCAAGACCCGCAAGCTGAAG
The DNA here is from genome assembly GCA_963853795.1 of Xestia rhomboidea. Lineage (NCBI taxonomy): Eukaryota > Metazoa > Arthropoda > Insecta > Lepidoptera > Noctuidae > Xestia > Xestia rhomboidea. Next base: position 4,498,117 of record OY970786.1, read on the forward strand.
CGGGCGGTGCAGCTGCTGAACTCTGCGAAGGCGGAGCTGGCGGACCAGCAGCGGGAACAGCAGCGCGAGATGGAGGGCATCCTCGACAGCGTGCGCGCGCTCAAGCGGGAGATACAGCTGGCCGACCTCGTGCTGGACTCCTACATACCGAAGGAGTATCAGGTAGGGGCATTATCAACTTGAATACACCCATTTAGGGGACTACAGGAGCTAAACGCGAGTTTTATAATGCAAAAAAGCATATGATTCACTGCAATATACAAAATCAGAAAAATATATGATATTCTTCAGGATATATGCTAGTTTGATAGTGTTTTGAAAACATAATGCAACTAATATTACTTGATAAAAAATTTCACGAACTTACCTCTAAAAATTTCTTTTAACGAGTAAAAATCATACTAAAATACATGCGATCATTCTGATTTTTTGCCAAATAATTCTACAAGCAACATATTAGCATGATAGTGTTTTATTTTTTATATGATTGACCCTTTCGATTGATGTCAAAAAGGTACAGAATGTTATTTTTTCGAACTTTAGTCTGTTCGATTCCCGAGTGTGGCAAGCGAATTTTTGAAAATCTTTGAATGCAGATTTGTTTCTTTTTAAAGATAAAGGAATGTTCCCTTTGAGTAAAATTTGCTATTTCCAGTATTTAGAGTACTTTCCCTCCAGGTGGCATTGAAAAATTCCACCTTGTATATATAAAGCTTTTTCTGCTGGTTTTTCTGCTATATTTTTTGCATTTATTTTGACAGTAACAAGTTACTAACTCCGCTTGTGTTACTAACAGGCGCTAATAGAACAGTACGTGCACTGGAACGAGCAGCTAGGCGAGTGGCAAGTGAAGTGCGTGGCCTACACCGGCAACAACATGAGCGCGCCCCATCACAACGTGGCGCAGCACACTCACACCAAACATGTATGTATTGAAAGGAAAAAAAATTTTTGGTACACGCCAGAAATGCACACAGCATAAAAAAAAATAATAATAATAATAAAAAAACTTAAAAGAAAAACAAAAAAAAAATTGACACTGTGCGCCTCACGGCTGCCCCAAAATGGCGCAGTTCAGCAAAATGTCGGACAAAATGTCGGCAGTTATAGTGTAAGGAATTTCATTACTGCCCTGAAAATCAGGGAAGAATCCATTACTAACGCGATTTGTTTTTTTTTTTTTTAATTTTGATGACGTTGTAAGCAAGTGTAGTATAAAGCAGTATATATCACTCGAGGGTAAGTACAGATTACTAAACTCGTGTGGTTCACGGCCCTCCGCGAACTCGATTAGTAATCTGTGCCTTACTCCCCTTGGTGAATAAATAGCTATTATCCCTTGTTCATTTGACTAAAATAGTCCTCGTTCCCTCACAGATGGAGCCCCCCGAGCTGTCGGAGCGCTACCTCTCGTACGGCAACGTCAGCAGCCGGCCGGCCACGCGCCTCGCCCGCCCGCACACCTCCGCCGTGCCGCGCCCGCACACCGCGCTCAGGCAGCGCCAGTAGGCTAGGCAGGCTCCCGACTCCGTATGATAATAATAATAATAAATATCACACACCGCCATCTAGTGCCACACTAAGCAACGAGGCTTGTGTCGTGGACACCATATAGTTTATATACTACATCATAGATACATACATACACAGATATTTGTGAGTTATTTCAACTATTTCGCACAGCGCTCAACAATGGCAAACAGTTGATGATGCAGAGATGAATGTACATCACGCTTGTTTTGTGTGAAGTAGGTAGGGAGATAAGGTTAGAGCATGGGTACATTTCAAAGTGTAAAAACTGGGCTTTTCTTCACAAATTTCAGGACCAGCCCGAATTTGCATTTGTATCCGGTTATAGCTAGATTGTGCTAGTAATAATTGGATTTCTTGAAGAAATGGTCTTGACTATTATCGATTTTTCGCATGGAAAACTCGCTTTTAGTTCATTATCTGCCTAATAATGTTCCCACTGCTGGGACGCAGGCCTCCTCTCAATAAGAGAGGAATGGGTTATAACACCACGCGGGCCCAGTGCGGATTGGTAGAAGTCACATGTCTTCGAATCTTTTGGTTCTAGAACATTTCGGATTACTCACGATATTTTCCTTCACCGTTTTAAGAGCAACGGTGATGAAATAAATTACACAAAATAATGCACCTGTCTGGGTTCGAACCCACGACTTACTGTTCGTAAGTCGGGGCCGCCACCACTGGGGCACCGACGCTTTTAATTACTTGAGTGGAATTCATAGATATCTTGACGGTATAGCATAATGCTGTGTGTTGTGTGTTGCACGGTGCAATGTCTACTTGAAACATGGATTGTGGGATGAAAGATGAAAAAGTTTTTAAAGGGAAATTAAAACAAGTGCCGCCGGTTCTTCTCCATGGAAACGACCAACGCGAACCGTGCACCTTTTTCGACGTTTTACAAGTGCCCATCTAGGCCTATGTGAAATAAGATATTCTGATTTTGAAATAGAAAGAAATCTTAATATCTACTATGATATTAAGGGAGAAGGACCAAGGTAGCCTGTCAATCATATTTCAATCAACATACAACCCGACACTTGAATTTGAATTTCGCGGAAAAAGAACAAAATTTGAATTTCGCGGGCTCCCGTCATATTTTTATTTCATATTATGTATGTATCCAACCAGTCTTACCCAGTACTAACTGGGTTGTGGAGGTCAGATAGGCAGTCGCTCCATGTAAAATACTGGTATTCAGCTGCATCCGGTTAGACTGGAAGCCGACCCCAACGTAGTTGGGAAAGGCTAGGTTTGATGATGATGTTTGTATCGATCTCATGTTAGCGCAACTATTTAATATTTTATTTTACTCAAAGGTCTAAGACGTTTTAGGCCTGTATAAGAAGCAGTAGAAATGGGTATTTTAATACTTTTAAAACATTAATAACAACTTAATCAGTTATTAAAATATTATGCAGTATATACCTTTTTTGATAATTTATGATACGAAATACAATAAAAACAAGAAAAAAAGCGCAATTGCCGAGAAAAAAATGGTGTAGGTAGGTATTATTATTTTAAAACTTCATGGCTCTCAAAATTGTGATTATTTTACTAATTTCCTATTATTTTTATTATTAATCATCATGATGAAATTATTCTATAAGAGAATAATTATACGTTTTAGAAAGAAGTATTAATTAGGGATGCATCCGATATCGGTTGAGTTAAATATTGCAAATGGCAGCGATCCTATCTGTATTTAGGGGACTGACCTCAACCTAGCTAGTCGCATTCCAGTGATGTTGTATATTTATTTATGATTTTATTCAGGCTGTGTTAGGGTAAACGAGGATACTTACTTGAAGGGAGTGTAGTACTCATGAAAATAGGCTATTTTTAACCCCCAACGCAAAAAAGGATGATATAAGTTTGACCGCTCTGTGTGTGTGTCTGTCTGTGGCACCGTAGCTCTTAAACGGGTGAACCGATTTGGATGCAGTTTTTATATTTGAAAGCAGGTTTTCTAGCGGTGGTTCTTAGCCTTCATTGTCACTAGTGCCATTAACAGTTCCATGATGGAAGTACTGTTGTTTTTTTTAATCAATTCAAAATCAGATTCTTTCAAAATGGAACTAGTTCCATTTTGAAAGAATCTGAAAATAATAGAACTAGTGTTGATTTTTTTTTAAAACAAGTTCCACATTATTACTTTAGGCACTTGTGAAATGTTATAAGGGTGTAAACACACTACAGGTAAAACACTTAGTTTTTCTAATAGTTATATTCAATAAAATCTTTTTTTTTTCTAAAAAATAGAACAGTAGTTCGTAGATTAAAAAAAACAACAGTAGTTCGTAGATTTAAAAAAACAACAGTAGTTCCATCATGGAACTGTTAGTGCTACTAGTGACAAGAAAGCGTTTTTAAAAATATTTTATAAAAATCGGTTCATGCGTTTCAAGGTCACTGTCTGACGACTCCTGAAAACGCGTTTTAGCTGCATTTATTAATAATTCTTGAACATGTAACATCTGATTTTTTACGTATTTCTGTTAAGTTTCGCCTTGAGTAAGATGTCCGTGTTGTAAGCATGTCCTCGTTCAAACAAACACCATATTATATTGCTTTGGCTAAATCCTTCAGTATTATGGAACTAGGCACAAATATCGACGTTATGTATATTGTGATATCACGTGTTTGTGCAGTATTTATTTTAAATATTTTAATAAACTTTTTATGAAAATTATTCTGTGTTGTTTCATTTCCAAAACGTAACAATTAATAAAGCATTTTTTCACTTAGTTACGTGCCACCAACCGAAAAACAACCTTATCGTAACGATTATTCGCAACGACCACTCTTACATATACCTTTTGCGAACACTTATTATAGGCGTAATTCATACTTTCCAAGAGCCAGTCGCAGTTTTAACGAAGTTTCTTGTGAACCCGGTATTGATATATTCTGCACCAATGCAAGCACAGTAAGAAAACTATTGGCAAAGCCATTTTTTGTACAGGAGGCACCTTCTTGCTCTTGAACCGTTTATTTTACAAATTAGCTTAAATTATAAACAATTAAATAAAATTAGCCAACTTTTTCAAATTAATCAATAAGTTGTTAAGAAGTGTACACACTGGGACTTACAGCTTAGTACGGCCGGTATTCCAAGTGCGTACGATGTGACTACGTTTGACAATTGAGCCTGGATCAGTACCTAAAACCCAACTGACGCCAAACCTAGCCCTACAGCAACTACCTAGTACCCTAGTTATCCTAGCCCTATGGTAATTACCTACCTAGCACCCTAGTAAAAGTTATCCTAACGCCCTAGCCTACCATACAAACCACACCAAACGTAAGTTACATTGGATTTACGAGAGGGAAGTCTGTTACAAGGAGACCTACGATAACAGACGGAATTTGGGTAGGAAGAGGGTTTTGTGTACGTCGTGCAATGTACACAGGAAATGGTTTTCTTACTGCCGATCCCACAGACTCATAGGACCGATGATGGCTAAAGGCGTCTTGGCCACAGTAAGAGGAGGTATAGGAGATAAATCACACTCGACTCCAGCTTGATGACTAATTTATTACAATAATGAACTTAATTATATACAATTTTTGTGGTAAATACACATTGATACCTATTTACATGTGTGTCGTGTGTGTATCGAGCCGATGAAGCGAAGATCTCAGTAGGCCACCTCTTAGCGCTGACGGTGTGCTGGTGTTGACGGCGCGTGGAACAAATGTGTGTCGCTCTTAATGCTGACGCTGTGATGCTGTTGTTGGCGCGTGTAACTATTGTATGTTCACGGTTGAACAAGAAGGATTGATATAATAAGGAACTAATATTTTTTATTTTCTATCTATCTGTGGAGGCTTGTTATTAGCAATTTAGTTATATATTTCTGTTACTATAATGGTATTAGTCTATAGGCTTTCCTAAAATAAAATAATTAAATTTTATAGATCAATACAATTTCAGAGGTAAAATAACTTATTTTGTGTTGATACCAAGAAACTTATATACTAACTGGTACTTAAATTATATAAAAACGTTCCGAGCGAGAAAGCTTCAAGAGTGGATGTTGTCTCTTTCTAATAGGGTGTCCAATAGTCATACTAACTCTTGAGACAGTTTAAGAGTAGCTGTTATTTTATTATTTAATGATGATGACCTGTAACTCAATAGCATTCTAGGCGAAATAGCTTCAAGAGTGGATGTCATTAACTTTTTATGTTAACTTAAATGTATGTCTGTACCGTCCAGTTGCAAATTATCCATTTTGTAACCTGTCTATCCAGACGACTTTTGTATTCGGGGATTCGAGGACACCGTTAATATTATATATTTTTTCAGACAAGGAAAATCGCATATTCAAGCTATGACTTTTTACCTGTAATGTTTTAGTAACATTCGATAATATTTATTTTATATTCCGAAACCAATCATTTTCACTCGCAGCTCGCCAAATGGATTCTTTTGCTGGAGAAGCATGGAAAAATTCTTAGGACATGGTATGGTGCGGTGGACTCTTTTCTTTTCAATATTTGTATTTAAAAAGCAAACTAGGTACTACCGAAACCATGTGCGATGTCCGATGTTTCTAATTTATATTATATACTTTTGATTACTATGTACGACAACGGTGTTCGAAACTTCGAACTTACTTACTTAATTTATTTGGATATTTCCCGTTTGTCAATCTAAAACTTGGTAACCCTAGTCGTAATAAACAAACAAAGTTAAAAAACTTCCCTAAAAAACGAAATTCCACATCCAGCAAACCCTTACTACTACACCCCTTCACACAACACAATTTTACCATTTTTAAAGCGGATTATTTCACTTACATACAATAAAAGTACTTAAATGACTTCAACGCGAAAATGTATCGGCCATATTGTTTACATCGGTGACAAGGCAAGACAGGGACACCATCCACCTTTGTCGGTTTCTCGCTCGGAACGTTTTGTTTTTTTTCTTTTCTATTGAATCCATTGTACAAATTTAAACTCTAAGGTTTTGAGATAGGGTTTATTTTTTATTTTTTTAACATTTTGTTTGTACTCATTCCAGTTGGTATAATTATAATTTCCTTGGTTGATACGAAAGGTTTCTTACTTCCCCCCTCTGATTTGTCACACAATCACAATGACAAATAATGAAGCCATATAGATTTAACCTCAACAATTATTGTAACTATTTCTCATTTTTCTTTTTTTTTTTCCGCTAAATTCTTAAAGAAAAATGACGCTTGTAGACGCTATTCTAAAAGCCAAACCTCGTGAAGAACGAAAATATACTTCTCCGCCACCTGAAGCCGCTGATTCTGACCACGACATTAAAAAAATAAAGCGAGTACATAAGGTATGATGATCTGTGGATGGGTGACCATGCATTACATACCGAGTTTCCTCCGTGCCTCGGTTAGCACGTAAAGCAGTTGGTCCCGGCTGCCATTTGTAGATCTTTGACAGTAGTACAGGTGGTCAGTGGATCTAAAGTCTGACTACCAGGTGTGCGTTACCCCAGCCAGATCTTGTCGAAAATCGTCATCTAAGTGCAATAGATAATTAGAAATACGGCTTCTGTAATTGGTAAGCTGATTTTTAAATTTGGTATGCTGATAGTTTTTTAATTATTTGATAAAAACACTTCCGGCTGGAGTAACGTTACCCCAGCCAGATCTTTTGTTTTTTAGTGGATATTTTGAAATAAATCTTATGTAAAAAATTAGAAATCAATTAGAAATAAATGGTATAACTTAATTTGTGTTTGTATTTGCTATGGTTGCGAAGATATTTAAAATCCTGCTGGGGTAACGTTTTAAACGGTGGCTGTATCTCGGAATTGACTATACGGATGATTGTAATATTTGTACATGAGATCTGGCTAATTAGCTATAATTTAGTACGCAACAAACAAATCCACTTAAATGCGCCGTTTTGAAGTTATTTGAGTAAATAGAAAATATGCTTTAGTAGGTCCTAGCACTTCCAATAAGCGCTCCAAAGACTAAACTTAAGTTTACTTAACTAAAGTTTCATTAGTATACTATAACTAATTAAAAAGTTATGCCGATGTTCCGGCCACGGCGCGCAGCTGGGTTATTTGACGACCGATTAACCGAGTTTACTGTAGTAGTGGTAACTGAATCTTATATCAATAATTAGCAATACAGTTCAATTATATACGTGTGAAATTTCAGACTTGTACACTAATTAATTAACGAGATAACCGAAAAAAATGATGAATGCGTGGTAACCCGACCAAATCTAGAATGTTATAAAAAAGCGGCCGCGCAATACATATTCATCGTTTTTATCAAACAATTAAAAAAACTATCAGCATACCAAATTTAAAAATCAGCTTACCAATTACAGAAGCTGTATTTGTAATTATCTATTGCACTTAGATGACGATTTTCGAAAAAATCTGGCTGGGGTAACGCACACGACTATCAGCCGTACCAAAGGGTATCGTATTACCCAGTACCCAGAGTACTGGGTAATACGATACCCTTTGGTACGGCTGTGGAGGTCAGATAGGCAGTCATCATGATCATCATCATCATATCAGCCCGGAATCACCCACTGATGTGTATAGGCCTCCCATTTCTTCCGCCACACTTCCCGGTTCTGTGCGACCCTTATCCAGGTGTTTCCCGCGACTTTGATGATAGATAGGCAGTCGCTCCATGTCAACATCATCATCAGCCTATAATGTCCCCACTGCTGGGACACGGCCTCCTCTCAATGAAAAGGAATGGGCTATAATCCACCACGCGGGCCCAGTGCGGATTGGTAGATTCTAGGACATGCCGGTTTCCTCACGATGTTTTCGTTCACCGTTTTGGGAGCAGTGCTGATGAAATAAATTACACAAAGTAATGCGCCTGTCTGGGTTCGAACCCACGACTTACTGTTCGTAATTCGGGGCCGCCAGCACTGCTCCATGTCGTGTCGCTCCATGTAAAATACTGGTATTCAGCTGCGTCCGGTTAGACTGGAAGTCGACCCCAACAGTTGAGAAAAAGCTAGGAAGATATTGACCCACTGCAAGGATATGACCACAAGCATTGAGCAAGCGTGACCAATACTCGCGCTTGTTCTAGCGGTTCCCTTCATAGTCAGTGTATAAAGTTCCTTAACTTCTGGGACTTGAGTCTCCTATTAGCAAGCAGCACCGACCCTGAGATCATTAAACTAGACATCATCTGCCCAGCCTTTTCCCAACTATGTTGAGGTCGGCTTCCAATCTAACCACATGCACCTGATTACCAGTATTTCACATGGAGCGACTGCCTATCTGACCTCCACAACCCAGTTAGTACTGGGTAATACGATACCCCTTGGTAATACTGGTTTTCAGACTTTTGGGCCAATTGACTACCCGTAACGATCAATTAATTAGACATTGAATAATAACAGCACTCTTCACCTGCAAACATTTCAGTATGCCCACGTCCTAGCGAGAGTAGACTCGTCTCCACCACGCTACAACCCTGAGATAAACATGAACAAATTGCAAGACTGGCGGCACCGATTTAACGCTCTGTATATGCAGAATATACAACTGTTGATGCTCATCAAGCGAACGCAATTTATGTGGGTAAGAGATTTTTCTATTTACTACAATATTGCACAGTAACTGTGGGTTGTAAAGGTCGGGGAGGTTATCGTGTCCTCTCTATCTCGCTCGCAGAGTCGGCCGATTAAACAATTGGTAAGTGTGCGCGTGGTTTAAGAGTGTCATCCTGATCTAATTTGCCGATATTACAGTTTAAAGGCAATCGTATAGCCCATCAAACTGATCAGACACTGATAACCTTTTCTTCTTTTACGTGTGGTTACTAGGGCATGCATTCCGGAATTTCGTAATTCCAGAATTCCGTAACAATTTCTCTGATAATTCAATTCCGGAACTGAGAGGAGTAATATCGGAATTCCGATATTTATAAATTTTTGATATTTTGATTATTATTTTTTCTGAACGCAACCAAACTAGTCTGTGGAACTTTCCACAAGCCGCGGCCGGGCCCGTCTCTCAAAGGAATAAATAATTATTGTTTTCGTGATTTACTTGATCTCAATATGTTGTTTTTAAATTTGTATGCTATCTCACTTCATAATGGAAATGTTAAGACTGGAAGGAGACTATGTAGTAAGTAATGTTCGTGACACGTGATACATACTACTATTCAAATATCGTATGTTTTTTTATTCATATTACTAAAATAATTATATTGTGTGATAAATAAGCCTTGTTGATTTTACGGTTTAAAATGTTTAATTAGAGTAAAAAGGGAGACAGATGAAGAAATATGTTTAATATGTCACTAAAAATGTTTAAAAGACTGATATTATTGTAAATCTTGTTTGATTTGAAATAAACTTTAAAAGTTACCCAGTTCCGGAATTCCGGAATCAGATCTCCAGTATTGGAACTCAGTTCCGGAATTGAAAACCTTGCGAAATTGCATGCCCTAGTGGTTACTGCCTAACCCGGTGTCGAGAGTTTTTATGCTGCCCATAGGCGTCTGACTTGGCTTTACATGGCGTCGAGAAATATCTCTCAGGCATGCTGGTTTGGTTTCCTCACGACGTCTATGATTATACGATTACAATACGCACATGAATCCCAAAAATCAGAGGTGCGTGTCTTGGGTTCGAACTCGAGAACGTATAACTTGGCAGTCCGACGGTCCAGCACTAGGCTATCACTGAATGATGATGATGGTGTTCTATGTACTTCACAGGGCCGTGTGGACTGTTGGTGGCGTAAGAAGCCAGCTCCTATCATTCAGTATTACCAATTTAGAGTTGAATTCCTCAGAAGAGTGCAAAGAGACAATCTAGCGCTGTATAAACGATTACTGAACACAGTAAGTATGTTTCAGAGGGGCGTGCGTCTTCAAAGGTAGCCCGATAATCTGACAATCAGTCTTACCAGCAGCTGGTAAGACTGTTTGTCACATTGTCGGGCTGCTGGTATCATGTTATCCAATTACTGGGTTGTGGAGGTCCAGACAAGCAGGTCTTCGTGTAAAATCTCTTATTTAGCTTTATCTACGAGTAGTTGACTCGACTTCCAGTCTAAATGATGCTTGCGAGAAACGCATCTTGGATGTAAAGACTTGCTTGACTCGCAAGCATCATTATTGCAACCGAATTTATTCGTTAGTAATCAGCGATCGAAAGTTAGCGATTTCGTCGTTATCTCTGTCGAGACTGCGGCGCCTTGGATGCAGCTAAATACTAGATTTTTTTGGGAATCTAGGCCGATGATGATGCAAGGTTTCAATAGGTACAATGATTATACAGGGTGTTAAAGTCGCGTGCCATAGCTTAGGGGTGTGCTCAGTATCGATAAAGGAACCCGTAAAAAATAAAAAATAAATCCAAAAAATAAAATTAAACAAAAACATATAAAAATATTGCAAGATCAACCTAATTTAGTACCTACTAACTTAAAATAGCAATCGTTTAGTATTAAAATTATTTTATATTGCTATTTAAAGTTAGTAGGTACTAAATTAGGTTGATCTTGCAATATTGTTTTTGTTTTTTTTAAAATATGTATTTATATATTATTTTTTACGGGTTCCTTTATCGATACTGAACTCACCCCTAGGCTATGGCACGCGACTACTTTAACACCCTGTATATATAATATATATATACTAGAAGTATTTTGCCCAGTAGCACGACCAAATAAACCAAGGGATGACGATATCGCCAAAGTCGCGGGAGACACTTTGATGCTGAGGGACGCACGGAACTTTCGTTCTTTTAAATACGTTGCCCTTTAGCAATTTCGCCTGTATCGGGGGTTACGTTACTTTACAAACATGTAAACACACATACACAAACTGCCGGACCCAGAACCACTACCCGTGGGCCAAACAAATATTGCGATACGCAGTACCGACTGGGCTGCTGGAAAAAAGTCGAGGGTTACAACCCAACAGTGGCTAATTCTGGGCTGAAATTATGGCTATGATGATGAGACTTGATAGGTAGAAAAAAAACCTTTAAATTCTTATTCGACGCCATTCAGAATGCGCGCGTACACACGACAGCAGAGCTGAACCGCGGCTGGAGCCGAAATAAACGTAAGATCGTAGACCAATCGAGCGCCACGTTCGTGCTGTTCCCCCCTGAGCTTCATGAGGAGATGGAGGACCTGGCTTTCCAGGCTAAACCGGATGTGAAGCGACCTAGGTAAGGTGCAAATATTTGAGCTTGTTATATGCTTTGTACACTTCCGTAACTCCAACTTTTTTGTTTTAGTCTTAGGTATTTCAGTGTGATGTGATGTGATTTCAAGCTAATTTTTGCTTGCACTTACAACATAGAAACGCCCTCTAGCCCCGCCCCGTTGACTTTGTATAAAAATAATGATTGAAAAGATACCTACCGATCGGCCGAGCGCACTGACGACGCACACCAAACGAGAGTTATTGTTAGTTTGCGCGCCAAAGTTGACGCTTTCCTAATAGGCCTAAACTTTAAGGGGGCGTGGCTCGGCGCCTCCACATGATATAAGCGAAAAAAAAATTAACTGATCAGGCGGGAAAGACCACGACTGTACCCATGCCTAAGATTATCTATAAAATTATTTCTCACTAGCTGACCCGCGCAACTTCGTCTGCGTTATATAAGAGAGACAGAGAGATGGTTAGAGAGAGTGTGAGACACCCTTAAAAGATAGACATAATAATGCTATCGCGGATTTTTATAGATTTTTTTCCGTCATACACGATTGTTGCGTAACTTTAACCGTTTACGCAGCGCACGCAACGAAAGATCTCAAAAAGAATATTTTTTTCCTTTTTTTGCAACATTTTTCATTGATGCTCTGCTCCTATTGATTGTAGCGTGATTTTATATAAAGGTTGTAACGTTGTTGTTTGTTGTTGCCTTCCCCGATTAATGGGCTATCCAACAGTAATAGATACTTTCAACTCGAACCAGTAGTTCCTGAAATTAGCGTGTTCAACCAACCAAACAAACACAGCTTTATAATATTAGGTATAGTATAGAATCAAGTAGGTAACAATTTAATTTCTCTGAAATATTCGCATTAATCGCTAAAATATTCAGTTTTTCTAAATAAGGGCTTCCCTCGCCAGCCTCCTAAGCCTTTTTTTTTTTTTTTTTTAGTATGGGAAATCATCAAATAACTCCTCCCGCTCTGAGCGGAGCGGGAGGGAGTGTCAGACTTTTACTGACTAAAACCCATCCATGTTACTTCCTCGCCCTTTGTGTTCCGGGGCCACGTTATCTCTTTCGAATAGTCCCGCAGCCCCGGCAGGCTTCGGCCCTTGCGGACCCCTTCCCTATTGCTGACTCTCTTTGGGGGCGCGCGTGGAACACGAACGCGCCGTCGACACGGCCTGTCGTCATGAGACGTACGGACGGCGAGCTAGCCCATAGCTCCCCGTCCACAGGCCCGCGCCTACGGTTGCCGGAAGCCACCACGTGGCCCCCGACGCCCGGGGCGTCTCCCGCGGCGGCCGGGACGTGAGGATATCTCCCTCTCACGTTCCGCCACCTCCTTCGCTAGCATGACTGCTTCGCAGAAGGAGGTGACGGCGTCCCATTCCGTCTCGCTCCAGACCATGGCACAAACCAGGGCCGGAAGCGAGAGGTCGCCGCCGCCGATCGCCACCTCGAGGACACGGCGGTGCTCCACCCAAGCAGGGCACACCACCACCGTGTGCTCCACAGTGTCTTCCGGTCGATCCTCACAATGGAAACACCCGGGCGTCTCCTCCCGCCCGATTCGGTACAGGGAAACATCCGTGTCCGGCAAGAACCTGCGTCAGGCGGAAGGTGAGGACGCCGTGGCGTCTCTCCAGCCACTCCTCAAAGAGGGGACTTACCGCCACTATCGTGGCGTGCCCTAGCCTCCTCAGCCTTACGTTATCATCCTTAGACACTTGATGACAGTCATACTCCATCTACGTCGAAAGTTCTCATCAAGGTGCATAAAATGAGCCCAAACACGATATAGATGCTGTAAACTCTTGATGACCTCTTGCAACTGCCTTCCGTCTCCATCGTCGACCTTCGATGAAAGTCATACTCTAGCTAAGTTTAAAATTTTCATCAAGGTCCATGAAATGAGCCCAAACACGATTTAGCTGCTGCAAACTGTTGCGAACCTCTTGCAACTGACTTTTGTCTCCACCGTCAGACCTTCGATGACAGTCCAGGCAGGTCTTAAATTCTCACCAAGATGCATGGAATGAGGCCAATAACGATATAGCTGTAAATATAATCTACGTAAACTGCGTATGCACAGCACAGTTCTTGCACGTCAAGAACACGTGAATTTATCAGGCTTCTGTTCGCTATACTACTTTTAGGAGAAATCATCATCATACTCCTGCTCCTTATCCCAATTTATTTGGGGTCGGCGCAGCATGATTGTATTCTTCTTCCATACTTCTCTATTACTTTTTGGAAAAAAAATCACGAAAAAGTAAGAAATATAGAAATGCAAACAATTTAAATACAAAAAGAAATATAGGCAATCTAACAGCCTCAAAAAAAAAAAATAACAAATCACAAAAAGTGAAAATAATGATGCGGGGTTTGAACCTGCAACCCCGTAGTTTGCAGAGCAGTCATGAAACCTATTACTTCGTCGACATAAGCTACAAATAGCCGTTCTCATGTACTTACGTCATGACTGAAACGTCAAACAATTGAAGTATACGGACATAATGTTAAATTGCCTACCCCCTTAAGGAAGTAGCGTGATAATATATACCATAAATATTTAAGAAGCCTATGCAGTAGTTTTTCAAAAACAACAATCTAAAAATTTTTTTTCATACAAACTTTTGCCCCCCTTTTCACCCCCTTTTTCCAAAAAAATCCAAAATTTCTATAGCCTATATGTTATTCTGAATGTATTTAAATAGGTTTGTGAACATTTCAACAATATCGGTTCAGTAGTTTTCACGTGATGCGCGGTCAAACAAACAAACAAACAAACAAACAATTTTTTTTTAAATGGATTTAATATGTTCTGTTACTTATTTTAAGTCACCCTGGCTGGTTTTTTTTTTTAAATCTTCAATGAACAGATTTTTTGGTCTCAACGATTTTATTATATGTATAGATTATTTCTGCTCTATGCCATAATCACAAATACTACTTAGTACTAAACCTGATATTCATTTTTGAAGTATTATCTTCATGCAGGGTGTATCTAAAACTCGGTTTGCAAGACGGCGCAGTGATGGGCGAGATTTGCGTGGAACTGTTCACTGACAAATGTCCCAAGACTTGCCGCTTGTTTCTAGAGCTGGTGGATGGAGATGCCGTCGGGCATGGCTACGTTAATACTTGCTTCTTCAGGTAACCTAACTTAAACTAAAGTCGACACGTGTTTCTCCACGGGGCATCGACAGGACACACAACACAAGCGAATATTTATTTAAATAGGGTGTAAACAACCTCATCAACCGGCCGGCAACCAAGCATTCTGTACATTAAAATAAGTAACTTTACGCAAAAATTATTGCTGGGAAACAACTTTTTTTTTGGGGTGAATTGTGGTAGAACTCAATGTAACGCACTCAAAACATTGTGCTGATGGATGGATTGAATAGTAGGTACGGGGGTCGTGGAGGTGTTTAAAGTAAAAATCTTACATTAAAAACTTGTGTTTAATAAAAAACTTGTCAAAATGTTGGAACTTTGACCGTTTATCTCCGTAACGAAGGTTCCTAGATTGTGTATTGTTATTGTTGCACCTTCTCATCCCCATATTCCTGCTCCTGTCCCATTCTATTTGGGGTCGGCGCAACACGTTTCCTTCTTCCATTCTCTCCTCTCAGACGTCACGTTCTCTTTCATATCATTTTCTGTTCTCATTTTTATCTGTCTTAAAACACTAATATTCATATCTTGTCTTTTAAATTTAATTGTAAGTATGTAGGGTCTATGTATTTCATGTATATAGCCATTATTTTATTTTGTTTCTCATAAGTTAACACTTATTTTTGTGAATGCTGGTTAACCTGTAATTGGCGACTGTGTAAGTCCAAGACTGTAAAACCTATGTATACCTAAATGCTGTACACAGAAGCTGTTGGTGAACCTATATTAATAAATAAATAAATAAATCATTCTTTACACAATCTATCGTGTGCGTTACCCCAGCCTGATCTTGTCGAAAATCGTCATCTAAGTGCAATAGATAATAAAAAATACAGCTTCTGTAATTAGTAAGCTGATTTTTAAATTTGGTATGCTGATAGTTTTTTAATTATTTGATAAAAACACTTCCGGCTGGAGTAGCGTTACCCCAGCCAGATCTTTTGTTTTCTAATGGATATTTTGAAATAAATCTTATGTAAAAAATTAGAAATCAATTTTAAATAAATGGTACAACAATTTGTGTTTGTATTTGCTATGGTTGCGAAGATATTTAAAATCCTGCTGGGGTAACGTTTTACACGATGGCTGTATCATCAACATACATGTCCACTCTTTCTTTTAGTCACATACTTTGTTAGTCACATGCGTTTCATCCCTTCTCATTACATGTCCTTATTAAGTATTTGATGCACCTTCTTATGACTCCAATAGATAATTCAAAATCTAGCGTCGCGCGACTGTAGACATGATAATAAATGAAACCTATTTTGGTTAAAATCTTTTTACACCTAACAAAACCGTTTAAAAATAAACGCCATGCGTCAAAATTCTGTCAAAATTGTAAACAAAATGCCAAAATTATGCTCAAACTCATTTGGTGTCTCGCAACTTTTTTTAGCAGCATCATATTATTTCTCATCCTGATTTCTATGAGGGTCATCGACCTCTCGGCACTGCAGAGTTTGGACTTTGACGGACAACTGTTGAAAGATGTTAGTGCCCGACTCCGGCGTGACCGGCGTTAACGAGATCTTCATCAAAGTCGTCAGCCCCGAGGGTCAAACGTTTACATCCTACTTCTCCGAGGATACCCTCATTGAGGAAGTTAAGAACCGTGCCCTCGACTTTTTCTACCCAACAGGGGAGACGGGCTCCAGCCGGTACAAAATCATCCGAGTTTATGACACCACCACACTACACGACTTCCTGACGCTGTCACAGGAACAGGTCATGATGCAGGAAGAGCTTCTATTAGTTGAAAGGCGTCTGCCAGAAGCTGGGACTTTATGGGACCTTGGTACAGTCAGAGCACCTCAACATGGGACTATCGCGGCCGCCACAGCTTCTTTACCAACGCCTTCAAACTCTATACGACAGCCGAATCTCCAGTCTCTTTTATCTACGAACGAATTGTCTTATGAATTAAGGAAGATTTTGATATCTTTGATCGAAGCCGGGGCTCGACTCGCCGCGTCAGGTAGGAACTACGAAATGACGCTAGCGCAACTAACAGCAGCTTTGGACGAGCCACGGCGCTTTCAGCCAGCTGTCATCCAGGTTATTACTCCTGCAGATATAGCTGCAAGACTCAACGTTCCAGATTACACAGCGGTAGACGAAACTCCTGGAGCGGATAAAACTGAAGGGAATGAGATGTACCGTCGAGCGGGACATCTACAACGATTCTTGGACAAGTTCCGCGAATGGAGGAACCACATCGCTGAACCACCGAATCCTGAATCAATTGAGACGTTGAAAGACCTTGGGTTTACTCACGAGGAGGCTGACAGAGCGCTGCGTAATACTGGCTGTAACGTTCCAGCTGCTGCCTCTTACTTAATCGGCGAAAGAGGTTCTAGTATCTTCGAACTTGTTAATGGTCTTCCTGATGGTTTAATCCTGCAAACGTTGCTTAAGCAGCCGCACATACAGCGTGGTCTACTCAATACAAGGATGCTGATAGCTTTTATTGCTATGGTCGGGCAAACGGGCAGTGCATCACTGTGGCTGAACTCTCCCCATGGCAGTCCGTTACTGTCACAAATCTCTAGGACCTACCATTCTGAGAAGTACTGCCTAGCTGTGAACCAGTTTTCACAGGAGACGCGGGGGGAGAATACAACGAATGTACCTTCAACATCACGGCAGGGGAACTGAATATTTTGATCTTGAATTGGCTTTTTGATTAAATTATTTGTTGGCCATTTAGGCTTTTTTTCACACCAAGCTTAGTTTAGTATTCGATGACAAACGGTTTGACCTAACTGATGGTAAGTCTTAGTCATAGACTGACCCCTGCTCACAGTTGCAATACTAGAGATATACCGTCTCTGGCGTTGCTGCGATACCTTATCATGATATTCTTCTCTCTGTCTTCGACTTTAGAAATAAGTATGGTAGCATTACTTCCAGCTTATTTTAGAGCTCTCCTACAACATATACGCACATAAATATTGACTTCACTCTCCAGGAAAATTCCCCACCTGTACTGGAGTGGTGGTGACGTGATCTACAACAACGGCTTCGGATGCTACGCGCAAAGCGGCCGAGAGGTTCCCATCGGCGCTGAGAACTATCACTACCCACATTCTATGCCTGGTAATGGAGAAGACCGTTAAACGCTAATTGTAGATGGCGCGACCATAGCTAGGTGTCAATCTGACTAATGAGGTGAAGCTATTTTGAAAACATAAATGATGTTTATTTTGCAAGTAGGTTTTTACAAACACTTTTACACGTCATTTTTAAAAACTAGATGGGGCTGGCTGTTTCGTTCCTGACTACCTTAGTGACTACTCTGAGAAGAAACAGCCGTAGTCGCTTTTGAAGTCAGACATAATTGCTCAATTCACATGAAGACTATACAGATTAGTGTCTGAGATGGTCTTTTGCAAAAAGAACCGCACAGATTTGAGTGGACCTGTCTGAAATATAAATGACATTACAGATTTTCAACCAATGACGGTGTTTGGAACCTGCTATGCTAACGCCATTAGTTTCACTAGTAACCGTCCCCATTTTAGTTCCGAAATACCATAATAATCAACCTATGATGGCTCCTTCTGGGACATACTATAATAGCCTTCGTTTCTGCAAGAAGCGGAAGGTAATACTAGGAGAATTACGGTCCACTTCTTACGCTTACACTTTTTTGTACGCAGTACTAGTTGGTAACTTGGGTTTGGGCGTAACATTATCACTATATCTTATCTTAATAGGCCCTCCCCCTCCCCCTATAGAGATCTTTAACACCTTCAGTGCTGGGAACCCACCTGCAGGGCTATTATACGCAAGGGCGTCGCCAGCCGATGGCGCAGGGGGGGGCAAGTTGACTTTACCTACTACAATTCATACTTTTCTCATTCTCTATGAATGAGAAAAGTAGGTATGAATTGTAGGTAAAGTCGACAGCACATGAAGCTTTTCACTTGTACTACGAGCCTTACATCTACAGCGATTGTAATAACAACAGTATCTTAGTACTATATACATATATATTCTGTGACAGTACAGAGTCCAATGTGTGAAGCTACACGAGCACGAGCTCTTGACTATGCAATAAAAAACTTGTAAATAAGTTATAATAACATTTATTAGAAAAATAGAATAAAAAGGAGTTTGAATTTGAATAAGTGTACAGCGTACAGCGTATTTTTTTTTAAATTACCAGATTTTAATATTATAGTGGTCGTTGTTTGTTTTAAAACATAATTTTTGGGGATTCATTGTAAACTTCTCGACCACTTTATTATTAAAATCTTGTAAGTTTCTTGTAACAAAAGCGGCTGTGCGGAGGGCGCGAGCGCCGCGCGGTTACATGTTGCTTCCCCACTCCCCCCCTCCCGCTTCAACGATAGAGTAGAGCAGAGCGTAGTTCAGCGTACGGAATATTAGGAGTGGAATTGGTGAATTCATTCGAGTTTCGACGTACGGGAATGATTGTTCAAGGTTTGAACTTCAAGCAAATTAACTCAAAGACTTAGGACTTTGGTTGCATTATATTTGGCAACTTTTTTAGAATCTCTAGGGGGGGGGCAGCTGCCCCTCCCTGCCCCCCCTTGGCGACGCCCTTGATTATACGTATCTTTCTGATATCCAGTGACTCAAGCTTCAGTTGTACACCGAATGTTGATGACAACCGTGAATGTCATAATATGGGTATTACGTATCACATTGAGTGGATATCACTTTACGGTGACTAACAGGGTCATACATAATACGAAACTGACCTTTTGACCGTTAATTGATGGACACAGCCCAGTTACTATCATTTCGAGCTGTCAACAGAGATACGTAATAGCCCTACTGATGGGCCCACTACTCGACTTGCAAATGTATGGTGGGATGGCACATATATTTGCTATATAAAACGAGGGTGGACACGAATGTGTTAAGAATTACACAATATATCAATAAGTTCACACTTTATTCTGGCAAAGGTTTGCTGTCAATGCGTGTAACAGCAGACGATGAGATGTGCGGAATCTTCAACATCACATTCAAGCCGATGCCACAGTTAGATCTGCGAAGCGTTGTCTTTGGCAGGGTGAGTTCTTCAAACATAATGGCACGTTCGCTATTCCCAAGTTGTGAGGTTTACAGTCCACACTCTAAGATTCTACCAGTTAAAACTAAAACCCATGTTGGGCGAATTGATTGCAAAATGTGTGAGTACGTAACTTCTGGCTGCTACGCAATAAAACATTTTAGACCCAAAGCGATCCCAGGTCATCTCGCTCAGTAGTTGCCCTCGCGACCACAATAAACTAAATCATGATATATTTTATTTCGTCTTTGTCATCATTCATGGTTTATATAATCATTTTCGTCCTGCCTTTACCATGGACGTTTCTCCATGCATCTGTCATCTTCTTTTGTAGGAACTATCGAGGGCACTCCCGCCTGATCACCACTAAGCCAATTTTTGCTTGCACTTACAACATAGAAACGCTCTCTAGCCCCGCCCCGTTGACTTTGTATAAAAATAACGAATGAAAAGATACCGATCGGCCGAGCGCACTGACGACGCGCGCCAAACGAGAGTTATTGTTATTTTGCGCGCCGAAGTTGACGCTTTCCTAATAGGCCTAAACTTTAGGGGGGTGTGGCTCGGCGCCTCAGCATAATTTAAGCCAAAAAAAAATTTACTGATCAGGCGGAAAAGACCACGACTGTACCTACAATGTCAATACGCTGTCTCATTCTAAACGTAAGGCCCTCTGTCTCCCTCCCCTGTGATACACTTTTTGAACTACGATACCTTTTCCATTTCATTCATAACTGTAACATTGTTCTATAAAACATTAAATTATTATTCCTCTTAGGTAATCAGACCAAACTTTACGTACAACATAATCAGCGGGCTAGGCAACGCGCTGACCAGCCGACCGGTGGTAGAGATCCGGTCGACCAGGCGGAAGGTGGAGGGCCGCTGGGTGAGCGGCGCGCCCAATACTCGACTGCCTTAAAGTTGTTCATCTTTGGCTTAATAAAACGCTCTGGATGGAGTAAAATTACTGAAAAACAAGCCCAACCGTATGTTTTTGGTTGTATAATAAATTGTATTGTAAAAAAGGACTGGCCACAACTCCACGTCTAAAGCGCGAATTTGGCGTAGGTTGAATTATACATTATGTAGGTGTTGTGTAATTGATTGTCATAATTAAATAATAAAATTAATTTGTTTTTGTTCAACACTGTCGTTTTATTCATTCATACTAATTATGTACCTACCTAAACTAAACACTGCTGTTAGCTTTGTTACTTCGAAGACGCAGAAAAAAAAAAAACGAAATCAAATACAACAAATATGGGAGGATCCTTGCTCTGAGCTCGCTGCGCACTCGCCTCGCTTGCAAATCGCCAGTGTGACAAGGCCAACAAGTAACAGTTATAATAATTTTTGTAATCGTAGAAAACTTATTTGTCTACGGTAGCACTTTGTGGATAGTGGGATCAACAAACACTGCGCTACCGTACTTCGGGTTACAGATCTCGGCGATAAGCGTAAGCCCACCGATGTGTGGCCGACTTTGGGTTCATCTCAGTGGGTCTCTTGGACGCAAAGAATGTCGCAGTGAGTTTTGCGGTCGACATCGGAAAGAATTTCTGATTTGTCTTGTGAGAACCTTTGGATGTTGACCGAGACTACGCACAAAGCCGGTTTTATAAGTGGACTTTGGATTGCCATCGTGGTGAAAGGATTAGCCAGTCAGCGGGGGTCTCGCTGACTGCTCAGGGTGCGCAGGACGTATAGTGACTCAGGTGGACGTCAGAATGGCTGGTTGTCTGTATCGCTCCGCGCCAGGCTGGTGACCACAAATTGCTACCTATAGCCAATTAATTGCTACCTAACTTGACAACGAAATAAAGAGACTTCAAAATGACTGTAAAAATTTCAACCGATCATAACTTTTGACTTGTTAAAGCTACAAGGTGGACATTGAAAGACGTGAGGGTAGCAATCAGGTAGCAATTACTCAAGTTAAAATAATAACACGAATTTGAATAGTTTACGCAAACGGAGACTTGACCAGCTATCCTGATATCAGAATGGCTGGTCATTTTGAAGTCCCTTTATTTTGTTATAAAGTTAGGTAGCAATTAATTGGCTATAGGTAGCAATGGGTAGCAAATAGGTAGCAATTTGGTCACCAGCCTGGCATGGAGCGATACAGACAACCAGCCATTCTGACATTCACGTAACTCAGTAGATACGTCGCTCGCGGAGGCTCCTTTCATGAACCCCCCATTGACTACGGCTGGTAAAGGACAAAAATGAGTTAAATGAAATACAAATCTGTTGGTATTAGAATTAAAGTTTTATTTTCTAAAATTATGTAAAACATTGAAAAATAGCACATCTATTCGTAAAAATATTTGATACATTGGACACAAACACATTCATTTAAAAAAAAAATGTTTAACAAAATTTCGGCCACACACTAAAATTATTATATGAACAAATTATATTGAAGGTTTTCATTTAGCTAGCGATATGTAAGTAATTGGTACAGTCTTATATTATAAAATCAATCTATAAAAATATTGCCTGCCCATTTAAGCAAAGCAACTTAGTGAATTCCAACTAATGGATATTGTGTTGTACTGTGGGAAAACTGCAGATATGTTGTCTGGAAGCCGAAACACATTTCTTTTTTGCCTTTCGAGTGTCCCACTTGTGGGCAAAGGAACCACCTTTCTCCTCTCACTAGTCAAAAAAAACTAGTTGGACGTTTACCAACTACACTGACCAGCAAAAATAAGTACTACACTTTTAAAAATTCAATTTTTCCTAAACTATAGAAGTTAGAGATTTAAAATAAAAAAAAAAAAACGTTATAAAGCAATTTTTATCATCTTTCTTTGAAACTATAGACAAAATTAAACTATTTTTTGAGTCCTTTTTGTTTCGAAAGTATATCTTGTGTACTTAAAAAGTTATTGCTATTTTAAAAGTGTGATACTTATTTTTGCAGGTCAGTATAGTTGATTGACTAGACAGATGATGGAGTAACCTTGCCCACTGAAACGTGAATGGCGAGAAATTTGTGCGATTCTATTGTTGATCTACTCAAATGGACAAGCAAACTTAGAAAGCGCATATTTAGCGACTAACTAATAATAACGCGGTACTTATACTGAGCAGCATGCGCACGCGCTGGTCACGGCTCTCCGGTCAATGTAGCACAAATAACAATCTTGTAATTAATAACAAAAATGCAAACTGATTTGTTCAGTAGCACGGATTAGATGGTAATAGGCTTGCCCTTATTATATGAGACTTGAAACATAACTGGCGAAACGTGGGTGTGCTATTAGGTACACCTCTGTCTAACTCTTCGGAGATTACAGGCGTGATATTATGATGAGTTTCTATTTGAAAACAAGTACTCGCTAAGTAGGCGCCGTATTTTGCTGTGAGCATACGTAGGCAGGCGTGAAGTCTACAGAAGACACTTAACTTCATACGAATAAGGTCCAAGTTTGGGTGAAACGGTACTGTAAAAACTTGAACTTGAGTAGTTTTGGTTCGCCCTATACAATATGTTAAAAAAAAAAACATGTAAGTTTTCTCATTTTTTTTTTTACTTGTTATCCAAAAAGTATTACATTAGTAGAATCTAATCTCGATACCTAATACCCTCACGGATTGGATAGGATTTTTTTAAACATACTGTACTATGACAACGAGCGAAATCTGCTCATGTTCAAAATAAAATCCCGTGCACACGATGTCCACATCTGTTTACCACCCTTAACGAATCATCGACACGAAGAAGAAGAAGAACTTCTATTGGTCCGCACAAAGATTGTGCGGACCAATAGTAGTAAAACGCCGAAAAATATGTGACCCTTTTTTACGTTATCCTTTGTTTTACAAAAATTCTATTCTATTGTTTGGTCACCTTTTTTTGACTAATAGGAATAAAAACAAAAAAAGGACAAGGAAGAGAAAGTTTAGCGCTTCAATAGCGGCCGGATGCTGCAAACAAAAAAGCCGTATTGGTGGTAAGATTTCGTTCGTTGAGATAGTACATCTTAGACGTTATGGATTTCACGACCGCGCATCAATGTCAATTACTGCAATTAAAACCTTATAACAATGACATACGAGTCATATGGCGCGCGCGTTATCTATAGAAACAATACATTATGCGGTATATACAGCTTATATCATGCTAGTATGAGTTTGTCGTCTTGCGTTTTGTGTTTGAGGTATCTAAAAATCCGCCTGTGAAAAAAAAAAACAAATTGTTAAAACGTATTTGACAGTTTGACTACAACTTTCACGCAGTTGAAAAATTAAAACCAGCCAAGTCCGTGTCGGGCCACGCATAGTAAAGGGTTTCGTATTGCCCAGTATTGAATTTAACAGCAGTTAACATTTGATAATACTTTCGAAAAATATATAAAATACAAGTTTTTAATATTATAACTTTGCTTTAAGTACTCCTATGACGAAACAGAGCACAACAAACCGTGATTTTTCACCCCAAAAAGAAAAATCGTTTGTCTACACTAATATTATAAAGATTTGTATTTTTGTGTGTATGTTTGTAATGTATAAACTCAAAAACTGCGGCGCCGATTTCAAAAATTCTTTCACCATTAGAAAGCCACGTCTTTACTGAATAACATAGGCATATTTTATCTCCGTAATCCCACGGGAACAGGAACTACGCGGGTGAAACCGCGTGACGTCCGCTAGTCCTGAATAATTTCGGCGTAGAGTTGTACTTTGTTTGATGTACAGAATGCATGGTTGACGGCTTCGGCTTCCGTTTGCACCTACACCTAGTATACAAGAAAATGGCTGCCCATCTCACCATACAGTCCTGGGCGCGTGTCCCCAGTCCCGGGGCACGCCGGCGAGCGCGCGCTGCACGTCGGCGTCGGGCACGAGCAGCTCCGACACGACGCGCGACACGCGCACGCCGTCCGCGAGCGGCCACGGCACCAGGGACTTCTCGTCAACCATCAGCTTGATATGCATCGTCACTTCCCAGACGGATCGAAGTCGTACGTTTGCCACCTGAACAAAATATAAGTTAGAAAACACGCTCCAAGCCACGGGATAAGCAAAGATAATAACATTTATATGGGACCATAGCGCGAGCTTCTTTTTCCAATCAAAAAATAATAACTTAAATCGGAGTAATCGGACCAGAAGATTTTGCTTAGCCTTTTCCCAAATATGTTGGGGTCGGCTAGACTGGAAAGTCTAACCGGATCCATGAGTGGGGGCTTGTGACGTCACATTTGAGTAAATGTGACGTCACAATAGGTTTCGACGCACTGCATCGTCTTAATTGTTTTGTTTACGTGAAAAAACAAAAGTATGTGTCCAATATTTTTTGGAAATCTATCTGACAGACTAACCCCCGAATACTGAAACGTCACTCAAAATTTAAGGGCTGCTTAACATTTGAGCTAAACTTTAAATTTCGTATGGCCAAACGTCACTTTTGAGTATCTGTTAAATATAAGTGCCACTTAAATTTTGAGTGACGTTTCAGTATTCGGGGGTAATTAGATTTTTTTTTGTCATCTACCCTATTATTTCCATGTTAATTGTTGCGAGTATCATTTAAAAATATATCTCGTATCACTCATATTTATTGCTAATTTTTTTATCCAATATCTGACTTCCACAACCCAGTTAGTACTGGGTAATACGATACCCCTTGGTAATACTGGGTGTGACCTTTTGGGCCACTGACTACCTTTAACGACTGTCAAAGATGACAGCCGGGACCAACAGCTTAACGTGTTTTCCGAGGCACGGAGGAAACTCGGTATGTAAGGGTGGTCACCCATCCACAGACCAACCTAGGCAAGCACGGCTTAACCTTAAGATCGACCCGAGCGGTTTAGCCACGAGATGAATATATGTATATGAAAAAAAAAGGTTCTGTGGTCGGTGTTACAGCCGCTAATCATATTTTAATCAACATACAACCTGACACTGACCTGTGAATTGCAAAAAAAATGTAAGAAAATTTGTATTTCGCGGGCTACCCTGGAGCATCCACCTTAACACACATACCTTCAATGAAATATTTCCAACATTGTCCATTGTATAAGCCAATTGTAACTTGGCGTCGTGCATCGCCCGGCCCCAGCGTAATGCAACGCGTGTAACAGCGGCGCAACGTCGCAACAACTGCGGGATGTCCTTCGCGTAACATGCTGTACGTAACGCCTGCGCCACCATATAGCGCATGGTTTCACATGCGAAGCGGACGCACAGCGTGGCCACAGGATTCTTGCGATCTGAGATGAAAAAAAAAAGATAATTATTGTAGGATTAATTTAAGAATAGGCTGTATAACCAAACATTTCTAAACGGTAAGAAAGCATGTTTCTGAACGAATGATTGGATGAGTGATCGAACGAGTGAAAGGGGAAGAAAAAAAGCAAGATGGCGAGGAATACGAATTCAGAAAGACAGAAAAGTTGTTTGAAGTTTCCCTGGAGATCCCCACACACTACATTATTATGTTATGCTCAAATATTCCGAAAACCTTCATAAAACAAAAAAAAAACCACAACGCATTGTGGCATTTTCTTAACCTCTTGAACGCCATTGTCACATATACTTGACAAGCAAGCGTAAGTAAAGGGCACGTTGTACGCCAACGACACAAATATGTGACAAAATGGTAGACGAGATTGTGGTGTGGCGTGGAGGGCACGCGCGAGCGTTCATGATCTGGCGTTCAAAAGGTTCACAGCCGCGATATGAAATTGGCTTTTTAGCTCTTATTAAAATAATCATAACGCATTTTGGCAATGAAGCGACGGAAAGTTTCAAAATCAATCAAAATCAAAGCATTTATTTCAAGTAGGACAGTTACAGGCACTTTTGTCGAAACAAAGACAACAATAAAATGTAGCTCAGTCTCATTCACAAGATGTAAATAACTGTAAAAGTACCGTAGTTGCCCATTCCAAAACGGTTTCCAATAGAACAGATGATCCAATCAAGGAACAAACGCATTTAGCATAATGCTTCTGTCGGATACATGGGTGATAAAGTAGTCGCGTGCCATAGCTTAGGGGTGAGTTCAGTATTGAAAAAGGAACCCAAAAAAAAAAAAACAACAAAAACATAAAAAAAAAACAAAAAAAAATTGAAAGATCAACATATAAAATAATTTTAATTCAAAACCGATGCTATTTTAAGTTAGTAGGTAAAAAATTAGGTTGATCTTTCAATATTTTTTTTTATGTTTTTATTTTTTTAAATATATTTGTTTTTTTTTTCGATACTGAACTCACCCCTAAGCTACATACAGTTTACATACCATGCTGCACAGTCTCCACCGTTATATCCTGCACGGGAGTGTCTCCCCGAACTCGTGTCCTCGTCGCGTTGTCATGTCTGTGCGCTAGTCGTGTTGTCAATCTCAAGCGACCGTGTTGCAGACGG
This sequence comes from Xestia rhomboidea, assembly GCA_963853795.1. NCBI lineage: Eukaryota > Metazoa > Arthropoda > Insecta > Lepidoptera > Noctuidae > Xestia > Xestia rhomboidea. The sequence continues at coordinate 4,525,436 of OY970786.1, forward strand.
AAGCACCACGTGTCTGCTATTGATTTTGAATCCCATTCGCATTCGTAGCTTCTGGAATGTTTAATATTTATTTATTGCTGTGGTCGCGGGTGCTCTCCCTCTGTCTGCTCACCGCAGGGGACTATAGCCGGGGATGGGTTGGGTACACTACATAAGTCCGAAAAACTTTATTCTGAAAGTCACAATTCCGAATTAACAATTAATTCTCGACATGTAGGTAAAAAAAAATGGATTCGGACTATTGAAATTCGGTATTTTGAGAATAGTAATTATGAATGTTCGGAATATTGAAATTTAGGAATTAAGAAAATAGGATTCATGATAAATTGGAGTTGTTATATTCGGAATTTTGATTATCGGAATATCGAATTTCGGAATTCTTTTTTTCGGAATTTTAGGTGGTCCCGCCGGGGATGTGTGCTATTTATTGTATATCACGTCCAAAACGTGTTTTTGAGTATAATACCAAAACAGGGTTTGGGTTGATTTTAGGTAACAAGTCTATTTTCATGTGCTAGTCGCTGATGGTGACCACTGGGATAGGATTAGTGAGGTAAAAATCCCATCCCCAAAACCCGGGCGCAGGTTAGCAAGGTTTACCCGAAACAAAAGTATGTATAGTGCAATGTTCGCCTATAAGTCATGCAATATGTAATAGGGGGAGATCCTATGACAGATGCACTCAGATAGACTCACGAACCGAGACTTTATAATGGAAATGTCACATGATACGGCCCAGTCGAGAGGCAAAATTAATGTGTGTGTAAACGATCGGGTGAAAGCCGGCTTGGTTAGGTTGGCTTCAGCTATAGTAGATGCCGAACGGATTAGGCGCATGGAGCCGAATGAACGAGACATCTTTATTAAAAAAATACCGCCAAATCGAATATAGCCATCTAACACAAAAAAACACGTGTAGCAAACCAAACCCTTTTGACTTGGGATTCGAACTCAAGTCCTCACACGAGTATTAAATTCATAGTAAAGTTTTCACTCACCCCATAAAAGGTAACATATCAATTTTGGCGACTACGTTGACACCAGAATCAATTTCACTTAGATTTGAGGTGGTTGCGCCCATCAGTTCGGGATGCCAGCCCATCTGCCAGGGTATGTCTTGCACAGGGGCCTGACAGGGTGACTGTAATCCGGTACCTGTTCCGTTGTCGTCCTTCATTGACTTCAAATTCTTTTTACTACTCGTAAAAGAAGCGTCAGATTGTGAAGAAATAGTTTCAGATTTTGGGTTTGAATTTAAATTATCCAACTTCTTTACTGAATCAATATTGTGTTCCAATTCAGTTTTACAATTTTGGTAACCAGTTATTAGTTGTTGCACTGTACCTGTACCCGTACTGTTGTCGTCCTTTATTGCCTTCATGTTCTTACTACTCGTAAGAGAAGCGTCAGAATGTGAGAGAGCTGACATACTTCCAGATTTTGGGTTAAAATTTAAATCATCCAACTTCTTTTTTTCTAAACTAATATTGTGTTCCAATTCAGTTTCAAAATTTTGGTAATCAGTTATTAGTTGTTGAACTGTTATAGTTGGTTTTTCTGATTTTGTATTGTTAGTTTTTGATGACTTCTTTTCGCGGTTCTTATACTGGTGAATGTCTTGGTTGTTAATTTGTGTACTATGTGTATTTCTCGGAGATACCTTTATAAGCTCTTTTGGTGGTTTAGGACTTCTTGAAATTTTCTGCATTTTGATAATCGGTTTTGGAGTCATTTCCTTAGAGGGCGAGTAATATTTGTGCTTGTTCGTAGGACTATAAATCCGCTTCTTGCCTTTTGGTGTATATACACACAAATTTGAACTTTCGAAATTGTCTCTCAAACAGATTCCTGATAATGCAGTCATATTATGAATCTCTGATGTTTGTCCACTTATTCTTGTATGCTCTTTTTTCAATGTCAATTTACTGTTCTCACATACTGGTAGGTCATCAACTAATGTGAGCGACGAACTTGTCTGAAGCAATTCTTTGTTTCCTCTCATAGCAATCAGAGTGTTTACTTCATCGTCCTTTAAATGCTTTGAAATTGATCCTACTGATGTGTCAACTGATTGGTCTACGGAAGTTCCATCGCTTGTTGTAGACGCATGTAATGATTGAATATCATTTTGGCTGAAGTGGTCGCCGTGGTACACATAAATATTCTGTTGCTTTACGCTCTGTCCAGGCATCAGGGTGAACTGCGGGGTAGTCACAGTTTCCACCTCATAATTATGACCTTTAGAGATATTGTTAAAGCGGCTAGACTTAGACCCACAAAGCGTCTCGTCCGTTAGTCTCGGGTTATACTTATGTACGTCAGTTATATAAGTTGGGGCAAGCAGAACATTTTTCAAAGGATTGTGTTGGTCGAATACTAGAACCTCAGACGTATGTGGCTGTTTAATGGGAGAATCTGAGTGCGAGTGCTCATGCCATCGCTCTTCTGGGTTTTCTGTTTCCTTCAAGAAAGCAAACTTGACCTGATTTCGATAAACCCGAGATTTGGACTTTCCAGGATGTTCAACAGTTGTGCTATTGGATGAAGTAATTCTATCTAAATCAACTCCAGCCACGGAAATCAAATCGGAATCTAAGTCAATCTGACTGGATGTGGTTAAATTTGCCTGCACCTGAGTGCTGTGCGTAGACGCGTTCTCTAATAAACCTCTATCAGGCATTTCGTTTTGAAACGGCATATTGTCGCTTACAGGCTTTACCAAATCTAGCATAAGTTCTTTAATTCCGTCTGAAACGTCTTTCAAGTATGTAGGAATTACTTTTCCTTTGGTTTCTTTCATGTATGAATTTTCACCAAACACTGTTTCTTTCATGTATGAATTTTCACCAAACACTGTTTTCTTTAGCGGAGAAACTTTCTTTTCGTCCTTAAGGCTGGCTTCGCTAGTTGATTCATCGTCAAACTTTAATGTTTTTACGACTTCATAGCTTGTTCGGCCTGAGCTCCTAGACATATCTAGCGAAGCGTCTCTTGTTTGGCGTGAGTTCTTAGACATAACTAGCGAAGCGTCTCGTATATGCTCTAAGTTCATAGACGTATCCATAGAATCGTCTCTTGAATGCTCTGAGTTCTTAGACATATCTATGGAACCGTCTCTTGTATCTTCGTCCGTAACGTCACTGTCATCTAGCGCTAGTCTGGATTTCTGTAACGCTGCTTGCGCCATTGAAATGTTACTCAATAAATCCTCTCTGCTCAAGGCTATGGACTGTCTGCTAGGTGCCACACTGGGTCGCTTATGTTCTGTGGTCTCGCCCTGATCGGTCACCTCAACGGTAACCGGTTTGACGTCGTCCTCACAATCTTTGTTATCAGTCAAATTGGATATCAAATCAAGTAAATTTTGGGTATCATTAGCTTTATTAGAAATTTGACTTAGTCGTCTGACATAATCATTTGAAAGGTTAGAATTTTTCGGTACATCTGATTGTAATTCTTCCTGCTTTTCGAGATGTCCGACCTGTCCCAGCTCATCTTCTTTGTATTTGGGTTTAGCTATCTGTGCCTCATTGCTACTGTCTGTCTGTATAACGGCTTCGCAGTCTTTCGTAATATTAAACAGACTCCCAGCAGTAGTAGAGTTGTTGTCAGCCGCGTCCATCAGTATATCACCAGAAGAAGAATTTGATTCTAAATTAGCCATTAAGCTTTTATCATCTGTATCACTGTCGTAGTAAGGTTCAGTTTCGATGATCAGTGATGTCTTTTTTTCTTCATCACCTGTCTGTTTTGTAGTATCGTCGCCACCCACGAGGACTTTGTATATATTTAGATCTGTTGAATCTGACGAAACCTTAATGGCTTCTAATGACTTTCTAATGTCTTTGTCTATATTTTGATCTGTTGAATCTGTCGAAGCCATTAATTTGACTTGTACTTTTTCAACATTACTCAACTTAATTGGTAATTCCACTTTCGAGTCGTGTGCCTTTTCGACGTTTATTGGTTGCTTGCTATTGGTTAATGAAGTTTGCATCACGATGATATTTAATTGAGGATGTGCTCCCTGATTTTGCGCCATCACATCTACTTTAGTTTCCGTTTTATTTAACATTTCTGTCTCGATAGTTATGAATTCAGCTGGAATTGGTTTTGTCTTTGAAATATCGCAGTTATCGTTGTCAAATATAACTGTTCTGTTCTTTTCTGTTTCTAGTAAGCTCTGAAACGTTGGTATTTCAGTGGTCGAGTTTTTTGCGTCGAATACCCTGGACTTACGATTATCTTGCAAGGCGTCTTCAGTTGGTTTAATATAATCTTGTTCAAACACCTCATAATCATTTACTTTCGTTACTTCTTCGATATCTTCGGGTTTTTTAATATTTGCTGCTGAGTTTAGTTTGTAGAGAAGGTAATCGTTTGTAGATATAGCTAGAGTCATAGAGATGTTAGCTTCGTCCTCATCAAAGACAATAGTATTTCTTTCATTTGCTGCTTTTTCTACTATGTTAGCGGATATAGCTTCAGTCATAGATATATCGCCTTCTTCGTTATTATAGATAGGATTTTCTTCGCTATATCCGAGTATAAGTTGACCCGGAATGGCCTGCGTTATCGAGATGTTTCCTGTATCATTTGCAAATACAATCGGTCTTTGTCTAGAAGTTTCACAGTCGTTGGTAGTAATATTAGTAGATAAAGACTGCGTAGTAAGAATATCTTCAGCTTCATTATTTTTGTTGTTTTCATCTAATTGATATTTTTCCAGTATAATATTTGACGGTAAAGCTTGCGTAACAGAAACATTAGCGGCATCGTCTTCGTATAAAACCGTTCGTCTTCTCTCGGGATTCAATTCGATTTTAGGCAGAATTACGTTTGTAGGAAGTGCCTGTGTGACCGAGATATTCCCTGTATCATTTTCATATATTATGGTTCGACGTTTTTCTTGTGTTTCCTCGTCTGGTAGCATTATGTTGACCGGCAAAGCTTGAGTAAAGGACACGTTGCAATCGCTATCGTCGAACACTATAATATTTCTTTTACTTGCTTTTTCATCTAAGATATTCGATGACAAAGCTTGTGTCATGGATATATTGTCTTCGTCACTATCAAATACTATGGTTTTATGTTTTTTGGTGATCTCTGTATTTTCGTTAACGAGAATGTTGGAAGGTACTGCCTGTGTGATGGAAATGTTGGCCGTATCGTTCTCATAAACTACAGTACGACGTCGTTCAGGCAATGCCGCGCTACTGCTCAATGGTTTTACTGGTATTGTTTCAGTCATTGAAATGTTACTTGTACTTTCGTTAAACACGATAGTTCTTCTCTTGGTAGAGTTGACATCTTGACTTCTTACTGCCGCATGACAGATTATATTTGTAGGTAAAGCCTGTGTCATAGATATATTTCCTGAATTATCGTGAATTGTCTTCCTTTTACTAGATTTGATATCTTCTATATGTACTGACATAGTCTCAGATATTTCATCTTCAACCGCTTTGATTTCATGAAAACCGCTGAAGCCAGAATTTTCGTATTTAGAGTTGAGCATATTATTATCATCAATAAAGTTCGGTAAATCATCATTAACATTCAGAACGATAGTCTTCCTCTGAGGAGTTTCTGCTGAAGAATTAGGCAAAAGAGTTTGTCTATAATTTTTTTCTTTTTCTGGTATATCAGGCTGCAAAGTTAACCGTTTGCCGTCAAAAACTAGTACTTGATCGGGTTCTTCATTGACAGCGAAATTGGTTTCACAAGGGGCTGCGTAAGGATTTATTGCGATGTTCTCTTTATCTGCAACCCAATCGTTGTTCAAGCTAGCTTTCTTGTCTTTGGACGCACTTTTAGACACCTCCTGAACCGGACTGTGTACGGTGTCCGTTATGGACATGTCCTCATCATTTTTGACAACATGCGTCATATTCAGATCTACCTCAATGTACTCAGACATGTTCTGTCCATTACTAAACGGGCCGTGACAGCCCATGTTACTCGAAGCTCTTTCCAAATCTTTTTCAATTTCATCTAAATCATCTTTTTCAACCTGTTGTATTGCTGAAAAATTTACATCAATTCGACCAGAATTGTCACCAATTGATGGCGCAGTGAAATCATTGCCAAATAGTTTACTCTGTTCGGTGAAGGCACTGAGTTCGAATTTGTTTTGTGGCGCCGTTAGCTTGCCGTCCGCTGTGCATTCGAGAGACGCCAGTTGCTGAGAGAAATTAACATTGTTAAGTGATCCGTTAGCGAGTCCACTGATAAAGTCGACAGCCTCCACTTCTTCAAACTGCTGGTCGAAGATTCTTTTACCAAGATGGCCAACGGGTTGCCGGGACGCGTTTGCTTCGGAATCATTACTGGACGATTCTAGAGATTTGTTATGTTCCTCATAGAAGTTTTTCCACGTAGTCGTTCCTTCATTCGTTACAAATTCGCTGGGGATAAAATGGGAATATAATGGTAAAAAACAGTGAAAACAGTTACTTCTCTAAATAGGATAAATCAGCTTGCTCTATCGTTCGAGAAGCTCTGTGTCTTGCGTCGATGTAACGGTACAACTTTGGACTTGATACAACAGATTTTATATCATCATTCATTATTTCAGCCGAAAGACGTCCACTGCTGGACATGGGCCTCCCCCAAGTGTCGCCACATTGACCGGGCCCGTGCCGACTCGCATCCAGCGGATTCCCGCAACCTTCACCAGGTCGTCGGTCCACCTAGTGGGAGGCTTTCCAACGCGAACCGGAAGACGTTACGTTGGAAGGTTGGAAGATTCATAAAGTTAATAATATTATCTAAAAAAAAACCTGCTTTATGTTCCCACTCTCTATGCATTTTTTAAGTTCTTTTTTTATTAAAAACAACAATAAATTAATAGAAAAAGGGGGAAGGGTCCTCTCCTAAAATATAAAAAACAAAACTTACGCAACACCTGTCCTTCGTGAGAAACTGACTCGTCGACTTTTAGCGGTGTCCGTAGGGGTGGCCACATTAAACTCAAGTTCCGAGAAGGGTGTGCGAGCAGGCCGTTGACTTTTCAATATTGAAGATCTGCGCTTCCTACTGTAAACATAATTACTATTTATTAATAACGAACCCAGGTCGGCCGTAGCAAAGACAACCTCCTCAGATGGGGGTTCATGGACGGCTCAGATCTCAAATGTGTATGCGGTGTGTGTCCACAGACAATGGCCCATCTTTCATCTTGCGCCGCATGCCCTGACACCTGCACACTTGACGATCTTATGACTGCATCAGCGAGCGGAGTTCGCGAAGCTGAATTTTGGGCCAAACATATTTAATAAAAATTTGCCATCGACACGCTAAGAAGAAGAATAACGAGGCACATGACACATCAACTAAGTAGGTACTATCGAGGACACTCCCGCCTGATCACCACTAAGCTAATTTTTGCTTACACTTAAAACATAGAAACGCTCTCTATCCCCGCCCCGTTGACTTTATATATAAATAATTAATAAAAAAATACCGATCGGCGACACAAGCCAAACGAGAGTTATTGTTATTTTGCGCGCCAAAGTTGACGCTTTCCTAATAGGCCTAAAGTTTAAGGTGGAGTGGCTCGGCACCTCCGCATGATTTAAGCGAAAAAAAAATTAACTGATCAGGCGGAAAAGACCACGACTGTACTTATTATTATTTCCTTTATTTAATAATACTAAGAACTTGTGTAAGGGAATTAGGGAATCGACTGTCATGATATGGGCATGTCATGAGGAGGTATGAATCGCACATGGCTAAAAGAATGGAGAACATAAATGTAGATGGATGGAGAGGGAGAGGAAGACCAAAGAAACGATGGATGGATTCTGTGAGGAGTGATATGAAAGATAAAGTAGTAAAAGTGACTGAACTCATAAAATTTGTGCCTGTTTCTCACCTAGTCAGCTATGAATATTATGGTCACAGGAATATTATAGTCAGACTTACATGACATTAGTGATTTGCTTAAATAAAAAAGGAAAACGAAGCCATGAAGTCTGAGATTTTGCTACTAAGATCGAAAGTAAAATACCTGGAACTTGAAACGAGGAAAAATAATGTCTTACTGCACAGGGTTGAAGAAATTGAAAATAACAATCTGGAATCAATGACTACTGTAATAGAACTATTCAACGTTCCCTGCTCAATAGAACAAACGGTGGAAGAGAAACACGACTGGGATCAATGGCAACTCAGCAACGTATACAGAGTTGGGAAAAAGACGGAAGGCAAGACAAGACCTATAAAAAAATCATGTACCCTAACATGGAGAAGAAACGAAATCTTGAAAAAGAAGAATAAATTCCCCGAAGGAGTCTACGTAACAGAAGACCTGTCTAAAGAAGAACTGGAAGAAAGAAAGGCTCTTATCCCAAAAATGAAGGAAGCCAAACTAATTATAAGAGACCAAACGGAACCTGAAAAGAGGAAGAGAGCCCAATCCACACCACCTTCTGCTCCCCCGAACAACTTCAGCAAAGCTCCTGGAAACCCCAAGTTATACCAACTTGCTAAAATATCGAAAATCAACCCAGCAGAAGAAATGAGAAGCCAATCAAATCCGAATATAGAGGAGACGTCAAAAAACTAGAAATAGGCGGTAGCCGGAATAGAAAGATCAAACCAACGAATACTAATAAAACCAAATTAACATTCCCCAACCCGGCTGGTCCCCGTGGGGAATTACGCCACCACCCACCAACCTACAAAAAACCAAACAAACTTAGACTAGAAAACAACAAAAAAAAAAACAACAAAAGTAGTAGCTAGGTTAGCGATTGACAGCGTCGAAACTACACGACAGCAGCCGACCGCGTGAAGCTGAAGTCGTCACGACTGTATGCAGTTGAATATAATGACTGTGCGCGGTTGCTGCGATGCAGTTCGTCTGTGAGGCGATGCAGTCCGTCTGCGAGAGGCCTATCATAGTTGAAAAAAAGCTAGTGAGATGATGATGGCCTTCACTGTTCATTGAAGGAGCCAACCAAAGAAATTGTGAAGACAAACCAACTTAAAGAAAAGAAAAACACAGAAAGAAAATATGCTACAAGTGCACACGAAATAAAAAGGTTAAATCCAAACAAAAAAAAAAGAGATATTTGTGTGTCTAATGGCTGCACCAAATAGGTCCAGTGACTAATGCTGGTTTTTAACTGGACCTGGAGTTGTGGAGCGACGGATGTGAAAGCCTATAAATTGTCCCACTGCAGGGCAAAGGCCTCCTTCCACTTTTCGTATTCTAGTGCAATTGTAAGTCATATAAGTCATAATTTGCATTATGATTTCCTTTATTTATCTTTTTTACAAACTAATTGCATTTTTAAATTTTTTAAAATTGTAGCCCACCGATAACCGGGTCCAAGCTGCCGACGGTTATTTTAACCACTTTGCACCAATAATCACTAAATGTGTATGAGCGTTATTTGTGAGGAGCTTGTGGCTCAATTATAACAGTCACTCAGGTCGTCAAACATTAGCTTAGGTTGGTCCATGGATGAGGGAGAGATCCATATGTCCCGGCCGCCGCGGTCGACGCCCCGGGCGTCGGGCCTGTGGACGGTGAGCTATGGGCTAGCTCGCCATCCGTCCGTCTCATGGTGACAGGCCGTGTCGACGGCGCGTTCGAGTTCCACGCACACCTCAAAGAGAGTCAACAATAAGGAAGGGGTCCGCAAGGGCCGAAGCCTGCCGGGGCTGCGGGACTATTCGAAAGAGATACCGTGGTCCCGGAACACAAAGGGCGATGAAGGAACATGGATGGGTTTTAGTCAGTAAAAGTCTGACACTCCCTCCTGCTCCGCCCAGAGCGGGAAAAGTCATTTGATGATTTCCCATCCGAAAAAAAAAAAAGGTTGTTCTATGGATGGGTGACCAGTGACCAACAATTACATACCATACACTTTCTTCGTGCCTCAGAAAGTACAAAGCCATTGATCCCGGCTATCATTCGTAGATCTTTGACAGTCATTACAGGTAGTCAGTGACCTGAAAGTCTGACAACCAGCCTTACCAAGGGGTAGGGGGTTTCCTAGTAACTTGGTTGAGGAGGTCAGATAGGCAGTCCCTCCATGTGAAATACTTGTCAGCTTTAACCCGTTAAGACTGGAAACCAACCCTTAGATAGTTGACGCTGTTTTAGTAGGGTACAGATTAGGCAGATGTTGATGTAGATTAGTTATATGTTTTAACACATTTAAAACATTGTTGTGTTGAATATCAATTCATTTGCAATTGAAAAAGCTTCTAACACATTTACCCCTTAGTACTGAAACGTCACTCAAAATTTAAGGGCTGCTTAACATTTGAGCAGCTCCTAAACTATAAATTTCGTATGGCCAAACGTCACTTTTGAGTATCTGTTAAATATAAGTGCTACTTAAATTTTGAGTGACGTTTCAGTATTCGGGGGTTAGTGATTTACAGCGCCAGTCAGTTTTTGGTGTGTCCATATTGATCCTGACCTTCCTGGGTCCAGGCAAAGTCAGTGTCAGACTAAACGTGCTGTGGGGAGGCCACTTATCATATTGAATGTTGTCTATGTGTAAACAAGACTTCATAAATGACAAATAATGTGAGGTACAGTAAATAGCAGCACACAGCCACGGAGTGCTGCTATAATAATAAGCTCTTAGGTAGACCTCTGCCTTACCCTACTTATATTACAGGTCTGTTGATATGTAATAAATTGGTATCCTGTCATGGCAAGACGTCTGACGGAGCTATGACCAGGTATAAACCATAACAACATTAGTGATGCAAAAAGCAACAGTAGTTGTGACAACTCTAGAATTCTTATCCGATCATCACATGTACACTGAGCAGACTCTTTTCTATTATGTCTTACGACTGATGTTTTTTCAAAGAGGCCTATTATCATCTTAATCCTCTCTCATCAGTCAAGTTGAAACAAGTAACTTACGTAGCAGCGGCCGCAGCGTCTGACGCCCGGCTCTGTTGCGTATCATCCATTTTATCAATCAAGTTCGTTACCTACGGTTAATTAAACACCGCACTTAACTCATCACTTCACACAGATAGTGATTCCTTTAATTAATTAAAATAACTAATGTTTATATTTTCAAACAATACGATTCCAAAACACAACGGCTGCGTGCGTTCAAAATTTGACTTTGACAGATTTGAAATTTTAAACATGTCTTTTTCTAAAAGGTTTTTACAGTTTTGGACTACGAGGCTTTTAAGTCAATCTCAAAATTATTTTATTTCTTGTAAATGTGGTAGTTATTTTTGAAGTGTTGCTCTAGATTTTAACGACAGGCTTCTTTTCGTGTATTTAGAGAAAACATAGTTTACAAAAACTCGGTAGATGGCGTTGAACTGACTACGTTACTAGGAGCCAAAGCCAAAACGCTCGGAAAAAAAACATTGCGCACGTCACATACGCTCGTTGACTGACACTTTCGTTTGCATAAGCTTCCGATCTAACATATCATTGTAACATGTTCTAAGACTAGCCTGCGACATTCGCCCCCGTGAAATTATTATAGAAGTATGACAAAAACTCCTACAATTATACATCTCTAAAAACATTTATATAAACTAACAACAAACTATAAAAGGGCATCGAAAAACTCCTACTCAACGCTGTCAGTGGGTAATGTGCCTAAGAGACTGGCGGCAATACCACGTTGAATTGTATTTTGTTAACAATTTCAAACAATTTTTTTTTTTGGACCCAACCCTATTTTTCAAAATTTTCTAAGTTACTCCATCATCAGCTAAGTGGCAGTAAAAAGTCCCGTCAAAAACGGTCCAGCCACTTTGGAGTTTAGCCGGAACAAACAGACAGATAAACAGACCGACAGACATATAAAAATTAAAAAAATATATTTTGTTCTAAGTAGATAAGAACCGTATAAATACTTTCCTAAGCATTCAGTAAAAAGCTGTTATTTTATTATTTATTTTTTATGTTTTTTTTTTATTTATTTTTCATTACTTATTATGGCAATAAATTAAACTAACTATAAACTTGAAAAATGGCGTCAAAAATTTCCTCCTCCTCAACACTGTCAACTGGTAATGTTCCCAGGAGAATGGCGGCGCGGCGTTACCACGCTCTATGGCAACGCTAAGCCTTTGGCCAAGGTAAAAGCCAGCCCTAGGATCACTGGAAGTGTCAACTAAGCGTTTTGATATTTCCTTGAAAAGGCTTTGAGCACTCGACCCCTTGTTCTAGAGTTTCAACCCCAAACGGCTCGAAAATATAGTTACTAATACGGTTACTAAATTAAGCCGCTCGAGGTCCTCCGCAGCCGCAGCGGCAGCCCCTGCACAGCACGATGAACTAGGAAAATGGGAAGGCGCAAGAGTATCGACACATGTTGCGTCCCCCACTAAAGGCCTACACATCTTTCATGGAAACAAAGACATGCCATCCGGTCTCTTGCCATCGTCGCGTGCCAAGCCATTGGGTTCTAATAAAGTTGGAACGCCTACGGTGACAAGAGATCGACGGATGTCATTTAAGTTCGCGTGCCGTGCAAAACGGCCCGCACTTCGGCTGCATGACAGATTTATTTATTTGTATAGATTTCAACAAAGATAAGAGGTAGATAAATAGAAACTCCGATTGTCTACACCGTTAAAGAACTCTTATCTCGATTTAGTTAGAGAAGCCCGCGAAATTAAAAATAACTTAATTTTTTTTGCAATCTCTCTACAAATCATTGTAGAGAGATTGCAAAAACTGAACTGAACTCTGTAAATAAACCATTGTTACGGCCGCAAATCAATTAAACGCTGCCAGCATTTTTCAAATAAATTTCACAAAATGAAATCGCGTCGTGAATAAAATTCATGATTGTACAGTGCTACAAAGATCTTTTGGCGCTAGTTCCAATTGTGGCCGTGTGTCCAAAGAGACATTACTGCATTGATTTGATTTAGCACACAGGATGTTCTATAGTTTTAACATGCCCACATGGGGAAAGATAGAAGCTGGATATGAGTTTATGATTGTATAGAAAATTAAATATCTTACAGGATCCAAACGACACTGAGTGCAGTGACCGTCAATAGCGTTGTGTACAAGGAACAAATCGCTAGCCAAATAAGGACGACGGCGTAATCTACACTCACTGAGGGAGACATTTATAAATCATTTTTTGCAAACAACACTACATATCTTCTGATACCACTAAGAATTTTCATAATTTTACTTCTCAATTTGGCCACCGTGTCCAAACATGTCATAATGACAATAACAAGGGTTCATTTTCTAGCAGAATGGCATCTGACTTTTGTTATTAGCGTTGAAAGCTGACAAGTAGGTTTTTTAGTTCAGCTTGATTCAATACTTCTTACTGAATGTCTTGCTAAGCAATTCTCTAACAGACAACGACCGACTGAGCATGCACGCTGATTTAAACAGTATTCCCTAAAGCAGAACGTCGTTGATGAACTCTAGGCTGCCTGTATTCTCCCATCGCTGTTTCGTAGACAAATTAGGCCGTGCAACTTTCTTTAAATCATAATCGATAAATCTCGACTAAGTTTTATGGTCTGCTTATACCTGGCAACTCCACAGTTGGGCAGAGGGGAAAGACCTTTAAGGTGAATGCGGCAGGGTGGCCCGCGAAATTCAAATTTTCTTACGTTTTTTGCAATTTGCAGGTCAGTGTCATATTTTCAACCAATGACGATGTTTGGTTCAAGCGATGCTAGCGCCATTAGTTCCACCAGTTGCCCACCCCATTGAAAAAGTAAAGGATTAAGGTGGATCCTCCAGGGTAGCCCGCGAAATTCAAATTTTCTTACGTTTTTTGCAATTTGTAGACCAGTGCTAGGTTGTAAGTTGATTAAAATATTGTTCGCGACTGTGAGACGTATGTAGTTACAGAATTATAATCATCAAAATCATCAATGTATTGTTGAGAACGTTGTACCAGTAACCGCTGTTTGTTTTAGCTACACAAAAAAAAACGAAAAACCGTGCGAAAAGTGTTTGGAAGTGCCCATAAATGTGTAGTTCGCATGGAAATACTTTGAACTATTTGCTTGAAACAATTAATTTGATGTTTTAGTGCGTACTTTAAATAATCTGGACTAAATTAAGTAGAAAAAAGAATCCAACCTACCGTCAGTAGCAATCGAACGGTGCGTCGCGGTAAAACGCGTAAGATTCCCTTATTGCACGGCGCTTACGACATTCTTCTCGCGAACTCGCTGTGACAAGCCGTCGCGTCGTCAACAACTACCGTGGGCCTTTTTGAGTGTGCGCTTTTGATTCAAGAGTCGAACCATAACTGTGAAGGCCTTTATTAGTGTGCAGAAACGCAAACTACAATATCCAACTGCGTGAATGACTATATAATTTTGAATGCACATAAAGGATACTTAAATAAATAAATAAAACCATAAAAACAGCATGGCTTCGACAGCACGGTCTTGGGGATGTTGTGCTGACAAAGATAATTACTGCGAAGATATCCAAGAACTCATTAATTGCATAAAATGCAATAAATCATTCCATTGCGCGTGCTTGTCTATCACGAGAATTCCTGCTGATTCCGAAGCATATTGTAAGTGGAAATGTTCGAGCTGTGTTACGAACACCTCTAAAACCTAGGGCACACCAAATCGGAATGTGTCAACAACAAGAGGAAATAAAAGACCAGCCTTAAGCTCTCCCCCTCAAGCGACTCCGGTAACCACTGAGGAAGTACGCACCATTGTCCAAGAAGTTGTGAAGGCGGAATTCGCTTCCATGCTCCAGCAAATCAACAACACCATACTAAACGTCGTCAACAAGGAACTCGAACCTATAAAGCATGATATTAGAGAGCTGGCAACTTCATTAAATTTTCACACGGAGGAGTTTGAAAAATTCCAATCTGAACATGAGGCTTTAAAAAATGCGATGAAAAACCTAACAGAAGAAAATAATAATCATAAAAGCTCAATGGCAGATCTAAGTCACCGCATAAATTACTTGGAACAACAAACTCGCTTAAACAATCTGGAACTACAATGCCTACCCGAAAATAAACAGGAGAATCTTTATACTGTTGTTAAGCAGTTGGGATCAGTTGTCGGATGTGTTCTGAGCGACAACGACATTCTTCACTGTACCCGCGTGGCCAAACTCCAAGCTACTAACACACGCCCACGCTCTATCGTTGTCCAGCTGGCCTCTCCAAGAATTCGCGACAACCTCCTGGCGTCGACTATCGATTACAATAAAGAGAAGAAAACTAATACCGAGAAACTCAATAGTGCTGACCTTGGGATAGCTGGTGACAAAAAGCCGGTATATGTGCTCGAACATTTATCTCCCTCTAATAAAGCGCTCCATGCAGCCACTAGACTAAGAGCAAAGGATAAGGGGTATAAATTTGTCTGGATAAGAAATGGAAGAATTTTTGTCAGGAAGACCGCTGAAGCCGATCATATTTTGATAAAAAACTTGGACTCGTTAAATGAGTTGATTTAACTTAATAGGTGCCTTATTTAGTAGTTTTTTTTTATTTTCTAAACTAATTATACACGTTATTGTGATATACTTTTTCAAAATTCAATAGTTTGCAAATATTATATCAAAACTGTAGAGGTTTGCGAACAAAAACGCTTTTAGTCTATCGCAATGTTTGTTGTAATAACTACGATATTATCATTCTCTCGGAGACGTGGCTTAATAGTTCCGTACGGAGCAGTGAGCTATTCGACGACAGATACGTGGTTTACAGAAGGGATAGAGAAAGTTCTTGTCTACATAGTGGTAAAGAGGGTGGGGGCGTATTAATAGCTGTTAATAAAAAAATCAGTTCTAAACGCGCTGCACATTTCGAAAGTAGTTGTGAGGACCTCTGGGTCACCCTTGATCTTCATGTAGCTAAGTCTTTTCGTCGAATAGCTCTCTGTGCAGTATACCTACCACCACCTGTACGCATATCCTGCTTGGAAAACTTTTTGGACAAGTGTAATGCGGCTTTTGAACACCTTAACGATTCATGCGTATGTATCATAGGTGATTTCAATTTGGGTAGTATCGACTGGGGAAAAAACAGTAATTCAAATAACAAACTCAATCTTACTAATACTTGCGAAGCTTTGTTAGATTTTACGCATGTTAACAAGCTCAACCAATGTAATAACATTAATAATACCTCAGGTCGAATACTTGACCTCGTATTGTGCAATAATCCATTGTGTAACGTAAGCCAAAGTAATTGTCCATTGTGTAATATTGATCAACATCATCCACCCCTAGATATTATAATCTCTGTAAATAAGGAAGCCAAACTTCCATATAATATTGTCAAAGGAATGCCTAACTTTCGTAAATCAAATTATATACCGATCCGTGGATACTTAAAAGAACTTAACTGGGAGGAATTATTTGAGGGACTGCATGACGTCAATGCGATGGTGCAGGTGTTTTACGACATTATTGATACGGCTATGGAAAGGTTTATTTCTACTAAAGTACCTAAGAATGGAAAATACCCACCATGGTTTAACCGAAGTCTTATTAAAATGCTAAACTCATAAAACAAGATCAGAAAACGCTACAATGTCTATAAGAACCCGTTAGATAAAATTGAATTAAAAATAATCAGTAAACGCTGTAATGACCTCGCAACTGTTTGCTACAATAACTACTTTAGGAACTTGGAAGACGAACTCACAAAAAACCCCAAATTGTTCTGGACTTACATAAAAACTAAACCCCCCCGGTTTAGTGTATACCCTATGTCGATGACAGATGGTACTACTACGTCATCTGATGGAACAGAAATATGCGAGTTTTTTGCATCCTACTTTTCCTCTGTTTATAGCCCTGCTCAGGACGGTGGCAATTTCAATAATAATGCGTACTTTAATAACCTTGAAAATAACAGCCTATGTTTATCAAATCTGTTTATTGATTGTGAGGCTTTATACAAAAAGTTAAAAAACCTGGACTGCAACAAGGGCGCAGGGCCAGATGGAATACCACCTATTTTTATTTACGAGTGTGCGACTGAGTTGGTTATACCATTGTCACTAATTTTTAATAAGTCTTTGGCTTCTGGAGTGTTTCCCTCTAAATGGAAGATAGCGAAGGTGGTTCCCATACATAAGTCAAATAATGACGACATGGTTTCTAATTATAGACCCATATCAATTTTATCCACCTTTGCTAAAATTTTTGAGTCTCTGATCTGCCCACACATTCAGAATCACCTAAAACTGTACCTAAGTGAGGAGCAACATGGCTTCGTGGAGTCTAGATCCACAACTACCACCTTATACTGTTTACTGAATTATTAACGAAGGCAATAGACTCGGGTTCCCAAGCGAATGTAATTTATACAGACTTCAGTAAAGCTTTCGATAAGGTGTCACATGAAATATTGGTTAGCAAATTACGAGCATATGGCATCACCGGGTCGTTACTCTCATGGTTGAGTTCATATCTCGTGGGTAGATCTTTCTATGTGGTTATCAACGGTTTTCAGTCTGCCCTACGATGCATCTCGTCTGGCGTGCCACAGAGATCTCATCTAGGGCCTGTTTTATTTAATTTCTTTATTAACGATATTCCCAATTGTTTTCTTTATTGTTATCTTTATGTATGCAGACGACTTAAAATTTGTTAAAGTTGTTAAAACTAAAGATGATGCCTCTGCATTACAGAGCGATCTAGACAGGCTTGTGCAATGGTGTCAAGCCAACAAGATGCATCTAAATTCAAATAAATGTTACCATGTTAAATTTACGCGAAAACATTATCTAGTAGACCAAGACTATTATATCAATGGAGCAAAGATTGCGGAACTGGACACTATAAGAGACCTTGGTGTTATGTTTGACCGTAAGTTAACTTTTATTCCCCAGATAGACAATATAATAAAAAAGTCCTATAAGATGCTGGGATTTGTCATGAGGAATTCCAAACAGTTTAGGTGCTCTAAGACCAAAATCTTGCTTTACAATTGCTTAATACGAGGTATGTTAGAATATTGTAGCGTGATCTGGCGTCCACATTATGCCACACACTCGTTGCGTCTAGAACGCGTCCAAAAGCGTTTTCTATGGCACCTGGCGTTTTCAAGCGGAATAACTAAAAAAGTACGTTCGTACAGTAACAGACTTAGACACTTTAAAATGGTTTCGCTAGACAATCGCCGACGCATTAATGACGCAATGTTTGTGTGCAAAGTAATGCACCACAAAATTGACTGCCCACAAATATTGCGCACCTTCAATTTCCGTGCCCCCTCAAGAATTCCTCGCATTGCAATTACGCCACTCTGCCCGCCACAGAGAAGAACGGTTCTAGGCGCCAATTCCCCCTATGCGAGATTATGCAAGGTTATAAATAGCTGCAGTGATCAAATTGATTTGCACTTTGATAGTTTGGGCAAATTGAAAGCCAATTTTTTTAAGCATCTTGCTAAATAGTTTTACTTTTCATTTCATTCAAGAGAGAGAATATATTTAAGTAGGTATAATAATAATAAGTTCCTGTTGTTATATATTAATTATTTAGACCTTTAGATTAGTATTTTTTTAAAACTAGATTAATATTATAAATTGTACAACTTCTTTAAGCATGCGGAGTTTACCTATAAGTGATTGTTACACTTTTGCATTTACATTTTTGCATGTTACTTTTAGCATACAACCAGTGTAAACAACTGTTGGTGAACCAATAAAAATAAATAAATAAATAAATCAATACAACCCTCCAAGTTCATAAAAGTCGAGGAACGACTTTTTCAAGGTCAAAATCATTCCTCGACCTTTTGAATTTCGCGGATTGAAGTATGTAAAACCGTATAGTTGTAGTTTGAAAATAAAAACTCCACATGAGTTGCAATCTATGGTACAAGCATGGAAAATGTGCACATTCATCTTTATAGTTTTTATAATATAGTTGTAAAGGTTAAATATTTTTTGAATGAAACAAGCTTGTTGAATACTCAATACATATATTTATTTTCACATTTGTCACTTCAAGCATCCTCACTTATTTACATTGTTTATCAATCTTATTAAATAATTATAATAAATATTGTCAAAATAAAATATGTTGGTAGTTATAATATTATAAGTGAGTAGTATTTTTTATTTGACTATTCCATATTGCTAACGTTTACTTTATTAGTGCTCTTGTGCATATTTTTACCCGACTGCAAAGGAAGGGTTATGTTTTTTGCGCGTATCTTGTATGTTTCTTTGTAAAACCATGGTTTGTTATATACACAGTTAACACCAGAAAGTCACATACTATAGTAAAAGTATATAATTAATTAATTTTCAATTGCATTCTTTTTTCACTGGTGAGCATATTTTTTTTATTTCATTGTCCCTCCAGAACTCTTTGGACCCATCGGCCACCCGTTCTGCGAGCAATGATTTGTCCTGCCCACTGCCACCCCGTATTCGGCTGATATATTATGTGCCGAACTTACTAAAGCCTTTTCGGAATTCGGCTTGTTCGGGAGGCTGAAAATCGTCAAATCTGCGCGCGAGGTGGCGATCCGCCACGACTCTTGAAAACAACTTGTAGACATGGCTTAGAAATGAGATCGACGAGAGAGATGAGAATTAGACGGTAGACCATTTATTTTACGGAATTTGTAACAAACGTAACAAAAAATTGTGAAATTCTTCGTCTTATAGGTACTATCGTAACTAAAAAATATAAAAAAATAGCCGGGACCCATATTGGATGGAATAATTTCAATCTAGATTATTTTATAGTAGTAGTAATTAGATTGCTTTCTACACTTCTGGACTGAATTTGTATTTTGGTCTTTTCACTTTTTATTTAAAGTTATTAGTTAATTATTAGTAGTCTTTAATTTTGTATTTTTTTACGCAACCGGGTTTTTTTTTAAGAAGAAGTGTACAACACCCCTGCACTATAACAACAAAGACACAAATACAAGATACGCGCGATAAAAATAACACTTCCTTGGCAGTCGTGTAAAAATAATAGGTATCATCAAAATAAATAGGTAAAAAAATTAGGAACCCCAGGAGGATAGGTAGATTCTAAAAATATTTTGTTGCCCGGAACAAGTACGCAGGGACTCCTGCGCTCGGTCGGGCAGCATTTAGATCAAAGTTGGACAATCTCCTTTGCACGCCAAAATGAATGGCAGAGTGAGAGATTCATAACATATACTTTATCTTTGATCCCTTCCTACCATAATTACGCAAATAAATGTTTCTTAATTTTTTCGGTTCAGGCGTCCTGGTATACAGTGTGGTCGTCACAGTTTCCACCTCATTATCATTGCATTTAGAGGTTTTATTGACAGGACTCCTAGAACCACAAAGCGTCTCGTCCGTATGCCTCGGGCTATACTTACGTGCTTCCATATTATAATAAGTTGGGGCAAGCAGAATATTGTTTAAAGGATTCAGCAGGTCGAAATCTAGGACCACAGATGGACATGGTTTGTGAACAGAAAAGACAGAAGTCTCTTTAGTTCCTGGCGACTTCTTTTCGCAGATTTTCGATGAGTGAGCATGTTTTTTATTAGTTCCTGTAAAATATTTCTCAGGCGCCATACTATGTGTAAAGTCATCTGCTGAATACAATTCTGTACTGGGTTCTGTTCTGGGTTTAGGATTTGTATTCTGTATTTTCGTAATCGGTTTCCGAGTCTCTTTCACGGAAGGCGAGTATGTTTTATGCTTGTCCGTAGAAGGAATACAAGTCTGCTTCTTGCCATTTTCCACCCTATTAACACGTTTTTTTGTTCTGTAATATTGGCGCCGCCCTACTGCTTGACCTTCCGAGTCAACTAGAACCGGTCTCGAGGAGTTGATGCTGTGGTTTGAATGCGCTTTGTCCGATGTCAATTTCTTACTTTCTAAATCATCATTGACCAATGCGTGTAGAGTGTTCAACAGTTCAGTTAGTGTGTTGTCAGTGTGTTGTCCAGGTATCATGGTGTTTTGCATGGTGGTCAAAGCTTTGTCGACCGCATAATCACCTTTTGACATTTTATTGAAACTACTTGCAGAAGCAAAAAGCGTCTGGTCCGTTTTTCTCGGATCGTTCTTATGAGCGTCCGTTAAATCTGTTGGGGAATTCAAAATATTGTTCACAGAAGTCAGGCGGTCGAAAACTGGATCTGCAGGCCGAAATGAATGATCAACAAAAATGAAAAACATCTCTTCAGTTCTTAAAGACTTGGTGGGGTCATCCGGCGAAGATAACGTTGAACGTGAATTTTTTGTAATCGGTGTCGGAGTCATTGCCTCGGTGGGCGAGTATTGTTCATGTTTGTCCGCTGAAGGACTACAATCAATCCACGTTTTGCTGTTTGTTACACTAACACGCGAATTTGAACAGCTGTTGAATCGTTGTCGTATGGATATTCCTGATAATGTTGCAGCTTTAACAATCTTCGGTACTTCTACCTGTATGTTATCATGAGGCGATATCGACAATTTAAGTTTCAGGTTTTTATGTATGTTGCTGTCCGATGTCAATGCTCTATTCGCATCCTGTGACGCGTCTTCGACTAATTCGAGTAACAAACTTGCTCCAGACAATTCTTCGTTTTTTCTCATTTGCATACTAGAGTTTACTTTTTCGTTCCTTAAATGCCTAGAAATTGCGTCTGCTGATTGGTCTAATGAAAAACTTCCACTTAATGTAGATTGAGAACTGAATTGGTCATCTTTTTTGCTGAATTGGTCGTCTTTTTGGTAGACATATATATCGTCTTGCATTGTGCTCGGTTCAGGCATCATGGTGAACTGCGTGGAGGTAAATGTTTTCGCCTCACAATTAATACCTATTGAGATTTTTTTCAAGAGTTTCCCAGAAATTGCGTCTGTTGATTGGTTTAATGAAATACTTCCGCTTGTTATAGATTGAGAGCTGAATTGGTCATCTTTTTTGCTGATTCGGTCGTCTTTTTGGTAGACATATATATCGTCTTGCATTGTGATCGGTTCAGGCATCATGGTGAACTGCGTCGTGGTAAAAGTTTCCGCCTCATAATTATTACCTTTAGAGATTTTTTTGAGTATCTCAGAACCACAACGCATGTCCGTTTGACTCGTGGTTTGCCCTTCCTTTGAATAATTGGGGGCAAGCAGAACATTGTTCAAAGGATTAAGGTGGTCGAAAATTAGCCTCGCCGCATTGTGACTGGATATGGATAAATCGGTTTGTATCTGCACGCTATGCGTAGAAGTATTCTGTGTTTCATCCCTATCGATCAATCTAAGCTGAAAATTGTCATTGCTTACGGGCTTTAGTAGATCTAGCATAAGTTCTTTAATTCCGTCTGAAACGTCTTTGAAGCATGTAGGCATTACTTTTTCTATGGATTCATACATGTATGAAGTTTCGCCGAAAGCTGTTTTCTTTAATGGGGAAAATATCTCTTCGCAATTAAGGCTGGCGAAAGCTGTTTTCTTTAGTGGGGAACATTTCTCTTCACAAGTAAGGCCCCCGACAGCTGTTTTCTTTAGTGCGGAAAATTTCTCTTCATAAGTGAGACCTGCGACAGCTGTTTTCTTTGGTGGGGAAAATTTCTCTTCACAAGTAAGGCCAGAGACAGCTGTTTTCTTTGGTGGGGAAAATTTCTCTTCACAAGTAAGGCCTGCGACAGCTGTTTTCTTTAGTGCGTAAAATTTCTCTTCACAAGTAAGGCTGGTCTGGCTTAAAATGTTCCTCAAAAAATCTTCTCTACCCAAGTTTTTGGACTGTCCGTTAAGTGCTACACTGACTCGCTTATGCTCTATATTCTCGCGCTGATCTTCGACTTTGATGGTAACCGGTTGGACGTTATACTCACTCGCTACGCTACCAGTAAAATTGGATATCAAATCAAGCAATTCTTGGGTATCACTTAGTGTACTAGAATTGTCACTTTTGTTGAAATGTTCGTTTCTTTTGTCAATTTCGAATGAGCTGCATAAAAGGGCGGAGTTTTGTATAGCTGTTTTTAATTCTGATAGTTGCCTTTGAAGGTGTACGACCTGTTCTTCTTCGTCTTTAGTGTTTGCTTTCTTTGCTTTATTGTTCATCTTTCTGTCCGTCTGTGTAACGAATTCGCTGTCTTTCATAATATAAAACATACTCTCGGTAGAAGTACTGTCAGCGGCATCTTGCGGGATAACATCAGAAGACGGATCTGATTCTAAAATAGCCATTAAGCTTTTATCATATGTACCTCTTTGATGGCCTTGGTAAGATATGTTGGACAGTGATTCTTTTGTTATAGAATCGTCGTCACCCTCGGATACTGATTCTGTCGTTCGATCTGTTCTAGAAGTAATTAATTTGACCGGTAGTTTATCTATACTTCTAGGATGTACAGGCATGACTATTGCACTGGCGGGTAATACGGGCAAACTTAGTACTTTTTGGGTGTCTGGTGTGGCCAATTTCCTGTTATTAGCCTTTTGAACCTTTACATATGTTGGAATACGGTACGAGGGGTCCATCAAATTAATTTGTTCGCTTATGCTCGCTGTTAGTTGCTCGCTATTGGTTGTAATAGCTTGCAGCGCTATATCTGATGGAGGATTGGCTGCTAGATTTTGCTTTGTCAGATTTGAAAATTTCGTTTTCGTTGTATATAATGATTCAGTATCATCACTTATTGATTCAGCTGGAGTTGGATACTTCATTGAAATGTTGCACTTATGGTTACATATAACAGTTCTTCTTTTTTCTGTTTGTAGTAAGCTTGGAACCGTTGCTATTCCCATGGTCATTGATGGTTCAGAATCAAACTTGTTAGCGACAAATACAATAGACTTACGGCTATCTTGCAAGGTATCTTCAGTTGGTTTAAGATTATCTTGTTCAAACACATCACAGTCAATAACTTGGTAATTGATTATTGGTTTTGTAATATCTGCTGCTGAATCTAGTTTGTCGAGAAGGTAAAATTTTGTTGATGAAGCTAGGCTTTTAGTGTCAAGGTCATCATAAGCAATAGTTTTTCTTTCATTAGTTGATTCTCCGATTATGTTAGTGGATCTAGCTCCAATAATAGATATATAGCTTTCGTCTGTATCGACCTGATCACATGCAATAGTTTTTATTTTAATAATTGCTTCCTCTATTATGTCAAAATCAATTATTTTCTCCTTTACTTGTTTAATCTCTTCAGGTTTTTTAATTTCTACTGCAGAATCTAGGTCCTCGAGAAGGTAATTATTTGCAATTATAGCTAGAGCCATACAGATGCTAGCTGGGTCCTCATCATAGACAACCGATTTTTTTTCATTTTTTGATTTCTCTTTTATGCTAGCAGATTTGTCGTTATGATTTGTTGTCCTTTTATTGGATCTAGGTTTACTAGATGTGCTAAGATGAACGATAGGGTTTTCTTCGCGATAGCCGGGTTTAAGTTGTTGTTTGACCTGCGTTATGGAGATATTTCCAGTATCATTTTCATAGACAATCGTTCTGTGTCTGGGAGTTTTACTATCGATGGCAACGATATTATTTGAAAATGATTGAGTAATAATAATATTTTGAGCTTCATTATTATCTTTGTTGTTATCCAAATGAACTTTTTCGGGTAAAATATTTGATAGTAACGCTTGCGTCACGGAAATATTGTCTGTGTCGTCTTCGTATACAATAGTTCGTCGTGGTTTGGGATTTTCGAGGTCTTCGTGTAAAACCGTTTGTTGTCTTTCAGGGCTTGTATTGTTATTCGGCAGAATTACATTTATAGGAAATGTTTGGGTGTCTGAAAAAATTCCTGAATAAATTTCATATTTACTAGTCCGACATTTTTGTTGTGTTTGCTTGTCTGGTAGCATCATGTTGACCGGCAAAGCTTGAGTAATGCATATGTTGCAAGCGCTATCGTTGAACACAATAGTTTCTCTTTTACTTGCTTTTTCAAATTTAGGTGTGATAACTACTTTATGCACTGGTACAGTATCAGGTATTTCATTTTCATCTCTTTTGTTTTTTTTTCTTCTTGTTCTCGAACCGCTGAAGCCAGAATTTTTGCGTTTAGAGTTGAGCATACCATCGATTGAGTTTGGTAAATCATCATTTACATCCAAAACAAAACTCTGAGGATTTTCTGCGGAAGAATTAGGCAAAAGAGTTTTACTGTAATCCTTATCTTCTTTAAGTTTATCTGGCAGTAAAGTTGACCTTTTGACGTCAAAAACTACTACTTGCCTGGGTTCTTTACCGGACTCACAAGGGGCAGCGTAAGGTTTCACTGCGATATTCTCTTTATCTGCAACCCAATCGTTGTTAAAGCTAGCTTTCTTGTCTTTGGACGCACTTTTAGACACCTCCTGAACCGGACTGTGTTGGGTGTCCGTTATGGACATGTCCTCGTCATTTTTAACAACTGTATGCGCCATATTCAGTTCTGCCTCAATGTGGTCAGACATGTTCTGTCCATTACTAAACAGACCATGAAAGCTCATGTTACTCGACCCTCTTTCCAAATCTTTTGCAATTTCATCTAAATCGTCATTCCCAACCTGTTGTATTGCTGAAAAATTGACATTAATTCGACCAGAATTGTCACCAATTGATGGGGCGGTGAAATCATTGCCAAATAGTTTAGTCTGTTCGGTGAAGGCACTTAGTTCGAAATTGTTTTGTGGTGCCGTTAGCTTGCCGTCTGCTGTGCATTCGAGACACGCCACTTGCTTGGAGAAATTGATATTGTCTGGTGACTCATAAGCGTCGACTACTTCGCTTCTTCGTTGATCGAGGATTACTTTACAAAGATCCTCGACGGGCTGCCGAAACGCATTTTCGTCCAAATTGTTTATGGTCGACTCTAGAGATTTGTACTCCAGGAATGGTATGGGTGCGGGCCATTCAATTTCCATTGTCATTGATGATCTTTGCTTCCTACTGAAAACAATTATTTTCATACGTTATTATTATGAATGTGTGCAAGTAGAGCGTATCTATAGGACTATAGCTGTACAAACAAGAATATTTGGTGCGTGGCATAAATTTAAACTAACTCCGCCATATTGTTTTTCAATACACCTTAGAAAAAATGTTGACCAGCCTCGCCGCTCTGTCAGCGACATTCGAGGGCTGGAAGATACAGTGATAGGCACCAGCTATCCGAGTGGCCGGGTACAGCTTGTCCCAAGGAGTCGCGCTGCCGACGAGTAAGCGGAGCTTTCAACTTTTTTTTCGCTCAAGAAACTTACAAAATATTGTATCGGCAAGTAATGGCCGTCGCGCGCTTCATTAGGGATCAGCGACAAAACTGAATCGAACATTACTGAACTCGTTGCTCGCCAACTCGTTCCTAACTGCTAGCTCTATTCGCTATCTTCGATGGTGGGACAGGTTATACAATCCTACAACGATTTTGTCCACGCGCCAAAAGTTCCTTACAGTTATTTTAAAACAGCAACACACTAGCAACCGTAATGAAACCATTTTATAGACTCCTGTGAATTTGACACTCGTGTCACTACTTGCAAAGTAAAGATCACTAATTTCGTATAAAGTCAGAGGTGAAATAATTACAAGGACTGTACTGACGCCAGAAGCACATCATCTGTGGTTTTCAACTTTATGACCTGACGTGTGTACAGCGGGCTGCAGCAATGAGGCTACCGTTTTTGAGCTCACCAGATGGCGCGATTGTTGAGTAAGGTCCTGTCATTAATTCTATTTTATACTATAAAGTACCAATAACTTCTTATAAAGTTGATTTTATTCCATAAACAATGAGTAAACTCACACTCGGACATACTTACAATATTCTCCCTAAAATTAACAAGCATGAAACATTTAAAAATCATTCTACCTCCAAATACTAACAAATAAGATCTTAAGTTGCTACTTAATATCTTCGAGTCATAATAAATCAGGAATGGCTTAATCTAGACCACAATCGTGAGTATTTGTAAAAATAAGTGATAAAAAAGCACGCAACGCGCGAACACTGTATGACATCTGACATTTCGGAAGACCCTACTCTACATGAACGCCTCTAGCGGCGAATTCATGCGCGATAGCACACCATTGGGTACCCCAATACCCCGGGTTCGAACGTAGGTGCTTTCAAGGGGGTACCCACAGCATGAAGCTGACTGTACATCGAGCTCATGATATTCATTTAGGTAAAAGGATAGGAGCTTACAAATGTACAGAAAATAATTTACATTTACTTACAAGATCCAGACAACACTGACAGCTGTGGCCATCAATAGAGTTAAATACACAGACAAGATAGCCAGTCGAAAACCTTCGACGGCAAAGTCTACGCAGAGGCAACCTTTAAGGAGCATTCCGTGTCATTACAGAAACGTTTATTTGAGAACTATTAATTTTGATATTATTTCACTTCACAATTTTTTTTAGATCATCCAAATTTGCGCCATGTCGAATTTGTAATATATCACTCCATAGCTTTTCTGAGAACCAACTAAGAATGTTGGTATGTATTATACTTTACAATTTGCTAGCTTATCCAAACATGCCATGTTGACAATCGCAGAGCATCATAGACAATTCTGAGAACTCTTTTTCTTCTTCTAGCTTATGATTTGTATCTTATTGGCTTTGAATTGATAAATAGGTCACATAACAACTTGATTATTTACTTTTTACTGAAGTTCTTATTCTGATTTTACATAGAGGGTTTTATTTATTATTGAGGGTTTATTTTATACAATTTAGACCAGTAAGCCGCAGGGCACACCAGAAAAGACGTAAGACGCAGACGGGGCGTAGACATACAGGGTGTAAACCACCTCGTCACGAAGCCGTCAACCAAGCATTCTGTACATCAAACTAAGTAACTTTACGCAAAAATCATTGCTGGGAAACGACTTTTTTTAGGGGTGAAAAATCATGTTTTGTGTGGTAGAACTCAATGTAACGCACTCAAAACAATGTGCTGTGGATGGATTGAAAAGTACGGGGGTCGTGGAGGTGTTTAAAGTAAAAAACTTACATTAAAAACTTGTATTTAAAAAAAAAGTTGGAACTTTGACCCCCAATATCACCGTAACTAGGTTTCCCTGGAATGGTGTAGAACAAAAAAAAAATGATCGCAATGACGAGAAGAACAAGTGCCTTTCGGCTTCGTTAAGAGGTTTTTTACACCCTTTGTGTTTCTTCCGCGTCTTTTACATACATTATGTATAGAAGCGTTGCGACTCAAAGCACACAGAAAAGGCACTGCGCGGACACGACGCTTGACCGTCGTTTCGCAAGTCTTCCCAGCAATATTTTACCGTACAGGACTTAGTTTGAGCAGCGGTGGCCTAATGGTGGCAGCTCCGACTTACGAGCAGTTAGTCGTGGGTTCGAACCCAGTCAAGCGCATTACTTTGTGTAATTTATTTCATCACCACTGCTCTCAAAACGGTGAAGGAAAACATCGTGAGGAAACCAGCATGTCATAGAACCAAAAATTCGATGACATGTGACATCTGCCAATCCGCACTGGGCCCGCGTGGTGGATTATAGCCCATTCCCCTCTCTGATAGAGGAGGCCGTGTCCCAGCATGATGATGATGATGACTTAGTTTGATGTACAGAATGCTTGGTTGACGGTTTCGTGCAGGGTCAGTTTACACCTTGTATGTATCTGTTTATCACCTGTGATCCGTATATACTCGATTCAGTAAGGTTGGTTATTGTTGGTTAGATGCTGTCAGAGGTAACTGAAGGTCTTAGCCCACATAAACGACTCCGCTCCCACCCGGCAAAAAGAATATAATTCAAATAAGAAGGGCTTTAAGTATTTCTCTTTAGATATACAATATGTAGGGTAGATGACAAAAAAAATCTAATTAGTCCGTCAGATAGATTTCCAAAAAATATTGGACAATTTTTTTCTTTTTTCACGTAAACAAAAAATGAAGACAGTGCGTTGAAAACTCGTGTGACGTCACATTTGAGTACATTTTTTACTCAAATGTGACGTTCCAAGCCCCCACTCATGATCTGTGACACGTCTTATCTTCGTCAATTTTTATTACTTATTTTGATATAACAAAAAACACGTACTTATCCAAGATTTTTCGATAATCTAACTGACGGACTAAACAGAATCATATTTTTTTCACTTCTCATGCTCTGAAAGTGCTTAGTTAAAGTTCAGTTTCGGTTTTTTTTTATCGAAATTTGTGCACAAGGCACAAGTGCATTAACGTATCTACTCATAAATGTATCTATATTAAGGCAAAGAATATGAGCCATACAGCCAAACACAATAAGAAGTTCATAGACAGAATTTGTTATTTTATGATATTTACTTTAATTTATTTGCCTTAAGTGTTTTTTAAGACATAAAAGTTAAAATTTTAATTCAAGTACGGTAGGTTATTTAATTAATTTAAGAAAATTATTATTACTACAAAATTAATTTAATAGTAGGCTGTATAGGTCTGCAACCCAAGCCTAATATCAATGTCGTAAGATTCAGTATTCAAAATTGTATTTTTACTTTGAATTTTAATTAAAGAATTGTTATGTTATACTACTGTTTTATTTCCTCGCAATCGAAGTGAAAAGCAGAGTTTATAACTCGTCCACAAAACCATTTTATCCTCGACATTACTATCAGCCTCCAAAAATGCCCTCGCCTATAAAAATGGTTCGTTTTGTGAACTTGTTGTACAATCTACTATTTAGTCAGTCATCCATAATCATCAAGTAAAATGGATGACCTTTTGTGTAGAAGATCGTCATTTAAACCAATGAAAAATCCCATCATCATCTTCCTACCTTTGTCCTGTTATTTATTTACTTTACTTTATTTACTTAATACACTTTTATTAATTTCACTTTCAAACTAAGTCAATCTTTAGGTGATGCAGAGACAAGCAGTGGTATAGGTGTCATTTGAAAATCTGAGAACAATTCACTCTCTCTTGTTAGGGGGCGTCTCCACTCTCCTCCCTCCCCTATTTGTGAGATATCGTGAGATTTGACTTGACCCCCTCAACCCCTCTAAATCGCACGTGAGATTTATAAAAATGCGTAGTTTAGTGTAAATACGATAATCTGTGCTTGATTGTGTAGGATTTATTTTAAAAAAATGCTATATTATTATTAATTATTGTTGTGTAGGATTTAGCCATATCTTAGTGGAGAAACATGTTTACCTAATTAATTACCTAGTTTTCACGCAATTTTTCACTATTTCAAGCGGGAAAAAACTTTACGCGACATTTGCCGAGACCACCCCTATCTCCCACGTGAGATTGGGTGAGATTCGGCTCGACCCCCCCCCCCACTAAACATCTCACGGAAATAATGGACGCCCCCTTACTTGAGGTCGGTGCAACACGCTTGTAAAAAATAAAACAACACTAAACACAAAAATAATAAGGAGACAATTAATTTAATAGAAACCATTATCCAAATGTGATTTATTAGTATAGCGAGTTGATCGAGAAGAGCTCGAGTACGTCGACATAGCATGTGAGCTGGATCTGCAAATGGAAAAGTCCTATTTAATTAACGCTAAACAGTGTTATAAAAACATTCGAGCTTCGGGCTTCCCACCAAGTTCGCGGCATCAGCCCACTTCATTTCTACAAGATAATTACTGATTGGAGACGTCGCCGCGCCCGCGCGTACGGTGAATATAAGTGTACTACGTTGCAGGATAGAGTTCCTTATGAATAATTTTGAATGCGACCTAGGGCTATTACGTATCTCTGTTGACAGCTCGAAATGATAGTAACTGGACTCAGTGTCCATCAATTAACTGTCAAAAGGTTAGTTTAGTATTATGTATGACCCTGTTAGTCACCGTTAAGTGAAATCCACTCAGTGTGATACGTAATACCAATATTATGACATTCACGGATGTCATCAAAGTTCGGTGTACAACCGAAGCTTGATAGTCACTGGATATCAGAAAGATACGTAATAGCCCTGCAGAAGACTAATGAGGCATTTTTTTTTTGTGAATGGCATCTCGCAGGTCAACCTTGGAGGATGTCATCTGCTTAACCGGGCTTCAGTGTAAGGGCAACTAAAGAGGCAGGCCAAAACCATTTCATTTTATTAACCGAGTTCCAAAAGAAGGAGGTTATCAATATTCGTCTGTTTTTTTTGTATGTATGCAGGTACAACGATATCTTTGCCAATTGTGAACGGATGTTTACGGTTTTTTTTTTTGTTTGGAAGAATAATATTTCGCGGTGGTGCCGATTAAATTTATGAAGATCTGGTGCTGATTTTCGGAGATATACAAGGAAACTCTTCAATAAGGCCTCATTCACGAAATCAGCGGCGGCGACGCGATTTTAGGAAAACCGGTTGATTGTTGAATACTTTTTTTTTTTTATTCAATCACGTTTCTGAACAGATAAGTTTTTTTTTTTTTTTTAATTCTTTATTTATTTACAGGGTTTTTTCTGTAAAGAATATGTCACCCCGATGATATACATACAATTAAATAACATATATGTAACTTATATACTAAACTAGCCTACCCGCAACCTTATAACCGTAATAATAATAGAATAAAGTGTTCTAGCCTCATCGGACAATGGTGAGGCCAGAACGCTATTATAGACGCCAAACAGATAAGTTTGATGTCATTTATTGTCATATAAATAATTAATAAATATGTGATTCAAGTATAATTATTATTCATTTTATTTCTAATTACCAATCACGAAGCATAATTACCATATTTTAAATGCTAATTACTAGTCACGAAGTATAATTACCATATTTTAAATGCTAATTACTAGTCACGAAGTATAATTACCATATTTTAAATGTTAATTACCGTTTGTTTCATATCTCATCACCGTTCGATGAACATTTTCAGCTTCAGATTCAGATCTTTAGAGCAGTTCAAATACTGTGCGTTTCATTTATTTCGTTAATCTGCACTATAAACTTTACGTTAAATCCATAAAAGTTGCAATTGGAAGCATTATTTGAACTTAATTTACGAGTCCCGAATACGTCTATCTTCAAGTAGTCACCAATTAATTTCTCGTAACACAACACTACACCGCGCGCCGCTCTAGCGCCGCGGAATCTGCCCGCTGACTTCGAGAACAGGCTCCTTATTCACAACGATTCGATTCGGAAAGTCGTATGTCTGTCTTTTTTTGACATTACGAAATCGAGCGAGATAGACATATGACTATCCGAATCGAAAATCGAATCGAAGCGTTGTGAATAGCTATGCAGGTACAGCGGCGCGGCGGCGCCGCGCCGCTGCCCGCGCCGCCGCCGCCGCCGCTGACTTCGTGAATGAGGCCTAAAGACGGCAAATTAGTCGTGATTGATGCAATCGCTTGGATGTTTATTGATTATACAACATCATGACGTAACATCAAGCCACGTCACACGTTGTATAAACAATAAAAATCCAAGCGATTGCAGCAATCACGGCAGATTTGATGTCTATTATATTGAAGAGTTCCATAAAAATGGAAAAAAACCGGCTTCAAAAACACAAAAAAAAATGAAAGATTACTTTAGCTTCAGATATCGGTGGCAAAAAAAAACTAAATCAATCAAACAAAGGTCACCGACTTCTGAAGCTGGAGTTATTTTTCACTTTTATTGTGTTTTTGAAGTCGGTTTTATTTTATGACACCCGCACTTACTCGGGCGGCACAGGTGGCAAAATCGGTTAGGCGACAAGAAAATATCATTTGATGGGGAAAACAAGCGAGCGCTAGGATGTCCAAGATGTCCAACGAAGTTTGCCAATCAGCACGAATCGGATTAATGCCGAATTATGTGTATTAATTGCTTTAGATCTAGGCGACAAGAAAATATCATTTGATGGGGAAAACAAGCGAGCGCTAGGATGTCCAAGATGTCCAACGAAATTTGCCAATCAGCACGAACTGGATTGAACCCGAATTATGTGTATTCATTGCTTTAACTCTGCTATATTGTTTAGGGTCCCATTAAAATAGATGGACAAATTTTAACCCAAGATATTCAAGCAAAAAAAAAACACTGATTAAGTGATTTTTTTTACGCGTAATTACCTGCTATCTTCTACTTATCTTAACAATACTATACTAAAAAGGTGCTGTGTAGTCAACTGAAAGGTACTATGGTTAAATACAAATGATAGGTAGTAGGGATAAGGTGGATGCTCCAGGGTAGCCCGCGAAATTCAAATTTTCTTACGTTTTTTGTAATTTGCAGGCCAGTGCTAGGTTGTATGTTGATTAAAATATTGTTCGCGACTGTAAGACGTATCTATACATATAATAAAATCGTTGAGACCAAAAAATCTGTTCATTGAAGATTAAAAAAAAAAAACCAGCCAGGGTGACTTGAAATAAGTAACTGAACATATTAAAACCATTTAAAAAAAAATTGTTTGTTTGTTTGTTTGTTTGTTTGTTTGTTTGTTTGTTTGACCGCGCATCACGTAAAAACTGCTGAACCGATTTTGTTGAAATGTTCACAAATCTGTTTAAATACATTCAGAATAACATATAGGCTATAGAAATTTTGGATTTTTTTGGAAAAAGGGGGTGAAAAGGGGGGGTAAAGTTTGTATGAAAAAAAAAATTAGATTGTTCTAGAATCATGAAACTCAGAATAAATAGTTATTAATAAAAATAAAGAAATACCTGTCTTAGCATTTTTTTTAAATCTCATCTAGAGGCGCAAAAAAGAGGGTTTTGTGTTTAAAATTAATAAACTTCAAACACCTATACAATCAAAACCAATGAAGTGTAACCTTTTAAAGTTGCTACATATACTCCATATCTAATACAGGTAAATATATTTTCTCAGTTTTCTTGAAATTTGATTTTTGAGGTGAATACGCACAAAATAGCGGAACTCAAGAAAATCAGCTTTCCTCGGTTTAAGTAGTTGGTACGAAATGTTTGTGCGCGCATCACGTCAAAATTACTGCATAGGCTTCTTCAATATTTAAACTATATATTATCACGCTACTTCCTTATGGGGGTAGGCAATTTTGCATTATTTCCGTATACTTCAATTGTTTGACGTTTCAGTCATGACGTAAGTACATGAGAACGGCTATTTGTGGCTTATGTCAACGAAGTAAATAGCCTTGCAGTTTCATGACCGCTCTGTAAACTACGGGGTTGCAGGTTCAAACCCTCCAACATTATTTTCACTTTTTGTGATTTGTTTAATTTTTTTTTTGATGCTGTGAGATTTCCTATATTTCATTTTGTATAAGTTGTGTGCATTTCTTATTTTTTTCGTGAAATATTTTTCCAAAAAGTAATAGAGTAGTACATAAGGAAGAAGAATACAATCATGCTACCCCCAAATAAATTGGGATAAGGGCAGGAGTATGATGATGAGGATGATTTCTCCAAAAAGAAGTATAGCGAACACCAGAAGCCTGATAAATCCACGTGTTCTTGCCGTGCAAGAACTGTGCTATGCTATTCGCAATAATCAATAATCCATACGCAGTTTACGTAGATTATATTTACAGCTAAATTGTTATTGGCCTCATATCGTGTTTTCGGGCGGGAGGAGACGCCCGGGTTCTTCCATTGTGAGGATCGACCGGAGGCCACGGTGGAGCACACTGTGGAGGTGTGCCCCACTTGGGCGGAGCACCGCCGTGTCCTCGAAGCGGCGATCGGCGGCGGCGACCTCTCTCTCCCAGCCCTGGTTCAATACATGGTCCGGAGCGAGACGGAATGGGATGCCATCACCTCCTTCTGCGAAGCAGTCATGCTAGCGAAGGAGGTGGCGGAACGTGAGAGGGAGAGATCCTCACGTCCCGGCCACAGCGGGAGACACCCCGGGCGTCGGGAGCCACGTATTGGCCCCCGGCCACCGTAGGCGCGGGCCTGTGGACGAGGAGCTATGGGCTAGATTGCCGTCCGTCCGTCTCATGACGACAGGCCGTGTCGACGGCGCGTTCGTGTTCTACGCGCACCTCAAAGAGAGTCAGCAAAAAAGAAGGGGTCCGCAAGGGCCGATGCCTGCCGGGGCTGCGGGACTATTCGAAAGAGATACCGTGGCCCTGGAACACAAAGGGCGATGAAGGAACATGGATGGGTTTTAGTCAGTAAAAGTCTGACACTTCCTCCTGCTCCGGGGGGAGTCATTTGATGATTTCCCATCCGAAAAAAAAAGCTATATCGTGTTTGGGCTCATTCATGCACCTTGATGAGAACTTTCGACCTAGCTGGAGTATGACTGTCATCGAGTGTCCAAGGATGAAAACCTAAGGCTGTCGAGGGAAGCCCCAAATTGGAAAAACATAGTACAATATTTTAACGATGATTGCATATAATTCCGAGAAATTAAATGGTTACCTACTTGAATCTATACTTATTATTATAAAGGAGAAAAGTTTGTTTGTTTGGTTGGTTGAACGCGCTAATTTTAGGAACTACTGATTCCAGTTATAAACATCTTTTAGTGTAGGATAGCCCATTTATCGAGGAAGGCTATACGTTATATAACATCACGCTACAATCAATAGGAGCGGAGCATCAATGAAAATTGTTGCAAATACAGCGAAAAATTATTGCTTTTGAGAGCTTCCTTTCCGTGCGCTGCGTAAACGGTTAAAGTTACTCAACAATCATACATGTATGACGGGATTGTTCCTCTTAAAAAGTCCGCTAAAGCATATTATCCGCATTTTTTTTAGGTTGACTCACACTCTCTCTAAGCCTGTCCAGCCAGCCCACGAAGTTGCGCGGGTCAGCTAGTGTAGTTATAAAATTATAATCATCACAACCTTCAATACAACCCTCCAACCGCATAAAGGTGCAGGAATGACTTTGACCTTGAAAAAGTAAGAATTTCGCGGGCTACCCTGGAGCATCCACCTTAACAGAACTGACTGGGCTGTAGCACCCTAACCTTTTCTTGCGCGTGCTTTTTGTCTGTGGCTTTTTGGCCTGACTCATTTTCTTCGTGGGCTTTTTGCGGAGTTTTTTCTTCGTATCCGTTTTATCTTCCTCCATGCCGCTTTCAGTGTCATTTGTTATTTCTTCAGAACTCAATTCTGACTTTTTCTCAGTCGCTGAACGTCTTTTGCGATCCTTATAAACCTCACAGGAGTCTTTAGGCACGAGTT
Organism: Xestia rhomboidea; assembly: GCA_963853795.1. Classification (NCBI taxonomy): domain Eukaryota; kingdom Metazoa; phylum Arthropoda; class Insecta; order Lepidoptera; family Noctuidae; genus Xestia; species Xestia rhomboidea. The sequence goes on from OY970786.1 coordinate 4,561,405, forward strand.
TCCAAGTTCCTTTTCCCTCTGCCCGCCGAGATTTCTTTAGAATGAAAGAATAAAAGAGTTTTGAAAGCGTCGTATGATTTGCGGTTTGAGGCAGTTTCGTTGATTACTTACATAAAAACCCGACTTCCATAAAAACACAAAATAACGTAACTTTCGGAAATCGGTGTCTTTGTTTGTTAAAATTGACTTTTTGCCACCGACGTTCGTAATTAAAGTTATTTTTTTTTTTGCCTTTTAGGGTTCCGTAGTCCTGGTGGCCTACCACGACGTCTTAAAGCAGGATCGTTTTAATCGCGTTCCAGTGTGGGTAAGAGACGGGAGGACGTCTAGCGCCATCTCTTTCCCACACTGGCACGAAATTAAAACGATCCTGCTTTAAGACGTCATGGTAGGCCCACTGACTGGCGAAACTAAAAGGGTGCCTCCTTTTAGTTTCGCCATGTCCGTCTGTCTGTCTGTCCGTCCGAGGTTTTGATAAGAGACCGTTAGTACTAGAAAGTTGTAATTTTGTGGAGGTGTGTATATCAATAACGCCGACAAAGTGGTAGAATAAAATTTTGGAAAATATTTATTTTTAGGGTAGCTCCCGTACATGTGAAGTGGGGGTGATTTCTTTTTTGTCGTGTACCCCATCGTGTGGGGTATCGTTGAATAGGTCTTTTAAAATGACTTAGGGATTGCTAGTACTACTTTTCGATTTAATGCTCCATTTATTTTATTTTTGTTCCAGTAGGGCGCACCCCCTCCCCTCTAAAAGCTAAATTGCTGGCTTGAAAAATCTGGAAAAATTCATGATGATAGTGCATTCCATGAACTTTAAAGGAAAACTATAGCTGTTAAGATAACTGTATAAGTTTAGCAGTAATAGTCGTTGAACTAGGGTGTTGGATAATTTTGTACCAAATACAAAATCCTTAGAATAAATCCTATAAAGTGACTAAGATGAAGTAGTTGCTTGTTTATAACGGGTGAAGACTTGCATTGATAAACAAAATCTAAAATATAACGGGCTACTACGGAACCCTACGCTGCGCGTGGCCCGACACGCACTTGGCCGGTTTTTTTTTTCCAAAACAGTTTTTTAATGGCAACATTGTAACTAGAAGTTAAGGGACCACCATATTATCAACATAGTACGCCAAGAACACAGACATTCAAATATTTACTAGCGATAGACGGGACAAGACGAAGAAAATCGTAATCCAAATACTTGTTACTTTTAGTAACAAATCGTTCTGCCTAGTGTCATACGCCCGCTTGTCAGGTAGCATTCGTGTGTCAAAATCGAAAATGTTCGGGATCATGATTTTTGTATGACATTATTCCTAATGTCCGTTATAAACCTAAATATTTTAAATGTCTTTCGCCAAGAAGAATAAGAATAAGAGCAGCGGTGGCCCAGTGGTGGCGGCCCCGACTTACGAACAGTAAGTCGTGGGTTCGAACCCAGACAGGCGCATTACTTTGTGTAATTTATTTCATCACCACTGCTCTCAAAAACTGTGAAGGAAAACATCGTGAGGAAACCGGCATGTTCTAGAACCAAAAAATTCGAAGACATGTGACATCTACCAATCCGCACTGGGCCCGCGTGGTGGATTAAAGCCTGTTCCGAACAGGCTATAATCCACCACGCGGGCCCAGTGCGGATTGGTAGATGTCACATGTCTTCGAATTTTTTCACACACACACACACACACAGGCCTCCTCTCTATGAGCCCTCTCATAGAGAGGAGGCCTGTGTCCCAGCAGTGGGAACATTAATAGGCTGATGATGATGAAGAATAAGCACGTCTTCATCACCACCATCATCATTGCCCTGTCCTTATCTAAATTTATTTGAGGTCGGCGCAGCATGTCTTCTTCTTCCATACTTCTCTATTACTCGTCATCTCATTAGACACCAATTTCCTTGCCATATCACCCTTCGCAGTTTAACCATCGTTTCGTCGGTCTTCCTCTACTCTTATACCCATCCACATTCATACTCGAAACTTTCCTGACGACATTTTCCCCATTCCTTCGCATTACATTGGTATTTTTAAAAGTCGGTTAAAAAGCGCTTGATTATTCTACTGCTCTGCTGACTGCGTTGGTTTTTATAGGCTAGCTGCATTGCATTTCAAGTTTCAATACAAAAAGTCTGGTGGAAAGATTTTACAATGCGTTGGTGCTAGCTCTAGTTCTGCAAGACTTATTTATTGTATGAGCACTTCTAAATATTTCACCCTCCTTTTACCTGTCAAAAATTGGTAAGCGAATGTCTGATTAAAGAGAATACCTACAGTAAATTGGGTATTATTGGTGCCTATTCGGTTAGAGCAGAGTAGTTTCAGGTGAAGACATTAAAATACTAACTCTTGTGCGAATGGCTTCATTAATGTCGTCGATATACAGTCTTGACAGGTCATCGTTCCAACAGCAACTTCTGCTTGATGTATTTAGAGATCTCTTTCTACGTATTGGTTTGTGTCTTGATGAATTTTTGTGGCTTTTTGTACGTTTTGCTGGTCGCATTTTTGTGTTTTTAAAATAAAAATCTTTAGTAATAAAAATTTCGATTCCAAGAAAAATAATGTAATATTGTAAAATATTACTCTATGGTTGAAACTTGAATATAAGTCAGTATTTATTCGTCTTGGTCTATGATTGTTTGTAAATACAAACAAAAAACTTTTTAAAGAAACTCAAAAAATATGTAGGTACCTTCCTTACTTACTTCCTCGATTTTTTTAAAATTTAAAAAGCACTTGTAAGGTAGGCAAATTTCTCTTAGCAACGAGATTAAATCAGCCGATTACAAAATAAAGTCGCCGGTTTGGAAAATTATCAACAGTGAAACAAATAGAAATAAAAAAACAAAGTAATGACTTCACACTAGAGACATCACGTGGCCTTGTGAGCTCCAACAATGAATTTGCTCAAGAATTTGTAAATTTCTTTACCAGTATCCCACTTAAAACTACCGAAACATTAAATTCCTCTCGCGCTCTATTAATTTATTGAAAACGAACGTTTTTGCCTGTCCAAATGTTTTTTTCAGTATTTATACCCCTTAGCGCTCTTATGCTTTCTATCGCGATCAAATTAACCGGAGATCTATGGGGTATGTCTATCAAAGCCTGTACCTACCTCAATTATTGAGCCTATAGCACCGTATTTAGCTTCAGTATTTAATTTGTGCGTGGATCAAGGGGTATTCCCGAATCTAATGAAATTCAGTAAGGATATACCGCTTTTTAAATCTGAGGACAGTAAACACACCAATAACTCTAAGCCCGTATCTGTGTTGCTGGTTTTCAGCAAGGTATTTGAAAAGAAGAATCATTCCCTCTACGTCGATTTCCTTTACGTCGACGCGTGAAACAAATGACATCTGTTTTAAAGAAAATGCTCAATCAAATGCTAACACCAATAAAATCTCACGAGCAACAGTATGGTGTCCCAAGGGACGTTGTACGACTGACACCGGTGTTACATTATTAAAACACATATTTACTACGTGGGAAGAGGCACAAGATGCCATAGGAATCTTCTGTTACGTTTAGAAGGCATTTGATTGCAAAGAAGAAGGAAAACATAACCTCCTCTTATAAAAGTCGGCTAAAAGGGCTGATTTCTATGTTGCCAATTTGTGTGTTTAGGTGTAATCCGACGCCACTGATAATTTTCTATATTGCAACATCTAATTAGGTTTTTCATTTTACCTTGCAATGCTTTATTTGTTTTCTTTATTTGACATAATAATATTTTCAAATTAATGTAAGGAGAATAAATAAAGGAAATAACAATTACAATGAAATTATAAAATTAATAATTTCACTGCTATAGCATCGGTAAATATTTGTTTCAGTTTTTTAAAACCTTCACACATTATTTTGACATGCTGCTTCACAAGAAAACGTCTCCAAGTAAGTAGAACGAAACGTCGTAATGTCATATGACTATCGACGTCAGTGCTACCAACCTAATCAGCGTGTCCACCATTTTTACGCAGCTGATGTTTGTTTGAGATTTTATAATTTAGAATTCTATCTAAATTAAATCTTAAAATGGGTGCCTCTTTTGTTCCTATCACCGTATTCACCGTGCTGTGGGGTATTGTGGGCATTGTTTGCCCCTTCTTCGCCCCTAAAGGACCTAACAGAGGGTAAGTTATAACGCCTTCCAACTCCCAAAAACTTTTGGTTGATTCCCTGACTAAAACCTGTATTTTGTTGGTATATTCCAGGATTATCCAGGTGGTTTTGATGCTCACTGCCGCTACATGCTGGTTATTGTAAGTATTTAGTATTTTTTCAAGGTTTTTGAGGCTTAAATGAGTCATGGACATAGTTGTAGTCACTTGACTGCCTTTAGTGATTGCCCTCGTGATTTGGGTTGCCCCAGAATTTATCTGCGATCGTACTAAACCAATAAATCTATTCTAATCAGTTTTAAAAGCCTAAATATATTAAGAACTAGGTTAAAGGGGTGTTTTCAATCACCCTTAAAAAACTGGATTTTAAAAATGTTGTAAGTACGAAATTACTTACCTCAGGAATAACAAACGATTGTTTTGGTTTAAACTTACCTCAACTTTTCATTACTATTAAACTGCAATATACTGGTGAAGGCCTCCTCCCCATGACTTCTAGTTCTTATACATCAGGGTTAACAAAGAATTTTTAATCTTGTTATGCATAAGATAATTAAAAACTTTTTAGAACATAATTTTTGTTCATTTTAATTATGACATCATGTCTTGTTGCTTGTATCTTTCATCTTATTTTAGGGTTCCGTACCTCAAAAGGAAAAAACGGAACCCTTATAAGATCACTTTCTTGTCTGTCCGTCTGTCACCACCGATTTTCTCAGGAACGGGTGGACCTAGCAATTTGAAATTTATACTAGATACTGAGGTCTATAGTCCCTATTAGGTGTATAAAAATCAATGTTCTGAGTCAACACGATAAAAAAATATGGGCAAATTTAGATTTTCGCGAAAACTTGTAAGTACCAAAATTTACCCTAATTTTCAACTTTTTTTATTTTTCGGACCTTGCTTTTAACCAAAATTGACAATTCTAGGTCAACCGGAAGTACTCTATAGGTTTTGGGTCGAAAACCTATATGGTAGTTCCCGTTGACCTAGAATCACGAAATTTCCCAAAAACCAAGGTCTTACAGCACATGTAAAGGAAAAAGTCTGAAAACCGTAAATATGTAGTTTAATAACAAAAAAAACTATTTAACTATTACAAACTTATTATTTGCGGTTGGTGCAATAGCCATTTCTAGGAATCAGAATCTGAATTATTTATTTGTAATACATAGGTACAAACATTAAGGATCTTAGCTCTTGCTATGTTTTGTTGTTACTGACATACAAATTTCAATAGAAAAAAAACAATTAAAATTACAAATAAAATGTCAACTCAAATAAAAGATTACAAATATAAAATACCTACTGAAATAAAAGATTACAAATAAAATGTCAATTAAAATAAAATAAAAAATCACAAATACGAAATGTCAATAAAAATACATTATTATTACAAATAATAAAATGCCAATACAATTAAAAATCACAAAAAGAAAAACATAATAAAATGTAAATTAAGAATAGTAAAATCACAAAGCAGAAAAATGTATACCAAAAAATTATCATTTGAATATTCATCCACACTAGTAACATTTGTCAATATAAAGGCAAACAGTTAATTCTGTCTAGTAGTTTATTATAAATTTTGGGGAGCAACACGTGTTTTATCTTCGTCAATTATTTGTATTAATGTGATAAAACACAAAACACGTATCCAATATTTTTCGAAGACACACACAGACGAGCGGCACGTTGCCAACGGCAGATAAACTGCAGCCGTCGCTACCTGTCGACGGCAGCAGTTTATACGGGTCGACGGGTCGCGACGCTTTCAGTTGTGGCATGCCGCGTAAAACATCGGCGGCAGCCGTCGACAGGTGGCGACGGCTGCAGTTTATCTGCAGTTGTCAACGTGCCGCTCGTCTGTAAGAACCCTAACTGACTGACTAAACAGAATTCAATTTTTTAGTCAGGAATCATTCTTATTAAACAACATTTAGGCTCCAATGACTAAGTGTACTTCTTGAAGCTGTAAACCATGTCTCATTTCCCATTTGTGCTTTTCAGCTGGCTGTGCGCGTACATGGCTCAGATGAACCCACTGATTGGACCCAGACTCAACAACGAAACACTTATCTGGATGTCTCGTACTTGGGTGAGTACAGAGAGATTCAGAGATTATTTTTCAAATTTTCTCGTTGCTTAGTGTGACACTAGACGGCGCTGTGTGTAATGTCCAGCGATATTTGTTTTTGTAGAGTATTCAGAGATTATTTTTCAAATTTTCTCGTTGCTTAGTGTGGCACTAGATGGCGCTGTGTGTAATGTCCAGCAATATTTGTTTGTTTACCATGAGAACCACCACCACCACGTACAATAGATAGACAGATTAGTTGCTAGCAGGGGAGTTTGCTCCGCAACATATACTTTTAAATATTGATATTATACTGCAGGCCTTCTTGACCACCGTCAATTTATTTATTTGTTTAAATTTATTTCATGACTGCCTCATTAATTAAGTGGTCCCAAGCGCGACTGCTGAGGAAGAGGGCCGGGGTTTGAGTCAGGTCGGGAAGAAGGCTGGGGTTTGAGTCAGGTCGGGAAGAAGGCCGGGGTTTGAGTCAGGTCGGGAAGAGGGCCGGGGTTTGAGTCAGGTCGGGAAGAAGGCTGGGGTTTGAGTCAGGTCGGGAAGAAGGCCGGGGTTTGAGTCAGGTCGGGAAGAGGGCCGGGAAGAAGGCCGGGGTTTGAGTCAGGTCGGGAAGAGGGCCGGGGTTTGAGTCAGGTCGGGAAGCGGGCCGGGGTTTGAGTCAGGTCGGGAAGAGGGCCGGGGTTTGAGTCAGGTCGGAAAGAGGGCCGGGGTTTGAGTCAGGTCGGAAAGAGGGCTGGGGTTTGAGTCAGGTTGGGCAGTGTTGTTGGGATTTTCCATCAGGAATTTCTCAGTAGCAGCCACGGAGTCTGGATTCGTACCCGGTTGACGGTTATAGGCTCGCCCTCTATTACATGAGACTAAAAACATAACTGGCGAACTGTGAGTGTACTGTCTGACACACATCTGTCAAGCAAGAATATTGTATTATATTTTGCATTAGTAGAAATTTTTCCGCAAGGAAATTGTATACTTGACCTTAACCTTGTGCGTTCAGGGTCCAATTCTAATATTGCAGTATGAGATTTAAGCTAAATTTTTAATGTTTTAGTGGCCTAGTGATGGCGGCCCCGACTTACGAGTAGTAAGTCGTGGGTTCGAACCCAGACAGGCGCATTACTATGTGTAATTTATTTCATCACCGCTGCTCTCAAAACGGTGAAGGAAGACATCGTGAGGAAACCGACATGTCCTAGAACCAAAAAATCGAAGACATGTGAAGTGCCAACCCACACTGGACCCGCATGGTGGATTATAGCCCATTCCATCTCATAGAGATGAGGCCGTGTCCCAGCAGTGGGAACATTATAGGCTGATTATGCAACTAAAAACGAAATTATATTTACACTTTTTGTCAATAGATGGCGCTGTTAATTCCGTATCTTCTAATACTTACCTTATTTTTCATTCTATTGTGTAGCTACTTTTCAAGTTGTGTTGCCAATAATTCTTATCAATAAGATATTGCGTGCACGTTTATACAGCCCTGCATCTCTTCCGCATGAGAGCAATCTTTGCCAACACGTACGCTAATAGGCGAGACGACAAAAAAAATCTAAAAATATTTGACCCGTGTTTTTTCTTTTGTTACGTAAACCAAAATTGACGAAAATATGACGCTTTTAAAATTCTCAATACGTCACGCCTAGGTATAATTTTTAGCTAATTCTGACGTCACAAGCCCCCACTCCCGAGTTTTGAAGCGTTTTTTTTTTGTCAATATTCATTGATTTACAGAAACAAAAATACGTGTCCATTAATTTCCAATACTCTAACTGACGGACTAAATAGTTTTGCAATTTTTTGATACTGTCGTCATGCCTATTATGACCACGTTATTAATTGATTGTTATCATAATCCAAGTAAAGTCTAAATAGTGAGTCATTTTAAACTGTTTTCTCTTTGTTTGCACTCAATTGCTGAGCACCAGAGGCCCAAAGCACGAGCGCGCTGTCTTTATCGTGTGGTTAGTGCCTAACCTGGTGTCAGAGTTTGTATGCCGCCCATGGGCCTCAGACTTGGCTTAACATTCCGTCGAGAAATATCTCTCAGGCATGCTGGTTTCCTCACGATGCTTTCCTTCACCGAAGCAAGTGTTAATTATACAATACGCACATGAATCCGAAAAATTAGAGGTGCGTGTCTTGGGTTCGAACTTGAGTCCTATGACTTCTCATGACGACAGGCCGTGTCGACGGCGCGTTCGTGTTCCACGCGCGCCTCAAAGAGAGTCAGCAAAAGGAAGAGGAAGCAAGGGCCGATGCCTGCCGGGGCTGCGGGACTGAGAGAAAGAGATACCGTGGCCCCGGAACACAAGGGGCGATGAAGGAACATGGATGGGTTTTAGTCAGTAAAAGTCTGACACTCCCTCCTGCTCTGCCCAGAGCGAGAGGAGTCATTTGATGATTTCCCATCCGAAAAAATGTCAATCACTGCGCCCAGTGTAAACATAACGTAAATACGTCGATTTTAAAATTAAGAATACTCGTATTTATTTATTTATTGGCCTATCTACAATTGTTACACTGTTTATCCTAATAATACAAGCAATATGATACAAGCATAGTGTACAATATAAAGCGATAGACACAGCATGCAAACAAAAAAAAAAAAAAAACAAATGAAATTACAATAGCAGTGCAGAAATAACACTTTCAACAACAGTGGGTAGCTTTAGAAACACAGTAAATACAAAGAAGACAAGAAAAAAATAAAAAAGTCAATGTGGGTAGTTTTGATGGACTTGGCGCTTGAACTTCTGAAGTGTTGTGGAAAAAATATCTATTGATTCATCGCAATTATTAAGAAGCCTGCAAATTCTGGGGATGGGGGAGTTGGATCCTGACACAGTTTTGCGGAATGGGTGACGTAATCTCTCGTATCACATATATTTTCATAATTTTAAGAATGGATGACACTGATTGTGTCCGTGTTGCCAACAATTCAACTAAAATGCTAAAGGATAATAAATTGTATTTTTTTTTTTTTGTTTTTTGCATTTACGTTACGTCTACACTTACACAATACTCGTTGATATTGCCAATGTCATACATAGTTCACACCCATCGATACTAATAAATAATATTTATATAAACGTACTAGAATAATAGTCACGTCATTTGATTTATTATGTCCACAGAACTAGTAGTCAACATTCTGCGATAATTGTCGACATGTGGGATGTGGACTCAGCGTTGATTGTGCTGATAGTCGTATCAGCCCATGGCTTAATTGTCAAGAGCTTCGATCAATACCTGAGGAGGCTCTCGTTAGGCAGCTGGATCAAGGGCTTGATTCAGAAAGCGCGCGGTACTCCTAGACACGGCTCGTATGGGGAGGTTCCTCTCCTGTAGTTTGGACCCTGTTCCCGGTACCGATGGGCTACTATTTTTTTATTTATTATTATTTTTTTATATTTTGAAATGTATTTTGTCTTAAAATGTACAGAAAATAAAGGGAAATAATACATTCTTATGATAATAGATGGCGCCACATGTCTAATGAAACGTGAATAGTGATTGAATTAATAACAAGCAGAATACAACCCGAATTGATTGTCCAATTCTAAATTAACTTGAGCGTAGCCACGGTCAAAAGCTAGTTCTAAAATATAAGAGCCTTAGCACACGGCGTATTTTAAACGCGCAGATGACGCGCGTACACGCGCTTCAAACGAGATTTGAACGCAACTTTGTAACCCAATCACGCAGATACATCGATACAGACGCGCTGTAGTTGCTCGTAGCTTCCGCGTTTTGGTCAGAGACTCCTCGTCAGTTGACCCTTTGTAAGCGCTTCAAACAAGTTTCGAACGCGCTTCACACGCGCGTTTGTGTCGCGTTTTACGCGCGTTTGAATCTATAAAAACGCAAAAATAGGCATCTACGGCGCAGAAAACAGCCGTTCCTGAAACGCGCTTCGTCTGCGCGTTTTAAAAAACGCCGTTTGCTAGGGCTCTAAACCACACATCACAGCTGTTGACATAATCACGATACGAAAGTACATCCACTCGAAAGCCTATTTATATACTCGTAAAGAGTGCTGAATGGGCTCCATTACACCTCGATATCATTCAACTGCATTACACAATTAATAGTGAAGTGTATTGCGTCAACTGTGAGATAAACTGTGCAGACATTATCGTTGTAACCTATTAACATGGTCTCCGCTTGTTTTCTCGACCATTAAATTTCATATCGGAACGGTAAATTAGTTCTAGATCGAGAGGCCTATAATGACTGGTACAGGGAATATTTCCGTAACATCACGTCTGTAATCTCCGAAGAGGAGGGCAGAGGTGTACATCCGCATGTCGCGAGTTATGTTTAAGAGGAAAGAAAATTATAAAATAAATATATAAATAATTAAATATCGCTGGACATTACACAGCACCATCTAGTGCACACCAAGCAACGAGGCTTGTGTCGTGGACACCAGATAGTTGATATACTACATAAATACTTTTTGTTTGTAAATACATACTTATTAATATACATATAAATATCCATGACAAATGTTCATGCTCATCACACAAACATTAGCTCCTGCCGGGATTCGAACCCGGGACCCTAAGAACGTAAGGCAGCCTCACTACCGCTGCGCCATTCGGGTCAAAAAAAATGTTTTCAAATTTTTCGACGTTTTTTTTTTCATTTCTGTTTTTAGAGCAGATAAATTATGCTAAGGCTCGACCGTAAGTCTGCCACACCTCTGCTCTCTATTTCAGTAAAATTATCAGTCATGCATGTCATGGGCCGGAAATTTCACTCTTACATTGACTAATAAGGGCAAAATATCTAGTCCCCCAACACTCAACGTTGATCCGGCTCAATCACATAGCATTACTATTATCATTATTTCCTTTATTTATTTCTTTACAAATTAATTACATTATTAAATATTCCTTACACAAAATATATACAAAAACATTTAAAAATATTAAAAATAGTAGCCCACCGGTATCGGGAACAGGGTCCAAGCTACCAGCGGTCAGGGCTACAGAGAGAGGAATCTCCTAACAATACGTGCCGTGCCCAGAAGTACTGCGCACTGAATCGAGCCCTTGATCCAGCTGCCAAGCGAGAGCCTCCTAAGATGTTGGTCGAGGCTCTTGGCTATCAAGCCATTGGCCGACACGACTATCGGCACAATGACTGCTGTACCCACGTCCCACACGTCGACAACCTCGCGAGCCAGATCTAGATATTTGACGAATTAATTAATTATTATTATTGCAATGCGCATTGCAATAATTGCACTGCCTTATCTCAACGACCTACTAATTACTCACTCGTGCATTTCCCTGATGTCTCTTTAATTATTGTACTTTATATGAAAGTGGCGCCGGTGACTGAAAAGTTATTAGTAATCGGTTGTCGTGGTACGGGGATGTGATTCGGAGGAATGAGGAAGATTTCGTGAGGAAAGTTCTGAGTATGAATGTGGATGGGTATAAGAGTAGAGGAAGACTAAAGAAACGATGGATGGACTGTGTGAAGGATGATATGGCAAGAAAGGAGGTGTCTGATGAGATGACGAGTAATAGAGAAGTATGGAAGAAGACATGTTGTGCCGATCTCAAATGAATAGGGAATATGCACGAAATACAAAACTCTTTTTATTTATTAAAAATGCCTCGTATTGGCGCATAAAAACATTGTGGTACACTTGTTTAAGTTGCTAATACATCACTTATTTTACTGTTTTATGTAGCATGTTTTCGGTGAAACGGAACGCACTCTCAAAACGCGTCGTCCACGATAACGCTGGTAGTGACGTCAAATCGTATGTTTAAAAAAAAAATACTTTTATTTGAAAAATGCTTAAAGTTTCACTAAGATTGTATTATTATAATATTGTTATTGCAATTTTTGCTTGAATAAAGCACATACAATTAGTAAAATTATTCTGTTAAGGGCAAAAAAATAGATGTGAACAAGGCAGATTGTGGTAAATGACGTCACATCATGGCCGCGACAGCTACGGACGTTTCAACTGTCATAGAAAATTGCAGGAGTTTAGTATTATTTTTTAAGCCACAAGCAAATACTTTTCTTGGGTTGATAGTAATGTATTTTATTGATTTAAGGTGGATGCTCCAGAATAAGTTTTTCAAGGTCAAATTCATTCCTGCACCTTTACGCGCTTGGAGGGTTGTATTGATGATTTTGATGATTATAATTCTATAACTACATACGTCTTACAGCCGCGAGTCATATTTTTGTTAACATACAACCTGACACTGACCTGCAAATTGCAAAAAACGTAAGAAAATTTGAATTACGCGGGAAGTTAAGTTAGGTGAAGAAAAAATTACGTGCATATTCCCTATTGGGATAAGGGCAAGAAATTGTACTTTATATCTCATTTAGTCAGGCAGTTGCTCCATGTAAAATATTGGGGTACACCTGCATCTAGTGAAGTCGTAGTAAGAGCTTGTTGTGAGAGATCGACCTGCAGGGTTATTACGTATCTTTCTGATATCCAGTGACTATCAAGCTTCGGTTGTACGTCGAACTTTGATGACAACCGTGAATGTCATAATATTGGTATTACGTATCACACTGAGTGGATATCACTTTACGGTGACTAACAGGGTCATACATAATACGAAACTAACCTTTTGACAGTTAATTGATGGATACTGAGCCCAGTTACTGTCATTTCGAGCTGTCAACAGAGATACGTAATAGGCAATAGCCCTACTGGACGTTCAAACACCGTACTTATTTCACCGTCGGTTGATAAGACATTTGGAGCTCGTAGTGGCCAAATAATAAAAATCGCTCGGGTCGATCTTCTGGTTAAGCCGCGCTTGCCTAGGCTGGTCCGTGGATGGGTGACCGTTTCCTCCGTACCTTGATAAGCACGTTAAGTCGTTGGTCCCGGCTGTCATTTTTGTAGATCTTTGACAGTCGTTACAGGTAGTCCGTGGACCGAAAGTCTTAAGGTGGATGCTCCAGCCAGGGTAGCCCGCGAAATTCAAATTTTCTTACGTTTTTTGCAATTTGCAGGTATACAACCCTCCAAGCGCATAAAGGTGCAGGAATGAATTTTACCTTGAAAAAGTCATTCCTGCACCTTTATGCGCTTGGAGGGTTGTATTGATAATGTTGATAATTATAATTCTGTAACTACATACGTGTTACAGCCGCGAATCATATTTTAATCAACATACAACCTGGCACTGACCTGCAAATTGCAAAAAACAAAAGAAAATTTGAAATCGCGGGCTGCCCTGGAGTCCTGGAGCATCCACCTTAACAACCAGTCTTACGAAGCGGGGGGGGGGGCGAGGGTCTTACCCAGTACTAACTGGGTTATGGAGGTCAGATAGGCAGTCGCTCCATGAGAAATACTACACTACAATACTCCATGTAATGTAGAGTAGTCTCGCTGTATTCTCACATTTAATAAATAACAAATAAAACGCCATTTTACGCATATTTCGCTGCTCCATATTAGCAAAACGAGAACTATTTCTTGCTATCGATCGCCCCGTATCTGTAAGGCCAAGGTCAGAAATCAAGTGTGTGTCTGGCATACATTACATTAAAATACCGTCACGTGTTAGACTTCCCATTTCAACTTGACTGCGGCGAAATATGGAACTAAAGTGTAAAGTATACTGAATTTGACGTTTCGGTGACATTTTCCTTTGTAACTAGCGCCACGCTGAAAGATCTTGATATTTGGGTCGATGTTAATCGTTCGGGTGTCGTATATTTGTGGATGTATTTACATGTTACTTGCTAACAATATGATGAATTTGTAAGTGAATATTTTAGATTAATCTTGTTAATCAGTGATGACTGAGTAACAAGAAAAATATTATAAAAAATCACTTCCAAATTCATCATAATAGTAATAGTGAAGTAGAATAGGCGAAGACAAAAAATAATCTAACTAGTCCGTCAGTTAGATTATCAAAAATTATTTGTACCGTGTGTTTTCTTTTGTTACATAAACCAAAATTGACGAAGATATGACGCTTTTAAAATTCTCAAAACGTCACGCCTAGGTATAATTTTCAGCTAGTTCTGACGTCACGAGCCGGGGACTCCCGAGTTTTGATGCGTTTTATCTTTTGTCAATATTCATTGATTTACAAAAACAAAAAATACGTGTATATGTATATAATAGATTTGCAATTTTTTGATACTGTCGTCATGCCTATTTGACGGAATTCGATACTGCAATTTGAGGTTTTTCGATATTTTCATTATGGTTATGAAACTGAAATGTTATTTAATTATTTATTTTATATTCTAGAATGATGTTCTGATTGCGTCGGTATCTCTTCCACCCCGTAGATACGTGTGTCATATAATTATGTATTGCATTTACAAAAGTGCATATTTTACAAGTACCTCGTATAAAAGGAGGAACCTTTTAGTAGAGGGCGAACCTATCGCCATAAACCGGTCATAAATCCACAATTTGACTACTGCAACTGCGATTTTTCTAATGCCGAAACACATAACACTGTTCAATCTGTGGGTTGTAACCCAGGACCCAATGTTCCGGAGTCGCACTTACAACTTCTAGACCAACTAGAAATTACAATCGTGTATAATAACTTTTCTTTTTGTTACAGGGCAACAAAATCCAGCCCACCCCTGACCCTACCCCCGCCCCTTAAGTTCGCAGAGAACATCCATCATCCCTTAGCTTAAGTGTTGCAAGTTTTTTGTGTCGAATTATAATGTAATAAACTTTTAACTATTTATGTAAACCCTTATCAATTCTATCGTTAAAAAATAAAATAAGCGAAGTAAAGAAAGCAAACTCAAAAATCATTTATTGCCAGTATTAAACTCTTTTGTGAAATAAAAGTTGAACGTTTGTTTATGGGTCTAGTACTCTATGGGTCGATCAACTGAAGATTTGCTATCATTCCAATGAATACTGTATAATTCTGTAATAATAATTATGTGTGTATAAAACCCTGTAATTTTATTGTAGATAAATAAATTTATTTCAGTTTATTTGAGTTCTTTTTTACTTATTTGCCCCAAGTTTACTGCACAAGAGATGATCGGTTTACTTACATAATCGCAAGTAGATAAACAATTACAAATATCATCCATTTAAAAGCCAATTTACCCGAAACAATTGAATTATGTACTAAATGAAAATATAAAACGTTTTTGGCAATAGTTTTTGCATTTGTATGTTAATGCAAATAATCTTAGAGTTCTTAAATAGCAAGATTTTTTGTGGTATACTGCCACTAAAAACCCCGACTTACGAAAAATCACGCTCTAATCAAATTCGGGGTTTACAAGGTAAAATCGACTCCTCCGTCTCCTCCTATTGTTGAAGTCGGTTAAATGTATATTATGTGTTATTTAACTATGTTACCCGGGCCATAATAACGAATCGATTGACACCTTATTCATCAAAATCGGATGAATAGTTTAGGCGCTACTCGGGGGAACATACGTAAATAAATGCAAACATATATACATAGATAGAATTTGCAGTAGTCGGGTATAAAAACTGCTGTCAATCAATTTAAGGTGAAAGCGTCAGGGTAGCCCGCGAAATTCAAATTTTACACCTTTATGAGCTTGGAGGGTTGTATTGATGATTATAATTCTATAACTACATACGTGTTACAGCCGCGATTCAAATTTTAACAAACATACAACCTGACACTGACCTGGAAATTGCAAAAAACGTAAGAAATTTTGAATTTCGCGGGCTACCCTGGAGCATCCACCTTAAGTGCTCACTGTAAATGAGCCGTATATCTAGGGGGTACATTGTATACCCACCTACCGTTAATTAAATAACTTCAAAATAATCACAACAGGAAATGTGATAGACTAAATATAATGCTCATTCAAAACTATGGACTTTTGCTCTCGCAGGGGGAACACCAAAATATGAGTCAGTTTTCTACCAAAGACCCATTTCACAGGAATAGCCCACGGATGGAGTATAAGGAGAAGCGCCCTTGACCGCCCATAGATCGTTTATGGAAACTCCACCGTGCACATTCCGATCTAAATTAGTTACAAAACCTAAATATAGATCCCAAAATAAATGTATCTTGAGATGCGGCAAATTAAGGAACTAATTGTAAAAAGTACGAATTTTGTCATATTTTTGACACATTTCTTGACGACTAGCGCCGTTAGGAACTGTCAAGATATTTTGACACACTGATGTTTTTTTTCGTTACAAGGCGAGTGGGCAACGGTCTTCCTACAAAAAGAGATTATTTTAAATCACGTGCGTTTCAAAAATAGACGACTGCTAACGTTACTACATAATTTTACGTAAGTTTGTGGGATTTCGATCTCTTTCTTTTTTTAGGATTGAAGAGAAGGTTCGTAGAGCTCAAGCTTCGAATGCATACTGATAGCCAATAAGCCAATGTATTTTAACTGTCTAAAACACTTCGCAGATCTATTTTCATAGGCGTTAAGTGATGTGATTCGAAAGGAATTAGTTAAATATGTAGTACCTACGTTTTCGCGCTCGTTCTGAGCAGATAATGTCAAATCTCTTGTTAGTAGATGAATTTTAATTCCTATGTTATGTAGGTACCCTAAAGGCAACAGAAGTGTTAGGTAGGTTCCTTTAACTGTGCAGTTGCAGATCTAGAGAAAAAAAAAGGTTTCTGCATTAATTAGGATGATTTCAAGATACTTCTCTTAATAACTGGGTACCTACTTCCAAACTAAAGAAAAACCAGTCCTAATCCAAAGCCTAAATATTAGCACATACCACTGAATCGAGCTAAATTAGCATCAGATTTTTTCATTTTGTTTTGATAGTAAATAGCGCAGCGGCATTGCACGTACAGTTCAAAGACTTCTGACATTTTAGAAAAGATCGTAAATCTAGGTCCCACACCAACGTCACTACGTTAATTACGCGTAGTCGATGTAGTACAGTGCACTGATGATCGTTAGTATTGGTTTATTTAGAACATAGTTAAATAAATAATAGGTAAAAGCCACAGTGCTATGTACATGGTAAGAATATTTTGACGCTCAAATAACGTTGTCAAAAGGGCGCTGTTGGCAAACACTAATCGTGTTTATTTTATGTTTAGTGAAAAAACCAAGTTAGTACTTAATAGTTCCGTGGAAAAAATAAAATGGCAGCGGTGTTTTCGAATACGTCCATGCGGCAAATGATCCTTGTACAGTTAAACAATAGCAAAACCACTAGCAGAAAACCGCTCTCTGCTCGCTCTACACCGCTCACGGCGCTCACGTCTCTTCTCGTCCTAAAACATTAGGTTCAAGGTTTCAAAGGTCAAGATTTTTGTATGTCGTCTTCGTTTTGCGTGGCCGGATTAACTTCCGCTAAAATGGCGGCAGTTAATCCGGCCAAAAACATCAAACCCCTTTGACAGTTTCAGGAACCTTGATGTGCTGGCGTGTGTACACTTATATCAAACAATCTTTGTACTAATATTTTAACCTGGGTTCACAACGATCAATAGTGTTAAATGAGGATTTAATCCACGGCCTTTTGCTCGCCAGTGGCGGTCAGTCTGTACCTTAAGGGGGTGGTATCTGCTAACGAGAGGTTTTCTCCATGTAACTCCTCTTTGATGAGAGAATATAAATGTGCAAAAAAATATATGTTGCTTATTAGACTGTAAACTTTAATTGGTAAAATTGAAATAATTCTAACTTTATTATTACTATATGAACAAAAATATTCAAAGTGCATTGCAGCATTTTTTCTTTCATTTCTACTTCATAATTTTGTAACTACTCTTAACCCATAATATGATCTGTCCACGAAGTAGACACAATAGTTAAACAATGGCGTCTCGACCAAATCGGTCATTCGACAGATCATGATTTAACGGCATTAGGTTTTAGTCGTTTCTTTCACAAAAAGTACAATTGGCATTTTGATCTAATGATTTATTAGGCTACAATTAAATAAAAACCACTCATTTCGCACTATTCGGCCCGCAGTGACTGACGTAACAACCACTTTGTAGTGCAAGCTGATTAGAACTTAATTCAAAGAGTATTTCAAACGAAGTTTGAACCACCACAAATAGAGTTGCTAATTTAGCAGATACCCCAGCCTTAACCGTCGATCTTACCGCATACCGAAGATCTAATTACGTCCAACGATTATGACTGACCGCTATCATTCATTACCTGTCATTGAAGGCTCAGATTCTGTTGTCAACGTTCCATACACAAGGAAAACAACTTCACGTTTGTACCTATTCATCGGGGTAAGCAGTTAAGGCGCCTCCTTGACCAACATTAGCAACTCTATTTGTGGTGGTTCAAACTTCGTTTGAAATACTGATAAAATAAAGTTCTAATCAGCTTACACTACAAAGTGATTGTTACGTCAGTCACTGCGGGCTGAATAGTGCGAAATTAGTGGTTTTTATTCTTTATAAAATCAAACATTCGTCTTTTGGAAAAAAAAACGACCATTGTGTTCGTTATTAAATTGCCTATCCATTAGTATAAGTAGCAAATCAAAATAATGTTAACTTTGCGAGGAGTAGCATGTTATAAATAATTATTTCTCATTTCTGTGGTTTCGTTGCGAGAGGATTTATTAAACAATAGGCTACTTGAAAAAAAAAACGACAATTTTGGAGTCAAGAATATGAAGAAATTTAATGTATTTTTTATTCGTTCGTTTTTCTTTTGGATAAAGAGGAGTAGGCTCCAAAAAACTGCTCGCTCAAGGTCGTTTGCTCGGGGAGGCGCCTTAAGTCGATAGTAACATAGCATCACGCCTGTTATCTCCGAAGGGTTTCGCTAAGGTGTACTTAAAAGTACACCCACCACGTTTCGCCAGTTATGTTTAAGTTCTATGTAATAGGGGGCGAGCGTATTGCCATCAACCGGGCACGATTCCACTCCGTGGCTGCTACTGAGAAATTCCTGCTGAAAAAACCAAAATAACACTGCCCGACCGGTACTGGGAATCGAACCCAGTACCTCATGCTTAGCAGTGACCCTATAACTTTACTCCATGATCCTTGTACTATTCAATGCATCCATTAGGACACTGTTTTGAGTGCGTTACATAGAGTCCTACCGTTAACCGTGATTTTTCATCTAAAAAAAAAAGTCGTTTCCCAGCAATAATTTTTGCGTAGAGTAACTTCATCATCAGCCTATTAATGTTCCCACTGCTGGGACACAGGCCTCCTCTCTATGAGAAGAACGGGCTATAATGCACCACGCGGGCCTAGTGCGGATTGGTAGATGTCACATGTCTTCGAATTTTTTGGTTCTAGGACATGCCGGTTTCCTCACGATGTTTTCCTTCACCGTTTTGAGAGCAGTGGTGCTGAAATACACAAAGTAATGCGCCTGTCTGGGTTCGAACCCATGACTTACTGTTCGTAAGTCGGGGCCGCCACCACTGGGCCACCG
Source organism: Xestia rhomboidea (assembly GCA_963853795.1). Taxonomy (NCBI): domain Eukaryota; kingdom Metazoa; phylum Arthropoda; class Insecta; order Lepidoptera; family Noctuidae; genus Xestia; species Xestia rhomboidea. The sequence continues at coordinate 4,581,027 of OY970786.1, forward strand.
CTGCTCTCAGATAGAGTAACTTAGTTTGATGTAAAGAATCCTTTGTTGACGGCTTCGTGAAAGGTCCGTTTACATCTTGTATGCTATAAATAGTTTGATTGAACTCAATCATGACATAGTGACCATTTATCAACTCCGACTCGTGGCCATTATCATATTGCTATCTACTTACTACAATGAAAATTCTCAGCGTCACGTGAACTATTTTTTCTTGTTATCATATTGATACACGTCGCGTGTACTTAGATTATATAATGTAAAGTAATGTACTTGGATAGATAACTAAGTAACACGGTAGGCCCAGTGGCTGAGGGATTGGGTGGGTGCTACTGCGCTGCGTGTCACGGGTTGTATTCCTGCACGGAACAAATAAAGGGTGTAAAAAAACCTCTTAACGGAGCCGAAAAGCACTTCTCCTCGCCATTGCAATGATCAAACTAAGTAACTTTACGCAAAAATTATTGCTGGGAAACGACTTTTTTTGGGGTGAAAAGTCATGTTTTGTGGTAGAACTCAAAACGTTGTGCTGATGGATGGATTGACTAGTATGGGGGTCGTGGAGGTATTTAAAGTCAAAGTTCTTACATTAAAAACTTTTATTTAAAAAAAAAACTTGTCAAACAAGAAAAAAAAGTGTTTGAACTTTGCCCCCAATATCTCCGTAACTAGAAGGTCCCCATGTATGGTGTAGAACAAAAAAATGATCGCAATGTCGGGGAGAACAAGTGCCTTTCGGCTTCGTACCCATGATCTGTCCACGAAGTAGACACAATAGTTAAACAATGGCGTCTCGACCTAATTGGTCATTTGACAGATCATGATTTAAGAGGTTTTTTTACACCCTCTATAAACAAATAGATTTCTGGATTTAATATACAAACAAATTAGAGGTCCTTTCTTTATTTATAGATTTGGTTGTGTAAGTTAAATACTGAAAAGTTCAGGCATATTCACGAAGTGATATGGAGATAGGTGGAAATTATTTTTCTTCCTAATCCTCCGCTATTTAATTCTTTTCTGATTAATTTCGTTGCGTTTCTCGGAGACTTCGTCGATCTTCATTGTCTCGGCTTTTCTGGTGGTCTTCACTGTTGATTCCGCCTTCCAGGAGGTTCTACCTAATAAAACTCTAGAAACTCATTGGAAATCGGACTCAGGTTGGCCGCTGTAGAAATAATCTGGCCAAATGGGGGATCACCGACCCGTCCCATATACAATGTCGGTGTGGAGCCCCTCTGCAGGATATGCCCCACCTCCATTCTTGCCCATCCTGCACAGCCACCTGCACCTTTTAGGATTTAAACGAAGCCAACGACAAAGCCGTGCAACATACTGGTCGAATATAATTTGAGTCTATTGACACGCAAAGAAGAAGATTGGAAAACGGAGGGGCTTCTCCCAAGGGAGACTTTTCCCAACATTTCAAACCGTCCTTCTCTTTAACTGATAAGTAAGATTTCCGAAGACAATAGTGAACAACTAATAAAGTCATAACAAGTCATATAGGCTGTGTCATAGATCTCGAGTTCGAACCCAAGACACGCACCTCTGATTTTTCGTGCGTATTGTAGGTATACTTAATTATCACTTGCGTCGGTGAAGGAACACTTCAGGAAAACATCGTGAACAAACCAAACCAGCATGCCTAAGACATATTTTTCGACGGCATGTAAAGCCAAGTCAGTGCCCCATGGGCGGCACAAAACTCTAAGCACTAACCACACAAAAAAGAAAGACAACTAAGCAGATATCTACACTATTTAGAACTAAAAACACGAATGACAACCCCAAACTTGAATTAGGAACAACCTTCATACCAACATAACAAAACCCAACTCCTCCAAGGACTTTCAAACGGAACACCGCTCTCTGGCAAACGTCTGCGCACTTGAAACTATTCGAGATGTCAAGAACAACGTCGGCTGTTACATAAGAAAGGGCAACACGAAAACCGTCCCGTATTAATACTAGCGCGCCGAGGTGCGCGTGCGTCTATTTGGATGCCTGCCAACTATTCTACGCGTAGCTTGGGTTCTTATGTAGCTCAAGGTCAGGCGGTGGGTCAAACTCGACATTTATAATTAAAGGAGTTTCGTTATGTAAGTTCAGGGGAAAAGTGTCTCTGATGGATCGCATCCGGACTCCCGGAGCGAGGTGATCCAACAGAGAACCAGAGTTATTGACATAGCTCACAGATTATGTAAGCTGAAGTGGCAATGGGCAGGTCATATTAGCCGTAGAACCGATGACCGTTGGGGTAGACGTGTTCTTGAGTGGATACCGCGAATAGGCAAGCGTAAAAACACCGGTTTAAAACTAAACATATATTGTCACTTACGGAATATCTTCCGTGATTCCCGCCATCATGGCGCTTGCAACAGCGTCGAAATATCGGGGGCCCAAAACAAATAGTATAATCACGGAAGATTTCCCGTTAGTGATGACAATATAAGTTTAGTCAAGCGTAAGGTGGGACGCTCTCAGGCAAGCATGGAGCGACGATCTGCGCAGTGTGACTGTAGTAACTGGATGAGAGTTACTGAGAACCAAGTTGAGTGGCGTGCGGACGCCTTTGTCCAGCAGACGACTGCTGTAAGCTAATGATGATAATGAAGGGAAAATCTGGGTAGAGAGTGGAGATTTTTATTACAATATGGGCCTGCTCTTGACCTCGATCACGCCTGATGGAAAGCGATGGATGAGATCTATGATGGAGCGAGCGTGCCCAGAAGATGCCTGTTCACTCTTGCTTTGAAGGCGGGCGGGTTAAATGTGGGTGGGAACACAGACGCAGGCAGAGAGTTCCAGACTTTGGCTGTGCGCATAATAAAAGTGGAGGAGCGATGAAGCGCTTTGTACGACACATCGGGATGACAACCAAGTGCGGATGGTACGCCGCAGTACGTCTGCTAGTCCGGTGGTAAAAGGGTGATGGTGGGATCAGGTCGTGGAGCTCCTGCGCACACTCACCGAAGTACAGTCTGTAGAAGACCGACAAGCAGCAACATTGCGCCGATGAGTTAGGCTGTGAAGCGAAGCTGCCAACGTCTCTTCGCCTATAAGCCTTTTAGCTCTTCGTTCCACCGAGTCAAGTGCAGCAAGCTGGTATTTTGCTGAGCATTCCCACAAGTGACTGCTATACTCCATACAGGAACGGACTTGTGCTTTGTACAAACTTAAAAGCTGTCCAGATGTGAAGTATCGCCTCAGCTTATTCAAGATGCCCAGCTTCTTAGCTGCGGTCTGAGCTTTTGACTCGATGGTTGCGCCAAAATTGAGATCCGATGTCAACTCCATGCCCAAAAGCTGTAGGTGGTCAGATTTCATCATCACCAGCGTTTAGTTGGACGAAGGCCTTTTGACTCCACAGATAATCCCTCGTCCAATCGCAAGACACTGAACTCCATCCTCGGTTACTCTTCTGCTCTGCGAAGATCGTTGCTCTACCTTTTTTGAGGTCGTTGCAGCGACAACTCGAGAACGATTCAGAATAGAATCCAGACTTCCATTTTGCAAATATGGGTAATTATAAGTACCTATATGGTATGTTGAATGTAAGAGAGCGGTGGCCCAGTGGTGGCGGCCCCGACTTACGAACAGTAAGTCGTGGGTTCGAACCCAGGCAGGCGCATTACTTTGTGTAATTTATTTCATCACCGCTGCTCTCAAAACGGTGAAGGAAAACATCGTGAGGAAACCGGCATGTCCTAGAACCAAAAAATTCGAAGACATGTGACATCTACCAATCCGCACTGGGCCCGCGTGGTGGATTATAGCCCACTCCCTCTCATAGAGAGGAGGCCTGTGTCCCAGCAGTGGGAACATTAATAGGCTGATGATGATATGGTATGTTACTACTATTATAAATTGGCTTCTGTTATCCAGGTTTTACCAGCTACCCTCTAATGGTTCGTCCATGGTCGGGCCATCTAACCTTTGGTCTCTTCCACGCTTACCGACATCATCAGCCTGTACAGCGTGTAAGGGGCCATCTATAAATTACGTCACACGAATTTCATGATTTTTTGCCCCGGCTCCCCCCCCCCGTCCTTGTCACAGCTGGTCACATTTGTGAGACCCCCCCGCCTTAGTGTGACGTCACATATTTTGTAATTTTACATCTGCAAAAATATTGAATTACAAAAGCAGTTCCGAAATAGGCTTTATTTCGATTTAAATTCTTTTTTAATAAAATTAAAATCAAATGAAACATTTCAAAAATTTAACAAAACTAATAACGATTGTTTATTTTTACTAAAGATACAGACTTACAGAGATTCTGAAATGTGACGTCACGAAATTTTGGACCCCTCCCACCCCCTTGTCACACAATGTCACACTTCGTCGACCCCGTCCCTCCCCCTTAACGTGTGATGCTTTTCACGAAGCCGTCAACCAAGCATTCTGTACATCAAACTAAGTAACCCTACTCAAAAATTATCGCTGGGAAACGACTTTGTTTTGGGGTGAAAAATCATGTTTGGCGGTAAAACTCAATCTAACGCACTCAAAACATTGTGCTGGTGGATGGATTGAATAGTGTGGGGGTCGAGGAGGTGCTTAAACTAAAGTTCTTCCATTAAAAACATGTAAATAAAAAAAAACTTGTGAAAATTTGTAACTTTCACCCCTAATATCTCCGTAACTAGAAGGTTCCCAGGTATGGTCTAGAACTCTAGAACAAAAAAAGGTCCCAATGATGGGGAGAAGCAGTGCCTTTCGGCTTCGTTAAGAGTCTTTTTACACCCTTATAAAAGCCGTGCAATCGCAACCCTGTAACTACATGATTCCTGCTTGATGCTCTCACGTCGCTCCACCTAGCTGACGTGACATCATCATGATCATAATAAGCCTGGAATCACGCGCTGCTGGGTAGGTATAGGCCTCCCCTTGTAAATGTAACACCTCCTAGCCTAATTGCACCAAATCCAACGCTTGCTAATTCGCCGTTATCCATCTTTGCTTGCTAAGCTTATTCTGTAATGTTCTTATACTCCACCAAAGGCGACACGTATACTGTTATACATGTACGTACCTCCGGCACACCCTAGGTAGTTAGTCTTACTATCACCATGCTGACTGGGCGGTTAAAGCTTAAAATAAGAACCGATCGATCGGTTGACTGGGCACTGAAGCGGCATTTCCACGAAAGCGCGTCTTTGAGAATAATTTCATACCCATTACGGTCGTAAAAAGGTGAAGTTTGAAAGCAAATGATCTATTACTAAAACGTAACTTTCATTTGGCAGGAGGAATTTATGCAGAACTAGCGTTTGGTCGCGGCTTTTATCGCTTTATTTAAGAATTTGACAATCAATTTAATAAAATTCGATCATGATGCAATGCGAAAGTCACGCGGCGCCAACTATAATCATTGGAACGTTATTATTTTTTTCCTCGGGAACAGGGAGGTTACCATGACGTCTTAAGGTGGATGCTCCAGGGTAGCCCGCGAAATTCAAATTTCTCACGTTTTTTGCAATTTGTAGACCCGTGCTAGGTTGCATGTTGATTAAAATATTGTTCGCGACTGTATGACGTATGTAGTTACAGAATTAAAATCATCAATACAACCCTCCGAGTTCATAAAGGTCGAGAAATGATTTTGACCTTGAAAAAGTCGTTCCTCGACTCATTCCAGTGTGGGAACGAGACGGAGCTATAGAAGACGTCTAGCGCCATCTCTTTCTCACTCTGGAATACGATTAAAACAATCCTGCTTTAAGACTTCATGGTAGGCCGTCTGTACTTTTTTCGGGATGAAAGGTATCTGCAAAATTTCAGGATGATCGGTTCAGTGTTTTATGCGTAAAAGACAACAAACAAATAAACAAACTTAGTTTCGCATTTATTATGTTAGTTAGGATTAGGCTTTCATTAAGGTGAAGATCCCACCTCCCTTAGAATTTTATCTAACTAAAAACTGTGTCTAAATGTAAAAATGTTTCATCAAATACTTTCCAGGTAACTAATAAAATTAATGAGACTGTTGAAGTGTGGCCAATATTGGCTGTTTCAGTCGCCAATAGCCAACAGCCAAAGCCAATGCAAACCAGCTGATACAGTTATGTAACGAGAAAATACTTGGTAATGAGAGAGACAGCGCCAAGGCCATCCGGCTTGGTAACCAACGTCAGTGAGTGACAAGTTTCATTTTATGTTGAGGAGAATATTATTGTCTTTAGGTGAAAAATGAGTATCGTAGCTCAGAAAAAAGGGCATTTTCTAGTGGATTATATTATCAAGTTGATGGTGTTTCCTGCTTTTGTGAAAAGTCATGGAAAACTTAATTATTTGCCACAGATAAGAGTAGAGGAAGACCAAAGAAACGATGGATGGACTGTGTGAAGGATGATTTGGCTTGAAAGGAGGTGACTGATGAGATGACGAGTCATAGAGATGTATGGAAGAAGAAGACATGCTGTGCCGACCACAAACCGACCGCCTTAGGAAAGTGATCATTTAACGAAACATTGACATGCCTGAATAAATATGATTATTAGATTCAGAATCGGCCTTTTCTACTACTTACGCTTTCGGACTAATTAACAACTTGAATTCTGTTGATTTTCGAAATTCGAAAGCTTTTATCGAACTCATTTACTTTTAAGGACTTGAATAATTTCATTCACGCGAGTCATACCGGTCAATAGCATAGCTACGAATTACGAAGTAGTATTTGGCGAATGACTCTGGCATTTTTGCTGGCTCTTCCTAAATGCAGTTTCAAAGATAAAACAAGAAGAAATTCATTAATTTGTGAAGGAAAACATCGCAAACAGCGGTTATCCGGCACAGAACTTACATCACATCGTCCATAACGCCGCCGGCTGCCCGACCGTCGATCGATCTGCGCGGTGGCCTGTGTGCAAGAGCCTTTTAGTACTTTAATGATTTTCGTGCGACTACGACGACTGGGCAATATTATTGCTGTTTTTGCATGATACTCAGGTGTTCCACCTATCAAAGAGAGACTTTATTGGTGTCAGATTGACAGAAAATGTCCAATGCTCCTTTTAAAAGGTAAATTAGGAGTTGGTTATGTATGTCACCAACGTGCAATCAATAATCTTGTAGGTGTGGAGGTCATTGACAATAAGATCATGATGTTCTCAATAATGTACCTAACGAATGAATTGTAACAAGATAATGGAAGTAATGGAACGCTATGCAGTTATTATGTAAAACACGGGCGTGGGAAAATATACAGCTGAAGTAGATCAATCAGCTGTTTGGAAAGAAAATAGTTCAAATAACTTACTATACTAGTATACTACAATACTAACAAGGTGTCGTGTTATTGAAAAAAAGTGAAAACCTTTTCTGTATGGCTCCTAAAATTTATAATAAAATACTACAGTCTTTTATAGCATTGCCGGTAAATATGTTTAAAAAAAAACGATTCGAGATTTATTAACGGACAAGTGTTATAATACATAGTATAAATGTTTTTTAAGTGACACTACATGACATTGTTTATTTTTCTTGAAATTTTTCTTAGAATTTGTGACATTTTATGATTAATTTATTTTTCAATACACTTCCTCGAAAACTGGTTCATAACGCACTACGATTAGGTTCAACATGCAATGTATTTCTTTCATTTTCCAACACGTGTGCGGGAATGAAAATTGCCACAGATAACTATTCCTATACTTAGTCCAAAAAATTGGTTCAATGCATAAAGTCAGAGGTGATTTTTTTTTTTAATTTTGGCAAAGCAATAATGCGTCTTTACGGCGTAAATATTTTTTGAATATTCAAGTTGTGTTTATTAATAGAATATCATAGATAAACATGATTATTTAAAACTAATATTTACTTTTATAAACAAATTAACATTTATTTGTGTTCTAAATTAAAAAAATATAAAAAATACATTTTTTTATATTAGGCTGTCTGTCGGCTTCATACCTTTGCTTCTCCTTCAACCTGGCGAAAGCTAAGCGCAGAAAAAAAGAAAATTAAAATCATAGTACTTATCCTATTAATTCATGACAAAAATATTTTTCGTTCTTTTATTTTATTTCTTCAAAAGTGTATTGTAAAACGTCGTTTGATACACGTGGACATTTGTTATTGCAGTTCTCGGCTCAAAAACACCCTCGCCTACGGCTCGGGAGTTAATTCCGCCTCGGATGCAATAATAAACTTTCTCCACTTGTATCAAAATGTACTAATATTATATTGACTTATCAATTTTAATGCATTTTGACATTGCTTACTTTCTCTTTTATTGTTATTTAATTTTATGTTATTACATGATTAATTTATTTTACTGACTGATCAATGTTTTCTGACTATTATGTATTTGGATTTTAGTAATTTGGTTTTTATTTTGTAATTTATTTTATTTTGTAAATTTTATAAATTTGTACGCCTTACTGGTGAAACATGTACGTCCAAAATATTAATATTGTGTCGTCCTGCGTGCTTAAGTTGCATGTATACACATGTTTTAACAAATAAAATTATCTTAATCTTTTCAGGATGAGGCCACACGAACATTTACGTTGCCTCATCATCATCATCATCAGCCTATTAATGTTCCCACTGCTGGGACACAGGCCTCCTCTCTATGAGAGGGAATGGGCTATAATCCACCACGTGGGCCCAGTGCGGATTGGTAGATGTCACATGTCTTCGAATTTTTGGTTCTAGGACATGTCGGTTTCCTCACGATGTTTTCCTTCACCGTTTTGAGAGCAGTGGTGATGAAATAAATTACACAAAGTAATGCGCCTGCCTGGGTTCGAACCCACGACTTACTGTTCGTAAGTCGGGGCCGCCACCACTGGGCCACCGCTGCTCTTAAACTACGTTAAAACTAAACTTACGTTGCCTAACTTGGCAAATTGTAGGAAAAAACGTTTTTGTTCAAGTTTGATCCTATCGAAGTATGTCGAGTGGTGGGGTACAATGACTTCTTACGAGTCAGATAAGTAAATTACACCTTATGTTTCCTCTTTAAGTGCAATGTCAGGTTACGGCATTAGGTTTTATGATGACCCTGTTCAAGGTATCAAGGAAAACCTAGATACGGAAGGCCCAAGACTATAGAGAAAGAGTCAGATTCATCATGAGAAGCACACCTACATTAGATAGAGAGATTTGCTGCTTGCAGGGGAGTTTACTCCGCAACTTATTATTTTTTTTTGTACATTTATATATTGACTAGTTTGCTTGGGTGCGCGAGCTGCGCGCAGCTCGCGTGTTGGTGTTTTTGAGAAGTATTACTTACCCTTATAAAATTTTGAGAACCTATAGGCACCCCTAAATGAATTGGAAAAGCCGTTAGAATTACCCCTAAAACAGTATGAAAACCCCTACGGACCCCTAATAAAACCTTATTTAAAAACCGAGACCTTTTCCCATAAAAACATTACCTCAAAGTTTGCTGAGTTACGCTTCACCCACTCAACCTTCGTTACGCTACGGAGGTCGGCGGCTCGCTTCGCTCGCCAGCTCCCCCCTTCGCTTCGCTCGGTCTCGCAGGTTCGCTCCGCTCAGGACCTACCTACGACCGGACAGGTTTCGGCGCCTACTATAATATTTGTTTAAACACCTGATGGCTACCTCTAACCGTTATGAAGTTACAGCCCTTTCAATTTTAGGGGAGGTTGGGGAGGGGAGCTTCACCCACTCAACCTTCGTTACGCTACGGAGGTCGCCGGCTCGCTTTGCTCGCCACCTCTCCCCTTCGCTCCACTCGGCCTCGCAGGTTCGCTCCGCTCAGGACCTACCTACAACCGGAAAGGGGAGGTTGGGGAGGGGAGGGTATAAAAATTTCAACGCTCTTCAATAATAATGTATAGTCAAAATCAAAATGCCGCTACGTGTCCTAGTTTCCGAGATACGATGGGGGGAGGGGAGAAGGGGGAATTTTGAAAAAAAACATTACCCTAAGGTTTGCTTGTCGTCGTCCCTGAGTTACGCTTCACCCACTCAACCTTCGTTACGCTACGGAGGTCGGCGGCTCGCTTCGCTCACCACCTCCCCCCTTCGCTCCACTCAGGACCTACCTACCACCGGCCAGGTTTCGACACCTACTATAATATTTGTTCAAACACTTGATAGTTATCTCTAACCGTTATTAAGTTACAGCCGTTTTCAATTATAGGGGAGGTTGGGAAGGGGAGCTTCGCCCACTCAACCTTCGCTTAACTGGGTCTCGCAGGTTCGCTCCACTCAGGACCTACCTACCGCCGGAAAGGGGAGGGGAGGGGGGGTATAAAAATTTCAACGCCCCCCAGTAATAAAGTATAGTAAAAATCAAAATTCCGCTACGTGTCCTAGTTTCCGAGATACGATTGGGGGAAGGAAGGGGAGAGGGGGGAGTTTTGAAAAAAGAATTTAACTAAAAATCGGCCCCTTTATACGAATCCGAAAAAAAAAATGTTCGAAGTCTCTTAACTTCTGAGATTCGCCTAAAGGGGGGGAGAAGGGGAGAAAGGGGGACAACTTTGAAAAATGATTTTTACTTTTCCCAGCCTCCTCTATACGAATCTGAAAAAATAATGTTCCAAGTCTCTTGGTTTCCGAGATACGATAGGGAGGGGTGAGAAGGGGGGTGAAAAGGGGAGGTTTGGCACTTTTCCCATAGGTTTCAGAGTTAGTTGTTTACGAATCTGCAAAAATATACCCACCTCCCCATCCACCATCTCGGAGAACAATTCTGTCAATCAGTGAGTCAGTGGTAATTCAGCTTTATATAATATAACTAGTTTGCTTGGGTGCGCGAGCTGCAAGCAGCTCGCGTGTTTGGTGTTTTTGAGAGGTATTTCCCTATCCTTATAAAATTTTGAGAATCCATAGGCATCCTTAAATGAATTGGAAAATCCGTTAGAATTACCCCTAAATCAGTATGAAAACCCATAAGAACCCCTAAAACATTTGAGAAGTATAAAAAAACATAACCTTAAGGTTTGCTTGTCGTCGTCCCTGAGTTACGCTTTACCCACTCAACCTTCGTTACGCAACGGAGGTCGGCGGCTCGCTTCGCTCGCCACCTCCCCCCTTCGCTCCACTCGGTCTCGCAGGCTCCTACCACTACCGGACCTACCTACCACCGGACAGGTTGCGGCGCCTACTATAATATTTGTTAAAACACCTGATGGATATCTCTAATCGTTATGAAGTTACAGCCCTTTCAATTTTAGGGGAGGTTGGGGAGCTTCACCCAGGACCTACCTACCACCGGAAAGGGGAGGTTGGGGAGGGGAGTGGAGGGTATAAAATTTTCAACGCCCCCCAATAATAAAGTATAGTAAAAATCAAAATTCCGCTACGTGTCCTAGTTTCCGAGATATGTTGGGGGGAGGGGTGAAGGGGGGAGAGTGGGGAGTTTTGAAAAATGATTTCGACTAATGCATTGCCCCTTTATACGAATCTGAAAAAAGAAATGTTCCAAGTCTCTTTACCTACCACCGGACAGGTTTTGACGCCTACTATAATATTTGTTCAAATACCTGATGGCTATCTCTAACCGTTATGAAGTTACAGCCTTTTCAATTATAGGGGAGGTTGGGGAGGGGAGCTTCACCCACTCAACCTTCGTTACGCTATGGGGGTCGCCGGCTCGCTTCGGTCGCCACCTCCCCCCTTCGCTTAACTCGGTCTCGCAGGTTCGCTCCACTCAGGACCTACCTACCACCGGAAAGGGGAGGTTGGGGAGGGGAGGGTATGAAAATTTCAACGCCTCTAAATAATAAATGATAATAAAAATCAAAATGCCGCTACGTGTCCTAGTTTCCGAGATACGATAGGGGGAGGGGTGAAGGGGGGGAGAGTGGGGAGTTTTGAAAATTGATTTCGACTAACAATCAGCCCCTTTATACAAATCTGAAAAAAAAAATGTTCCAAGTCTCTTAACTTCCGAGATCCGCCTAAAGGGGGGGAGAAGGGGAGAAAGGGGGACAACTTTGAAAACTGGTTTTTACTTTTCCGAGCCTCCTCTATACGATCCCGTAAAAAACAAAAAATACGGGTCCCTTAGTTTCCGAGATACGATAGGGAGGGGGAGGAAGGGGAGCAAAAAGGGGAGGTTTGGCACTTTTCCCATACTCGCGGGAGTTACTTGTTTACGAATCTGTCAAAAAATACCCACCTCCCCATCCACCATCTGGGAGAACAATTATGTCAATGAGTCAGTGAGTCAGTGGTAATTCAGCTTTATATAATATAATATTATACTGCGGGCCTTCTTGACCACCGCCCTAAGATGGCCCTCTGCATATGTTTTATTTCTGACACAATACAAAAAACATTGCAATTTCTTTTTTTATTATGTTTCATTTTTAAACAAATTATGATTTTATGGAAAGTATTTCTTTATATTTACCTCAACGGAACGATTTTATAAGACTTTGAAATGAAGTAGGTCTTCATGGTTGCTTGGTAAAACATCATTGGTTGCCCGTATTTATAACTAGCTGATGCTCGTGGCTTCGCCCGCCCGCAAATTATATACTAAAACCTTCCTCACTGAATGAATCGAACTTGAATCACTCTATCTATTAAAAAAACCCGCTTCAAAATCCGTTGCGTACCTAGTTTTAAAGATATAAGCATACATAGGGATATAGGGACAGAGAAAGCGACTTTGTTTTATACTATGTAGTGATAATCTAGGTATACTAATATTATATAGAGTAAAGATTTAACTCAAGAACTACTGAACCGATTTTAAAAATTCTATTTTATTCTTCACTATTAGAAAGCTACATCTTTACCGAGCAACATAGGCTATAAATTATATTGATATCATGCATATTAGCCGAGCTATCACAATTTCCGCGGACGAAGTCGATGAAGATCATGTCCTAGAACCAAATTTTAGTGGATTACTGCCTACTCCCTCTCATAAAAGGCGTGTATCTCAACAGTGGGAACATTATTGAGTGATTATGATTACTAAGATTTTATTCCAAATTTCCAGAAGGTTCCATAACAGCTGTGTTCCCGGCTTCTGTAACCTACTTACGAGTGACGTAAGTAAAAAAATCAATAATATTGCGTCATACAGCCGCGGGAGGACGTAGCTCCGTGACGTATTGGGACGCCATGCGTACTGGCTGAACACGGGTTACATTCGCTGTGGGGTCAATGAGCTTATGTAGCCATTAAAACTTCATCCCAACGGTAAAATTACTTAATGTTCAATATTTTCTGTTATAATCTAAAATTATAACAGAAAATATTTAGTTTTACTATAGGACCATACAGGGTGAAATTTTTCAATGCCACCTGGAGGGAAAGTACTTCTAAAGATAGCAAATTTTACTCAAAGGAAACATTCCTTTATTTTTAAAAAGAAACAAATTTGCGTTCACAGATTTTCTAAAATTCGCTTGCCACATTCGGGCATCAAACCCGGGATGGATCGACTAAAGTTCGAAAAAATAACATCAATCGATAGGGTCAATTATATGGATCAAATCTCTCTAACAAACATAATAAATTAAATGAAAGGAAAACCATGAATAAACGTGCTTTATCATATTGAATTTATTCCATTGAATTTATATCTTTTCTTTAGATTTCATGATTTTAGTTACGGATTTATTGATTCTAGTTACGGAGATATTGGGTTCAAAGTTCCTAAATACAAGTTTTTAATGTTAGATTTTTACTTTAAACACCTCCACGACCCTCGTACCATTCAATTCATCCATCAGCACAATGTTTTGAGTGCGTTACATTGAGTTCTACCACAAAAATGATTTTTCACCCCATAAAAAAAGTCGTTTCCCAGCAATATTTTTTCGCGTAAAGTTACTTAGTTTGATGTACAGAATGCTTTTGGTTGACGGGTTCGTGATGAGGTTGTTTACACCCTGTATGTTTGACAGATTGCAATATCTTGATGTACTGGCCTAGGTATGTATTATCGTCTTTTCATATGAAGGGTTAATTGGCAATTCAGTTGCGACATCATTTCTATGTACTACATAAATCGGATTCCCACAAACAATAGGGATGATGACTGACTAAAAAATATGATTCTGTTTAGTCCGTCAGTTAGATTATCGAAAAATATTGGATACATGTTTTTTGTTTTATCAAATTAATAAAGATTGACGAAGATAAAACGTGTCAAAGGCACGGTGAGGCGGCGGCGGCGTGGTGGGGGCTTGTCACGTCACATTTGACAAAAAAATGTACTCAAATGTGATGTCACAAGAGTTTTCGACACACTGTATCGTCTCATTTTTTGTTAACGTGAAAAAATAAAATACATGTGTCCAATATTTTTTGGAAATCTATCTGACGGACTAATTAGTTTTTTTTTTTGTCATCTTCCCTATTATTTCTATTACTTAATGCACAGTACATAAGTACTATAGTTTTCTTTATCACTACGTTTACATTCGCCTTGGTTGACAGTCACCTTGTGGGAAATATCGAGGTAGGTACCTACTAATGCGACTATTTTTAGAATCATAAACGTCGACATTTTCTCCTTATTCAATGTTGCACTGTACATGTTTGTATCGGAGATGAAATCTCCGATATGGCTGTCCGAAAATATTCCATTAAAGAGCTACTACGTTAAACCTTTTTTTTTTTTTTTAGGATGGGAAATCATCAAATAACTCCTCCCGCTCTGGGCGGAACAGTGTCAGACTTTTACTGACTAAAACCCATCCATGTTCCTTCATCGCCCTTTGTGTTCCGGGGCCACGGTATCTCTTTCTCTCAGTCCCGCAGCCCCGGCAGGCATCGGCCCTTGCGGACCCTTTCCCGATTGCTGACTCTCTTTGAGGCGCGCGTGGAACACGAACGCGCCGTCGACACGGCCTGTCGTCATGAGACGTACGGACGGCGAGCTAGCCCATAGCTCACCGTCCACAGGCCCGCGCCTACGGTGGCCGGAAGCCATCATCACCGTGCGAGCCGTCATCACCTAGCAGTGAACTTGTATCTGTAACGACGCTGATAATGACACCTTTGACTCAGGTGATGACAGTCATGTTGACTTACACAAGATGGCCTTCAGCACCGCGTTACGACATTTTTCCAGAAAGTATGACGTAGGCCCCTAAGTGCTAATGACACCGTGTGACTTCTATCTTTATTTAGACACTTTGGTATTCCCCAGTAACTGTGCGTGTGGGGCACATAATAAATTGTTCCGTGAATAGATAAAAATACTATTAAGGGTGCGGTTATTCAAGCAAAAACATTTACTGTTTTCTGTTCTGGGGTAGATGAGTTCTATAGTGAAAACCGCGGCAAGCGTAAGGGCGTATACACGTAGAAGAGAGCTGGCTACCGGCGCCGATCTGCCAGCGCCAGTCTAGCTAGACTTTGTGCGGAACCAGCGCCGAACGTCGCCGACAAGTTCCGACCTGCTTATCGGCGGTTCGGCATAAAGTATAAAGACTGCCTGCGCCGACTATCTTTGCGGACCGGTTCCGATAAGCGCTGGCAGATCGGCGCCGGTAGCCAGCGTTCTACTCTACGTGTATACGCCCTTAGGTGAGACGCATTGCGGCTCGGTAGAGCGACGATATCAGTGTGGCTGGTAGCTGCTGAAGCTCGAGATTAATGGTTTAAATAAGATTGGAGAGGCCTATATCCAGCAGTGTAAGCTGATGGCGATAATGATGATGACTGTTAACCAGCAGCATCCAAAAAATTATAGTTGAGACTAGCTGTTACCCCTGACCTTCGTTAAATAATTTTTAAAAATATGACTTCCCATTTTGAATCCTATTTTGTAACCAATTTCAAGGATTTTTTTGCACGGAACCCTAATTCTTATTCTAAAATAACAGTAGCCTATGTTAGACCTTATAATATCAGCCATCTGGCAGTAAAAATGCCGTCTAAATAGGTCCAGCCGTTTCGGGGATTAGCCGAGACAAACAGACAGACAGACAAAAAATTAAAACAATGTGTTTTTGTTATAAGTGTCGGTTATATTTTCATATGTATTCAGACATTAAAAAGCTGTTTTTTTTATATTACAGATAGAAACTTCGTTTTTATTTATTTGTTTAAATTTTCAAAAGCCCTAATGCCATGACGCACATGCTAACGACCTCGCATTTCCGCCGCCATCTTTTATTTAAAAATGTCATGTCAGTGCGTGTAAAGAGGTTACGTAAGAAACAATGGTTTGGTTCCTAATACAGTCTGCCAAATATTCTGGCGCAATGCGGAACGCTATCTAGGTCATATCTCCACTCGGTTATTACATGATTAATTAACTTTTATCAGTTTTCAGTTATATTTTATCAGTATATAACCTTGGCGCCTATGTTTACGAACACGTTTTGATCGTGAAAAGTTACCTACACAAATGTTGACAGATAATTTCGCCCGTAATTTATATGCTTGCGGAAAGTGAAAATCTTACTAAGGTCTTGTTACTGAAATTCGAACATTTAGTTATACTTAGTTGTTATTTCTGGCGATCGACTCTTTTTCATACTTATTTTAGGAATTTTATCAAGGTCGTTTCAAGGAAACGAACATCTATTGTACTGAAGTTTTTAGTTAGTTTTAGTTAGTTCAGAAATGTAATAGAAATCTTTCTTGTCATGTCAATAAGTCCTAGGTTCATCATCAACATCATCAGCCTATTAATGTTCCCACTGCTGGGACACAGGCCTCCTCTCTATGAGACGGAATGGGCTATAACCACGTCTACCACGCGGGCCCAATTGGTAGATGTCACATGTCTTCGAATTTCTTAAATAGGTATTAATCACTTTTTGATCAAACATTAAGCATTCAAACTCAAAGCATATAATTCAATTAGACCATAAACAGGTACTTTTGAATGTCAGAAAAACAAAGAAGGCGAAGAAGCTACAGACACAGTCACAAGGCATATCTAATAACATGTGAAGGTAATGTAGCTGTCCATTCCCTAGCGTAGATCTCTATGAAGAAGAATGGGCAAGGAACTCCATGGACACTCTTTTCAATCAAAATATTGTTACAAGATCTTGTGTAGGTATACATCAGTCTACAAGCTACTTATAACATAGCTGTTACATTACGAAGTTGTTCATTAGATACCCCAGCGATTTTCCGAACCTCGTTTAAAAAGTCTTTGACCAAGGAGGACAAAACCAGTTACCTAAATCCTCTCCAAGTTTCAATCCAGATTTACTGCGCAGAGGAGAGTAAAGAGTTCGTCTACGTTGGGTTTAAATACAGGGTGTAAACCACCTCATCACGAAGCCGTCAACCAAGCATTCTGTACAACAAACTAAGTAACTTTACGCAAAAATTATTGCTGGGAAACGACTTTTTTTGGGGTGAAAAATCATGTTTTGTACTCATGTAGAACTCAATGTAACGCACTCAAAACATTGTGCTGATGGATGGATTGAATAGTACGAGGGTCGTGGAGGTGTTTAAAGTAAAAATCTTACATAAAAAACTTGTATTTCAAAAAAAAAGTTGCCAAAAAGTTGGAACTTTGACCCCCAATATCTCCGTAACTAGAAGGTTCCCAGGTATGGTGTAGAACAAAAAACTGACTGCAATGACGAGGAGAACAAGTGCCTTTCGGCTTCGTTAAGAGGTGTTTTACACCCTTTATTATCTGCCTGAAGTAGTTTCCTCGTGGGCCGAAAGGCCGCGACCCTAGTATCGGATCGATTCACCTCGGCGACCTTATATTACTACGTTCTATCTCTTCAATTACTATTCTATTAAAGCCATATCTTTTTACGATGCCATGTTCGGGCCGACAGTATCAACGACAAAATCGCTAACTTTCGATCGCTGATTACTAATGAATAAATTCGGTTGCATTATCGATGCTTGCAAGTCGCTACATCCAAGATAGATTGGAGCAATCGAAAGTTAGCGATTTTGTCGTTATTTGGTCGAGACTGCCGGCCCAATAAATAGATCAGTACTAAGTACGAATTCTTCTACACAAGCCGTATGGGATGGCCCACTGGCAAAACATTTAGGAATATAGTAAACTAGCGGACGTCACGCGGTTTCACCCGCGTAGTTCCCGTTCCCGTGGGAGTACGGGGATAAAATATAGCCTATGTTACTCAGTAAAGACGTGGCTTTCTAATGGTGAAAGAATTTTTGAAATCGGCGCAGTAGTTTTTGAGTTTATACATAACAAACAAACACACACAAAAATACAATTCTTTCCTCTATATAATATTAGTGAAGAAGAGCTGTTTAACAATTTTTTTAACAATGTATGAAGACATTATAGGAAAGGAGCTTGTGGCTAAATGAAGTAGTAGGTCGATCTTCTTTGATCTGTGGATGGGAGACCATTCATTACATTACATACCGAGTTTCCTCCGAGTCTTGGAAAGCACATTAAACCGTTGGTCCCGGTCGTCATTTGTAAATCTTAGACAGTCGTTACAGGTAGTCAGTGGTCCGAAAGTCTCACAACCAGTCTTACCAAGGGGTGCCGTATTACCCATTAAGTAGGTACCAACTGGGTAGTGGAGGTCAGGCAGGCAGTCGCGCCATCGCCATGTTAAATACTAGTATTCAGACTATTCAGCTGCATCCGGTTAGACTGGAAGCTGACCCCAACATAGTTGGGAAAAGGCTAGGCAGATATGATGAATGTATGAAGATGAATAATAACCTTCCAATTGAATCTCTTCGGGATGAATTTTCAAAAACAATCCAATTTTCCAATTAGGTTACCAGATAATGTGTTTGATTTTAATTTTCCAATTGCTACTATGACATTGTTATTTTTATTTTTTATATATTTATTTTTTTGTTACATATAGTGTTTGATTTTGATTTTAATTTAGATTTTTTAAATGCTACTCTATCTTTGTTGGATTAGTTATACATTTTATTGTGCATCCTGTAAGTGAAGGAGTACACCTACGAGATACTTTTGTCGTCCATTATTTATTTTATGTGTTTGTGTGCATTCTTTGTTGGAGATCCTCAATAAATAAAAACCCTTTCTTAATGCTGTCAGAATTTAAGATTTTTATTATAATGGGTGTAAAATGACCCTTCACGAAGCCGAAAGAGGCATTTTTTCTCCCCGGCAAAACTATCATTTTTTTGTTCTGGATCATACCTACGAAGATCTATATTGGAGGTCAAAGATCCAACCTTTTCACAAGTTTTATTTTTTCAATAAGTACAGGTTTTTCATGTTTTCGAAAACGACAGCTAAAAAACACACGACCATCTATAATCTATCAAGAACCAAAGTCAGAAACTCTCCAATCAGCTGTTCGTACAATTTTAACTCGGCCCTAAGATAAAAATAACGGGCAGTCAGTGTCAGCGGAGACGAGCGATATCCTCACCGAGTATCTACGACTCCTAGATACACGAGATAATATGTAAGTCTGAATGATACGGAAATCTGGGCTATCAATCATCATAACGTGGATTAAGATTTACGTAGAGAAGTTATAGATCAGTGCTAGATAGTTAGGTATCTGCATGACAGGCGACGCATAGTTAGATCCCTTTTCGTATTTTTTTTTCGGATGGGAAATCATCAAATGACTGTCAGATTTTTACTGACTAAAACCCCTCCATGTTCCTTCTTCGCCCTTTGTGTTCCGGGGCCACGGTATCTCTTTCGAACAGTCCCGCAGCCCCGGCAGGCATCGGACCTTCCTTTCTGCTGACAACAAGTGAACTGCAAAAGGCATAGTTTACTGAATCGTGAAGACAATTATGCACTTTAATTGCATACATAAAAAACCAATGATCTTGGAAACCACAGTTGCAAAAACAGTTGAAACCACTAGATGCGAGAAGTGCAAAGCCGGTTGATGTGGCGACACTTGGGAGAGACCTATAATTCGTCCAGCAGTAGATGTCTTTGAACGATGGCGATGGTGACGATCGATCGTTTCTTCTCTTTTCGTAATTCGGTTCGGCACATTTGGTAGTTCGCGGTGTGAACCGGAGTTTGAAAAGAGGTGAAACGACGCTCGCTCGGATCGCTAGCTCGCTCGCTAGCTGGCGATGTCGCCTGCGCTTTAAAACGCGACCGGGGCCCATGCTCGTTTTAATGATAATTACAAATCCTGTTTAACGCATTACTAACTACAATCTTAATACTATCATAAAGTCACGTTTCACCTTATCATAGGTGTCTAGTTATAATTATCAAATCTTTGTACAAATTCCGTGGTTTCAATGTCAAAGATAAGCTAACGTACCGGCGCGGGCGCCGTCGCTGTTATATAAGTCCTTTCTCGGGTAATTTACCGCTGATAGCAACCGTATGGCACCGACGATAAAGATCAATATTATTTTTAACAGTGCACAAACAGAGGCCGCAGTTTCATACCTTTTTTTTCGGATGGGAAATCACCAAATGACCCCTTTCACTCTGGGCGGAGCGGAAGGAAGTGCCAGACTTTTACTGACTAAAACCCATCCATGTTCCTTCTTAGCCCTTTGTGTTCCGGAGCCACGGTATCGATCGTTTGGTTTGATACCTTTACTTGTTATAACTGAACGGGAAAATGGCATCGGGGCATACTTGAAGAGTTGAACATGAACTTGTAGGAATGCGTAAAGAAAACGGTTTACGAAGCCGTCAACGAAGCATTCTGTACATCAAACAACGTAGCACTGCGCCAAAATGATTGCTCTGAAATATCAGTTTACGCCTTGCGGGAGCACTTAATGTAACACAGTCAAAACATTGTGCTCATGCATACATTGAATAGAACTCAAGTGAATAGTGTCATGATGCATACTTAAAAATATCGCAATGTTGGAAAGAACAAGTGACTCTCGGCTTCGCTGAGGGTGTATTTACACTTTTTATACAGGATGTAAACCACCTCATCACGAAGCCGTCAACCAAGCATTCTGTACATCAAACTAAGTAACTTTACGCAAAAATTATTGCCGGGAAACGACTTTTTTTTTTTGGGGTGAAAAATCATGTTTTGTGGTAGAACTCAACGTAACGCACTCAAAACATTGTGCTGATGGATGGATTGGATAGTAAGGAGGTCGTGGAGGTACTTTCTCTCAATGGGTAACAGGGTAACACAACGCGGTGTCACTGAACGGGAACAAACCCTGCTGGCATTCAGGTAGGCCGCATATATGCTTATCTGACCTGCCTAGTGTTTTCCTAACGACACAGGCGTTGGGGTCAGCTTCCAGTCCTACTGTTGTAGTTGAATAACAGTATTTTATATGGAACAACCGATGACCTGGCTTATTCACAACGCTTCGATTCAATTTTCGATTTGGAAAGTCGTATGTCTATCTCGCTCGATTTTGTAATGTCAAAAAAAGATAGACATACGACTTGTTGTGAATAGCTATGCTGGTGAGGGGTTGCGGGGATCCGCGGACGCGAAGATGCACGGGACCGGTCAATGTGGCGACACTTGGGGGAGGCCTATGTCCAGAAATGCACGTCTTTCGACTGAAATGATAATATGGAACAACGGCTTATTTAACCTCCATCATCCCGTTAATGGGTAATGCACGATACCCCTTGGTTGTCGGAATTGATGGAATAATAGGCTTTTTTTTTTTAATTCGCAGTTCTTTCGAAGCTATGAAAGCATAACGGCACGTTCAATTGTTACATTATAACAAACAAGCGTACATTTTACCAAATATTTTACGATTACAGCATAGCGGTTGTGGACATAAAAACTTCGAGTACTCACTACGGCAGAAAGGGCGAAGTCCGCACTTCCGCACTAACGTTACGTAACACGTTTGCGTTACGTAGCCGAAGGATGCCGGGGACACGGTATTCGAGTCTAGACAAGATTATGAGACTCACTTACGTCGCTCTTCATTAATTTTATTAATGAAAAGGAGAGCAACATCAAGTTAATTTTGTATAATAGGCATGACGACAGTATCAAAAAATTGCAAATCTATTTAGTCCGTCAGTTAGAGTATTGGAAATTAATGGACACGTATTTTATGTTTTTGTAAATCAATGAATATTGACAAAGATAAAACGCATCAAAACTCGGAAGTGGGGGCTCGTGACGTCAGAACTAGCTAAAAATTATACCATGGCGTGACGTATTGACAATTTTAAAAGCGTCGTATCTTCGTCAATTTTTGTTTACGTAACAAAAGAAAAAACACGGGTGAAATATTTTTTGATAATCTAAGTGACGGACTAATTAGATTTTTTTTGTCGTCTCGCCTATAATATCCTGATTTCAAAGAGGCGACGAAAAATGATGCTTCTGTTTTTCCATCAGCTTCATGTTTTTGTTTGCTGATTCTTCGACAGAATGAAGTGTGTGTGGTGAAGGAAAATATCGTGAGGGAACCAGCATGCTTGAGAAATATTTCTCGACAGCATGTAAGTCAAGCCAAGTCAGAGGCCCATGGGTGGCATCATTACGACACCAGGTTAGGCGCTAGCCACACGATAAAGAAAAAGTGTGTATCGCTTGGCAGCGCTTTACCAAGTCAAAGACACTGACAAATGGTTGCGCGTTCAGGGTATTCTTGGGGCTGCTTTGCTTCTGTAGCGCATCGGGGATGTTCGCCGAGGCGTGTGTGGATTGTTTCTACACAGTCATGCGCAAGCGGTGCACATCCCTGGTGGTGCGCAGGGTGCGGGCCAGCCGCAACAGTATCCTGAGGGCTCTTGCTGAACGTTTTGACTGTCAGTACGTCAACCACTGCTGCATAGTTCACGTACTGACTAATGATAAGATATTGTTTTAATTTGATTTAATTTTATAATAATTTTAATTTTGATGTTGATTTTAATTAGATTTAATTTTGTTACTTAATAATTTTAATTTCAATTGCGATTTTAATTGTGTTGCTAATTTCTAATTCTGTTTAATTGTACCTATGATCCAAAGTTGATTGAAATAAATAAATAATAATATAACCTTTTGTTTGGTAGTCTTAGAATTTTTTAAAATTCTTTCCGTCCTTTTATTTTCAGTCAAAATCATCAATCGCCTAGATTGGTAAGTACATACTAACTCGCCGCAGAAAAATAATTTGAATTTATTTCAATAGTTATTTGGCTTCCGTTATGACAATAAAAGTGTCTATACAACTGGCTATGTCTATTTACTGAAGCAATATAGACAGGATTCTTGGCAGCTACGCACTATCGTACTTCAATGGAAATGGCCATAAAGAATAACGGATTCTCCTTGCGCAGCCTCGAGGTCTGACGCATTTTCATACAACGTGTGCCACGCGGTTTCACTAGCGGTTTCTGTTTTTGCTCGGCTCATGAGGATCGTAGCGTGATGTTGAATAGCCTTTAACCTTCCTCAAGAATTGGGCTAATCAACAAAACACAAGGATTACATAGATTGACGCCTATAAACTCTTCAGCTTTGAGGAATAAGAAAAAATGTCGTGAGGAAAGTTTTGAGTGTTGTGGATGGATGAAATGAGAAACGATGGATGAAATTTATGAAAGATGGAATGGCTAGAAAGAGAGAAAAGAGTGACTACGGGGATGACGACTGATAGCGCAGAACCTATGGAAGGAGACAATAGACAAGCTGCGCAGACTCCAAAAAAAATATGTCTCTCATCGCCCGACGATGTAATTGTTGACTGGTAAGATTTTAAATAGAATATTTTCCTTAAGCTCAGATTTTGTCCTATTTATCAAATAACACAGCAAATTACAAGGAAAATAAAGTCAACGGCACAATGTAAAGATAACCAGTAAAACAACGAGACCTTTTTTGTGAAATCACTCGCGGATGTAATAGAGTTATCAACTTATCCTGCAGTTTCCGCACCACCTAAAAAATACTTCGCTAAAACGTAACCACATGCCCCGATTGGGCGCACAATCAGCAGTTTCAGGAACGGGACAGGGTGTAAAGTCTTCATCTCCCGTAGGAAAGGGAGGATCCTTACACCAGCCCGCGTAGCATGACCACCGTAGACACGAAAGAGAATCGGCAAATCTTTTGTTCATCTAGCTGTCATTGAATCGACAAAATGACAGATGAACAAAAGATTTGTCGATTCTCTTTCGTGTCTACGGTGGTCATGCTACGCGGGCAGATGAATGTTATGTCTGGTGGACTACAGTACAGCTGCCCGATAGTTGTTGTCGGGGTTTTTATTTTAAGGTGGATGCTCCAGGGTAGCCCGCGAAATTCAAATTTTCTTACGTTTTTTGCAGGTCAGTGTCAGGTTGTCCAAGCGCATAAAGGTGCAGGAATTACTTTTTCAAGGTCAAATTAATTCCTACACCTTTATGCGCTTGGAGAGTTGTATTGATGATTTTGATGATTACAATTCTGTAACTACATACGTGTTACAGCCGCGAATCATATTTTAATCAACATACAACCTGACACTGACCTGCAAATTGCAAAAAATTTGAATTTCGCGGGCTACCCTGGAGCATCCACCTTAAGTGAAGGGCTTCAAATAGTAGATTGTACATCAAGTGCATAATTAAAACGCGTTTTATGGACGAGTTGTACACTCTACCACAGATAATATAATACTTCACTATACTTTTCACTTTGATTGCGAGGAAATGAAACAGCAACATGTAAATAATATTGTAAAAATAATAAATATACGAAATAAAAAAAAAGTTTATTTCATGAAGTTTTATTGTGTACTTTGTCTGTTGGTATCCTTGCCTTGTTCTTAGAATACTAACGAAACGAATTAAAATAAAGAGGTTGTTCTATGAAGTTGAAGTTGTTTGTGTGGCTGTTGCTTTCTGGTGGTCTTCGATTATACTAGACTCGATTTTACTTTATGCTCTGGGTCGCCTACGTACGACGCAAGACGAACTCTTAGAGCATGAGGCCATGAGAAATGAAAATGCTGTATTGAATACACGTGGTAGCCCTTTTAACAGCTTTTTACCCGTGGTCCCTCTCGTAGACCTTTGAAGAACCCTTGGCCCCTTTTTCAGATATAACCATACTAAAGCGTCGGTGCGATGTCCGTTCCACCTTGTATGTGCTTTGTGCTTTTACATTGCACGTGTGTGTGAGCCGAGTCCGAAGATTATTGTTCCTAGTTCAAATACTGGATACTAATGTCTACTGTGTCAATGGCCTCAACTCACCTCGGTAAGTTATTGCATTTGCAGCGACGATTCAATAAAAGTTTTCCTGTTAAAAATTATCAGCTTTTGTAAGGCAGACCTTAGAGTTTGCACAGCTAAAATTCCAAGAATATACTTACACACACTGATTTAATAACAAACTTTTCTCAATATATTTAGAGACAGCATCGTTGTCCTATACGTAATCCTACTATTTTTATTTGCGAAATACCAATAAGGTCTCTCAGTTGACACGCACATTGTAGTTCTAGTAGGTGTAATCCAGACAGCTGAGTATGAGGCCTTACGTTCGATTCCCAGGGCGGGAGAAGTACTATAGGGTTTTTATCAGGAACCTCTCTATAGCAGCCACGGAGTCTGGACTTACCTATGCCATGCCCGGTTGATGGCAATGAAGAATGTTGAAGAAAAAAATACGAAGTTTATCATGTATCTACTTATTTATTTATAGTTTAATAATCTTTAATATTGAGACAGATAATCGCGAGTGTAGTTTCAGAACGCATTTTAAAAAATTGCGGGAAATTTTTATTGTTTTATTCTCTGTTAAGCTAGCAATGATTTGTAGGTCAATGTACGCTAGCTACAAAGTACAATTAAATTTGGATAATAAAGTAATAATAATAAATAAATATGAGCGAGTCCAGTGATGAAGTCTGCTATTTAACACCCGAAGAATTGAAGCATACCTAATGTAAAAAATGCATAATTAAGTTTCCTGCCTGAAAAGTCTCGCGAAAAATTTCAATACAAAGGGTGCTAACACTTTTTCTGAGACTGTACTGTTATCGTACTTCATAGAATTATCACAAACTAGGCAATCATCTACAATGTGGAGTATTTACTCGAATGTTGAAAGCCACAATAAAAACAAAAGATGACGTGCACATTGAAACCTATCCCAAACTTATTGCATTTTTGAAAAGAATGGCACAAATCCAAATAACATTATTTTTTACAAATCTCAATATCTTTTCCTGTTCATTGTATCCTATAAAAATACACAAATCATCGTCTGGATATCTGTGTGTTTGTGATGTGGTGTGGTGGTTTAATTTTTACCATGTTGTTTTTTTTTACCTTTAGGTATATGTTCTCGCTGCTGAGGTGAAAAGTTGTATGTGATACACGAGACCAAAGATATTAGCATCTCGTGTCTTTGAATCCCTCGCTATACGCTCAGGATTCTAACCTAGAATCACTCGCTACGTTCGTGATTCAACTATAGAATCCTTCGCTTACTCGGGATTCAAAATCGACACTCGCAGCAAAAACCCACTTTGCTCTCTTGTTGCACAAATAACTATTTCAAGGTCAAAGTTATTCCTGCACCTTTATGCGCTTAGAGGGTTGTATTGATGATTTTGATGATTATAATTGTATAACTACATACGTGTTACAGCCGCGAATCATATTTTAATCAACACACAACCTGACACTGACCTGCAAATTGCAAAAAACGTAAGAAAATTTAAATTTCGCGGGCTACCGTGGAGCTTCCACCTTAAAGCTATGTTAGTCGCACTTCACTTGCACGATGTTTTGTGCGTTCTTGTGGAATTTGTCCGCGGAAGCGACGGAACACCGCACTCTGCGGCCAAAAACTTTCTTCCAACACCAAATGGAGCATACACGTTGGGATGCGCACCACAAACGCTTTGAAATTGACGTTGCGGCGCGACTGCAGTAGCTGTAGGTACTCTTGGCGTGGGACTTAAACATAACTGGCGAAATGTAACGTGGGTGTACAAGTTGGTACCTCTCTACCCATCCCGTCGGGGATAACTTAGGCGTGATGTAGTTTCCATAACATGTAGTTTCAAATAACGGAAGTCTGCAATTGTTTCAAAAATAAAAGTTGTCACCTTTTCCATCATTGACAGTCAGTCAGCACTGACATTGCACGTGCCGCGATAAAAAAACATGAGGAAGTCTATGGCCCAACTGCGTTTGGCGCCAAGTCGTCTTTAAATTTAGAACGTCAGTGCCGTAGTACATCAATAACATTGTAACTACACTACAGACCTTGGGCTTTAGATAATTGTGATTTCCACTTTTTAGGCTCACGAATGAATAAACGAGGTTATGGTATAAACTTATCATCGTTAAGTCCTGACTATCAGTGCAACCTACGTACCCCCGAATACTGAAACGTCACTCAAAATTTAAGGGCTGCTTAACATTTGAGCAGCTCCTAAACTTTAAATTTCGTATGGCCAAGCGTGACTTTTGAGAATCTGTTAAATATAAGTGCTACTTAAATTTTGAGTGACGTTTCAGTATTCGGGGAGTAGTCTGATAAACAGCTGTTGCCGTAAAATGAAAGGGGCAGTTTAAAAGGCAATGAGAGAAAATCAGCCTTACTACATGCGCTTTTTTTTCGGGTACCTAACCTGCGGAATTTATTTATTTATTTAATTTTACAGAAGGCTTACAGACTAACAAGCAAAAAATGATAAACAGTGTAGTATTTCCAAATCGCTAATTACAAGCCTTCACACGTAGATAAAAAGAAAAAAACATATAACGGGGAAAAAAAAAAAAAAGTACAGACGACAATTCATTACATGCGAGAGAAGCTACTTAATCATCGAAAAAGTTGTGTGCCATTTGCCGTCGCAAGGAAGCCACACTAGTGCAGAACAAGTCGATATCATGGTCCCTAGAAAATTTATTGAATTCACGTGCACTCCATAATGAAAAAACATTTTTCACATAATTGGTCGTTGTGAAAGGCAAGCATTCCATTGCTTCCATTGTCCGTCCGTCAGCCTCAGCGAGCTCTTGGCCCGTAATAGGTAGACAGTTGAAATGTTCACAGAATATACATTGAGCTATTACTAACGCTCAATGAGAATATGTTACGTTTCTCTTGCCTCTATAAAAACAAAAACTAAATTTTAACGGGGCTCCCCTATTACTAAAGAAACCTTCATGGGCGAGTCCGACTCGTACTTGGCCCGTTTATTTGTTTACTAGCTGATGCCCGCGGCTTCGCCCGCCCGCAAATTATATACTAAAACCTTCTTCTTGAATCACTCTATCTATTAAAAAAACCCGCATCAAAATCCGTTGCGTAGTTTTAAAGATTTAAGCATACATAGGGACAGAGAACCCGACTTTGTTTTATACTATGTAGTGATAGTGATAGTGATTAAGGCTTATGATGGAAAGTTTGACAACCAGACTAAGGAGTATCGTATTCACCAATTAGGCGAACTACAGGTACATTATTTTGTATATATGGTTCACTCAGGTGAACCAAGGGTACCTACAGAAAGTTAACCGTGGAACACCTAGGTGAACCACTTCGGTGTTCCACGGGTAAGAAAGGATATCACCCAGTAGGTACTAACTGGGTTGTGGAATCCAGTTTGCCTGGAAGCTGTCCCCAAAATAGTTGGGAAAAGGCTAGGCAGGTGATGCTTACGATGACAGTAAGAAGTGCTACAAAAAATAACAATTATATACCAAGTTAGAATGAAAGGTTCGACGTCTACTCGTCGATCGACACTCTCCAGCTGCCGCCATTCCGTGCCTCGTACATCTGGTGTGACGTCACAAAACCAAGCACCGCAAATTTTAACGCCTCAACGGGTAAATGTAAACCAGTAGGGCTATTACGTATCTCTGTTCCACTCCGATCCAGCCTGTCCCCTTGCTGTGCTCTCCCAGCGACGCCCTAAGCCGAGGTCCGTACCCCGCAGGGGGTGCCCTTAGCGTGTAGTCGCTTAGTTTGTAAGTTTTTGTGCCCTGGCTGGAGGCCTTACACTTAAGGCACCCACAGGAAAGTCCGGTTAAGCAAACGACAACCTCTCAGGTTGAATTGGGAGATGCAATTTCGAAAAAAACGTATTCTCTGTTGACAGCTCGAAATGATAGTAACTGGGCTCAGTGTCCATCAATTAACAGTCAAAAGGTTAGTTTCGTATTATGTATGACCCTGTTAGTCACCGTAAAGTGATATCATTCACGGTTGTCATCAAAGTTCGGTGTACAACCGAAGCTTGATAGTCACTGGATATCAGAAAGATACGTAATAGCCCTGCTGGACGGTTGCCGTCAGGCGGAGGCGGAGGATTCAACTTGGCTCAAGTAATATTCATCGTAAGGTCTTATTTATCAGTACCTAGATCAGATAAAATAGGGAATGTACAGACAACCATCCCAATCAACCTTGAACCTTATGATTTAGCGATAAAGTTGAAAATCTATTAAAGATTGAAGACAGGTTGTATTAGCTTGATGTGCTCAGTCTGTAGAAACTACACTACTTCTTTACAAGATTCTAGAGGGATCATGAACTTCGTGACCCTATAGGTAAAATTAATCCAGTAAAATCAACACAATTCCAGTGTAAGCTGGCCCTCTTCCTGCTAACGAAAATTAGCTGCCAAAAAATGCATTTTAAGCACTTTTAATACCGTTTCAGGTAGGTACTCATAACAGAACAGCCATGAGCCACATCAACATTATTATATCACCGGATGTTTATATGTTTAAAGGAGCATTGAATCGATCCTAAACCTTTGTAGTAGCCAGCCACACCTTACAAACTTAAGCCATTCATCGAACTATCTGCCTTAATGTTTTAGCAATAACTTTGGTATTCGCTCATGATAGTTTCAGTTTTCATTTTTTTTAAATGACACTGATGAAATCGGTTCTGGCTGGATCGGGCGATTATACAACAGTCCCTAACAATATGAATTTATAGAATGATCTAACCGTTACTGGATTAGGCAGAATAATTTGCCGGCAGACGGATGAAAAAAGAACTAAATTTTTAAGTAGGTACCTACTGAATTTGACATTGCCGCTGTGAAGTGCAAATATAAATGGGCCTAGCCCTATTGTTATTGTAAGTAAGTTCACGTTACTGATGTTTTTGTCATGATAACTTTAGTTATTATGCAGTCTATTTATATAACTTGGCTCTCGTGTACCATTAGGCATCGATCTGGATAGATTACTGCTCTTTGCAAGCTTTTCTCTGCTGCTAAAACGAGCATACGCTTAAGCGTAAGCCTAGGTAAATGAATGCATGCCTAAATGCATGCATGTGGACGGTGAGCTATGGGCTAGCTCGCCGTCCGTCCGTCTCATGACGACAGGCCGTGTCGACGGCCACCTTCGTGTTCCACGCGCGCCTCAAAGAGAGTCAGCAAAAAGGAAGGGGTCCGCAAGGGCCGAAGCCTGCCGGGGCTGCGGGACTATTCGAAAGAGATACCGTGGCCCCGGAACACAAAGGGCGATGAAGGAACATGGATGGGTTTTAGTCAGTAATAGTCTGACACTCCCTCCTCCCTTTGATTCCTCATCCGAAAAAAAAAAGGGAGAGATGTACAGTCGTGGTCTTTTCCGCCTGATCAGTTAAAATTTTTTTCGCTTGAATCATGCGGAGGCGCCGAGCCACTCAACCTTAAACTTTAGGCCTATTAGGAAAGCGTGAACTTTGGCGCGCAAAATAACAATAACTCTCGTTTGGCATGTGTCGCCGATCGGTATTTTTTTCATTAATTATTTATTATAAAGTCAACGAGGCGGGGATAGAGAGCGTTTCTATGTTTTAAGTGCAAGCAAAAATTAGCTTAGTGGTGATCAGGCGGGAGTGTCCTCGATAGTACCTACCTAAAGAGTAGATAACTACACCCGTAATGCGCCAATTATGTTCAAGTTCCATTTAAGGCACCTCCCCGAGCAAACGACCTTTAGCGAGCAGTTTTTTGGAGCCTAATACTCCTCTTTATCCAAAAGAAAAACGAACTAATAAAAAATACATTAAATTTCTACATATTCTTGACTCCAAAATTGAGGTTTTTTTTTAGTAGCCTATTTATAATAAATCCTCTCACAACGAAACCACAGAAATGAGAAATAATAATTTATAACATGCTACTCCTCGTAACGTAACCATTATTTTGATAATGGATAGGTAATTTAATAATGAACTTGATGGTCGTTTTTTTTTCCAAAAGTATTTGATTTTATAAAGAATAAAAACCACTCATTTCACACTATTCGGCCCGCAGTGACTGACGTAACAATCACTTTGTAGTGCAAGCTGATTAGAACTTTATTCTAACAGGTTAGAAACAGGATTTCAAACGAAGTTTGAACCACCACAAATAGAGTTGATAATTTTGGTCGGGGAGGCGCCTATTACGGGACGAGCCTCTATTATTATCAACCGGGAACAAATCTAGGATTCGTGGCATCTAGGTATCTCCAAAAAAATACGTAAGTAAAGAGTATCTAAGGTTAATCGTTAAATCCGAGGTTAATGCCCTCTGTTTGACAATGACGTCACATGCACTTGAATTTTAGAAAAAAAAACAAAGTCTGGAAGTAGAAGATGACGAATGCGATCAATTTGATAGCCAGGCGTGACGACTAGGACAATATTCTCTGGACAATTCATTGTGCTCCTAATGGTACATTATTACGATATAAAATTATTACATGACGTTGACGATGGCCATGAACTCGAATACACGTTGAATGGCATTAGGAGGCACAGACAGGATCTAATACTGCCTAGCAACAACCTTAAAATAAAGAGGCTTTTTTATTTTGTTGGATTAAGTAACTGTTCTGCAGCTACTTACTTGAAGAACCTACCAACAACGGCGAGCTGTATAGGTACCGGCTATTTATAGGCATCGCAGCTACGATTTGACCTAGAAAGAAAACTTCAATCAATACTTGGACCGATCAGTGCCTGCCAAGTGAAACTTATAGCAAAATTGTCTTTGGCTAATAATTTTTTTGTGAAGACAGAATTCTTTTGCTAAGAATAATATGAATTTGATTAAGTTCCTTCTATTAAAAATTAGACATCGACTTACTTAAGCAGATTACCGATTTCAAAATATACTTACAACATAAATTAAATAGGTACCTACCAAAAGTAAAAAAATCGTATCTTTAGGTAATTGACATGAGTTTTTAAAAATGATTAAAAGTTTTCGCCATTTTGCCAAAATCCAAGATGGCGATCGAATTAACAAAATGTCTAAATGAAAGCCAACATGAACGATCGTGGCCTAGAGCCACCTATTACAGAAGTTATACATAATAGAACACGTGTTAATCATTACACGCGTTGCGATGAATCAGTAAATAGTCTACACACACGACATTTTAGCCGGTCTGCAAATTAACCAACGCTCATTTCAACCGGTTGTAACTAGCCAATGGAATTTGAACTTGACCTTCTAGCAGATTAGGTCGATTTTAGTCTGGATTACACACTGTCATTTAACTCTGCTACTGACGCTACTGTATTGTTGATTTATGACTTCAATACTGAAGGTCTCTTTCCTTTCAGCTGTATTTAGACCCTAACTAAATAGCTACTTACATAATTCATTCTCTCTTTTTTTTTAACAATGCTTCAAGAAAACCACGTTAAATGCTTATTAAAAGTTTTATTTGCCCCTAAAAGTGAGAACACGGAACCTTAATTTGTCCGCTTCAACCTCTCTGAATTACCTCCATGGCTTCAACTTATTCAAGATGAATGAAAATATTTAAACCTAACCTAAAAATTGCCAAGTCGACATGCCTTTTGTTTAGTCGTAATTTCAAATTTAAGGCAGTTTTAGAACGAAAACAAAACTCAATTTAACGCTTACTCTACTATTATAAACCTCGAATAAACTAATCTGATCGCGCAAAGGAACTACCATTCAGGTTTCAGCTTAACATAGCCAAAATTCTAACAGAAACAAGATAATGCCGTACCGTATCCTTGAACTTAGTTCGTGGAATTATAAGTCGAAACTTACGTAATCACATTCACAAGTTCACAACGATACTTTATGTAGTGTTCCTAGACTCGCTTTGAATGATGTTCTATTTTTTGATTACCCGAGACTCCGAGAGCTCTTACCTGCCATATATTTACTGCTTCTTGTCTGCTGTTTTTCATTCACCTGCTTCTACGGGTCAGTCAGCAGTTCGAACGTACTTCAATGGACACATAACATCAGTCACTACTTTAACTCGTGATAGCTTTACGTAACAGCTGTAAAATGACGTCATTCATTTGACGTGGTGTCAAACTACGTCACCTTAAAATGCGTGTTGTTACTTGTTGGTATCGTGAATGACCGCTCGAAGAGAATATCCTGCCAGTCCCTTTTTGTGGTCCATTGATAAAAGTTTGAATGGGACACTAGGTATTTCCCCTGGGATGGGATTATCATAGGGACTTCCCATTTTATCCTTATTAATTTGTGTACAAACTATACATACAATCCAGTTATGGACTTCCTCTCCTATTTTGATAAGGCCCAAATCAGGCTGATCTTTCAGTATTTTATTGGTGGCTCAAGTGGGAGGAGACTTTCCATTCATGCTATGAACTTAGAAAATGTACATGATTTTTTTTTTTGTTAAATGCTATTTAGAATGTATGCAGTGTATTTTTTATTTTCTTAAGTAGTGTGTTCTAAAAATTTTTGAATGGCTAGAAGGTAAAATAGCAATAAAAGTCGAGGGTTATTTATTTAACATT
The DNA here is from genome assembly GCA_963853795.1 of Xestia rhomboidea. NCBI lineage: Eukaryota > Metazoa > Arthropoda > Insecta > Lepidoptera > Noctuidae > Xestia > Xestia rhomboidea. The sequence continues at coordinate 4,614,566 of OY970786.1, forward strand.
TATTTTCTAGAATATCAACTCAAGCATGAGTTTTTCACACCAAAAAACTCACACCGAGCAAGAAAGATGTTGGACAGGACCGATGTTACCGTGGGCCTGCTCCGGTAACACAATGTTACATAATGATGTTACACATGTGGATTGAACTACATTGCATAGCACTTTTTAAAAGTGAACTAAAATTAAATTCCTACTAGGTCACCATGCACACTCATAGCACATATTCATACTGCATCGTTACATAACAGCTCTCAATCACTTGATTTTGGATTCCACAGCTTTTAACATGATTTTTCACAGCGTTCTGCATAGATCACTTTACATATACAAGGTCTCACTCCCAATGCCACATAGGTTAAGTATTGATTATACCAAATAACAAGAGTGAAAATCTAATACTTTCACAATAAATATTCACTAAATGAAGTCTATTCCAACAGTTAATATAGTTAGACATTATCATTGCTAGAGGTACACATGCAACCTTGGCCTCAAACATTGAACGAAATGAGGTTGTTACATAACACACACTGGCTGAATGAGTGATGATCACAGGCAAAATATATTTAGAAGAAACTTCAGAACAACACAAGATTTCTACATGAATGTTATTATGTAACTTTTCAGTGAGGTGTAGCCAAGCATTATGTAATACCTAATAATTTAATAAAACAAAATACATGTTGGAATTGGTGTATAACGCTTTTATTTAACTAAAATAAGTTACTAGGTTAATTCCGCGTCTAATAATACATGATTTATGGGAGTGGCTATCAGAGGTGATTTGGAATCACAATTAATTGTAATTATGGTAACAATTCTTACATTAGATTTAGAGAAGCTTCTTGATCTCATCGTATAACACAAGCACGAAAGCGCCTCCGGTTCCTCTGAGGACGTTGGAGAAGGCTCCCTTGAAGAAGGCGCCGCCGCCCTCTGTCTTGGCAATGGTGGTCCAGCAGTGGATGGTGCCCTTGTACAGGATATCAGCCTTGGCACGGCCAGACTGCATCATCATGCGCCTACGGACCGTGTCGAAGGGATACGAGATGATACCGGCGACCGTGGTGACAGTCTGCGCGATGGCCCAGCTGATGACAAGAGGTGTGTTCTTGGCGTCGGGCAGCATGCCACGGGCGGTGTCGTAGAAGCCGAAGTATGCGGCACGGTAGATGATGATACCCTGCACGGATACACCGAATCCTCTGTAGAGACCGCCGAGACCGTCGGACCTGAAGATTTTGCCGATGCAGTCGAACAAACCCTTGTACTCTCGCGCGTCGGCCTTGCCCACGTCGGCGGCCAGACGGGTACGCGCAAAGTCGAGCGGGTACACGAAGCACAGGGAAGTAGCGCCGGCGGCACCACCGGACGCCAGGTTACCCGCGAAGTAGCGCCAGAACTGAGTCCTCTTGTCGACGCCTCCGAGGAACACCTGCTTGTACTTGTCCTTGAAGGCGAAGTTCAGCGCTTGGGTGGGGAAGTACCTGATCACGTTGGCCATGTTACCACGCCAGAAGGACAGAGCGCCCTGCTCCTTGGGAATGCGGACGAAGGCATCGACGATACCCTTGTAGCGCTGGTCAGCGGTGATCTGCTTGCTGACATGCTGGACCTGGAGCAGCAGCTTGACACGCTCGATGGGCGCGACGGCGGTCTTGGAGACTGCGGCGGAGACACCGCCAGCGATGAAATCTTTCGCGAACGCGACCGGATCAGCGAGGTTTGACATTTTGTTCGATTGGGTGGGTGCTCACTTGGTAATTACCTCGCGGGTCGAGGTGGAATCTACACACACGGAATGGAATAAATCACGAAACACGAACCCCTGAATATAAAATCAGGAGATTTAGAGTAATTTCGTGATCTCGGGAGCACAGGGGGTAGGTGTGTGCCTTTTTGAAATTCGATCGATCACGTTCTCTCGCAGTTCTGCCCGGAGGAGCGGCGTAAAAGAAGGAAGGAAGGGGCAGATGTTGCCAACCGCACGGGAAAGCACCACGAGGTCAGGGTGGCCAGTACGATTTACTTATGTTCCACTAAATTCTAAAAATAAATCGGTCGTTCTTTAAATGTTATACTTGCAATAACTGCAAGATTATCACGCTAAAAATCATTTTTCATAAACATATTACAAATGCATTATATAAAAAATTATTAGGGGGTGTAATTTGCGACTTTGTAGAGTAAGTTTCTTAGTAAAATTATGAAGTGATGGAAAACCAAACATGAATAAAAGTTTTAAGTGAATTAGCACTTTACATCACTTGAAAAGGGCTTTTTAAACATTTTGAGAGTTAAAACTCTTACCCTAATACTTTGAATTATTACAATATTAGGGTAAATCATCAAAGTATGGAAACATTTGAATGACGTACACATTTTGCGTTTAATTACTGCTGTGTATCAACTGACTGACGTTTCATTTCATAAAATTTCAACCAATTCTTTCTCGTTTTTTGTATTTTTAATATTAATTTGAAAGTTTTGCATTGATTTCATTTATGTTTTAACCTCATTTAAATTTATTAATTATGTTAAATTGTTAAAATAAAAATGAGAAATTAACGCAAAAACAAAACGCAGACAGGCTGACCAACCTCATTTTCCAATGACATTAATCTGTTGAAAAATTTCTACATTATCTGTGCCATCTGTGCTGAGTAAGTAAAAATGTGTGTGCCTGAAGTTTATATTTTGTTTATTTATTTAATTTTTTGGGTTTAATTGTTGACAGCGCCATGCAGATGAGTCGCATGGGCTCTCCGTCGGTCAGTATGGACGACGACACAGGCGCTGGCCACGCTCTGAGCGACTTTCTCCTCCAACTTGAGAACTACAACCCGTCAATACCAGATTCGGTGGTTGCACATTACTTGAATATGTCAGGATTCGAGTCCCAGGATCCGAGGTAACTGTTAACATCCTTTCCATAATCTCTAGAAAGCACACAAATCATTGAAATCAAAAATTTGTACATGCAAAGTTACTTTTTCTTTACAAACCTGTCACCACTTTTGTTGGCAAAGCAGGCCTTGAATGATGATTTTTATTCCTGACTTTTCTTCTACACAAGCAGGAAAAGATGCTACTTCAAGTTCTTTGATATTAGTAGTGAAAAGGGTAGTGAAAAGGGCAGGCATCGATCTATTGACCATTCAGCCTGTAGTTTATTCACAGTTAATAGTTTGACAGAAACACAGATGAAAAAAGACTCACAATATTAGTTTTTAATTTTATGAGGTATTAATAACATTAAAAGAACAATAAGAACTTCATGCTTTTTCCTTACGCTTTTGATTCTATCCAAGTTCATACATTTCACTTAACAATATTATTTTTAGAGAAGAAAATGGAATAATCCCATTCTATAACAATATTATTAATATTGTTAGAAAATGAACCATGAAGGTTATGATGTTCCATGAAGGTCATATTATGTTTTTTGACATGGCTAACAGGCATAACTATTGATTTTGCATTGTAATTGAGTTTCTTTGTTTTAGGAACCTAACTAAACACAAGGAGTTAATTTAGAACTAAATTATTCCAAGATAATAATCGGCCTTTTGCCACTTTTGTTGACTATAGCAGTGGTATTGATGACAACTAGAATTTTCAGAGTATTTTAGTATGTAATAATAATATATCGCTGGACAATAACATACAGCGCCATCTAATGCCACACTAAGCAACGAGGCTTGTGTCGTGGACACCAGATAGTTGATATACTACATAGATACTTTTTGTTTGTAAATACATACTTATTATACATATAAACATCCATGACTCGGAAACAAATGTCCATGCTCATCACACAAACATTTGCTCCAACCGGGATTCGAACCCGGGTCCCGAAGAACGTAAGGCAGCCTCACTACCGCTGCGCCATTTGGGTCGTCAATAGCAGCCTATTGCTATTGGGCACATATCGAGTTTCTGGGCTGCTGCTGAGGAATTCCTGATGGGAAACCGTATAACCTGGGACCATCAGAACCTGGGCATCAGACTAGTACTTAGAGCCACTGGACGAATGAGGCAGTAAATAAAAATGTTTTCTATTTCAACCCACAATAGGCTAGTTTCTACCATCAATAAATTTCAAATCTATTTAGTCCGTCAGTTAGAGTATTGGAAAATAATGGACACGTATTTTTTGTTTTTGTAAATCTATGAATATTGACAAAGATAAAACGCATCAAACTCGGGAGTGGGGGCTCGTGACGTCACAACGCACTAAAAATTATAGCAAGGCGTGACGTATTGAGAATTTGAAAAGCGTCGTATCTTCGTCATGTTTGGTTTACATAACAAAAAAAAATACGGGTCAAATATTTTTTGATAATCTAACTGATGGACTAATTAGATTTTTTCAGGACACAATCCTTCCTATTGGCTCTTGTGGTGAAATACAGCCCATTCCCACACATAAAAGAGGCCTGAATCCCAGCAGTGGGCATATTATGATTAACTTTCCTTGAACACAGGTTTGCCAATACTCACATATCACTTGTAACATTCCAGATTGATCCGGCTCATAGCACTGGCATCTCAAAAGTTCCTGTCGGACATCGCAAACGATGCCCTCCAACACTGCAAGATGCGGACCTCGAGCCAAATAACGCAGACTTCCAAAAACCAGAAGGGGCCTAAAGAAAAGAAGTACGTAATGACCATGGAGGACTTAGCTCCGGCATTGCAAGAATATGGAATCGTTGCACGGAAGCCGCACTACTTCGTCTGATATTGTGACAAAGCTGGGGACACTGATCCTTAGCAATAGCTTTGGGGATTCGTCGTCCCGTCTGCTAACAATTGGTATGGAGTTCATCTTCTATCTTTGCAAGATTATAGAGTAATTTATAGGTATGTTACGGTCTGCACACATTTTGCTATGACCTATTTTTTGCTACGTTATAGCTCAAACCATAATATTTATATCATAACTATGAAATTGTAACCGAAAACACCTACAAGCACTGCTAACACGAAGTTTTTCAGCTCAACGAGGAAAGGCTAGCAGTGCTTTGCATATACAAACGTATTCCCCTGTTTTTTCTCTGAAAAATACAACTAGAGCAAACATTTTTTTTCTATGTCTGTAATCTATGTATATTTATCCCTGCCGTGCCTCTATGTTTCGAAGTCTCACGTTTGTATAGTTTTAGCACTGCTAGTCTTTCCATGGAAAAACGATTGCCATTGGCAAAACACGTGCTTTGCTTAGTCCTAAAAACCCTTGAAATTAGGTGAGAAGAATTATAATATAAGAATTTGTATCCACATTTTATTGGTTATTAAAATAGCATAGACAAGAAATAGTAAACCTCTGTGCACTACAAAGAAATCAAGAGATTTCAAGCATGAAGTAAACAAAATATTGTAGAACAATTTTAAAGTTAAAACACACATTTGACATATTGTTGGTACATTTTTGAAGCTACTGTTGGACAGAAGGCATAATAACTGTGAAAGAAATCTAGTTGCCCATTCCAGATCTATGGAGAAGAATGGGCAAGAAACTCAATGAACACTTTCATAGTACAGTACACATGGCGCCACATCACGCTCATAGCTTATAACATAGCCACGCTTTGTATAGATTTCCAATACAATAAGAGATCCACATAAACTGGTCTTGTATAGCTTTGATTGGACGCTGTGTGTACTTTCAAAACGCCGAAGCATAACTTAATCTTATGATGTAAACAAAGTGTTTACAATGTAACTATAACTGCCTTAAATTAATAATGAATAATTTCATAATGAACGCAGCAATTCTTTATACTACTATTTTCTTCTTAAATATTGTAATGAAAATGTTCTTAAAACATCGCACTTGTATTCTCTTATAATAAAGGGTAGGTAGGTCTGTTTAGTATACATCCACGTTTCGCCATTTTTTTTTACTTGGACAGTATATTAAATCTCTATTATATTGAAATAATGGCGAAATCCGGGTTCTAAAATCTTCTGCCTGCCCCTTCGAAGTATACAAGCGTTATGTTGTCTTTTAACTATTCTCTTCGTAATCTATAGTCTTTAAAACTCCCCAAAACTTGTATCACAGTTTCTATTTACAATTCTTCACCCACATTGTTAATTTTCACATTTCAAAATAATGAAAAAAAAAAAATAGTGCTGCCGTTAAAATAGTGTTTTATGCCTTATAAATATTCGCGATATTAGGTTTACCAAACGATACGATTAGCTAGACGTTTCTACATTATATACACATTGCCTCGTTGCTTAGTGTGGCACCAGATGGCGCTGTGTGTTAATGTCCAGCGATATTTATTTATTTATTTATTTATTTATTTTATTTATTGATTATATTATAGTTATGTATGAGTGAGTACTATAGAGTTAAAGTACATTGGGCCCCGATTTTTGAAAGCTAAGAAAAAATATCATTTCAAATGTCATGCTGCATACTGCTACGTCACAGATGGTGGATAGGAATGGCGGCCGGAAGTGGGCTGTAATCCACCATTTGGACCCAGTGTGGGTTGGTAGAATAGCATGCCTTCAAATTTTCTGGATTTCAAAATCCGGGTGATGAGACTGTTGTATTTTACAGTGTATCTCGTGACGAAAGCGCTGTTTAAAGCGGTTTGAGCTGCATTAACATTGCACAAGAAATCCGAAGATAATCTTGTGCAGTGTTCATCCAGCGTAAATCGCTGGACAGCGCTTGATGCCGGTCTAATAAGAAGTTCGGACTCCCATAATGACATAACAAAAACACTCAATGTACTTTAACTTAAATGTCAATCAAGTAAAAAGTAATAAAAATTAATAGTCCCTATTTTCATGTAGCAACCGTTTTGATAGTTATTATAAAATTACAAAATAATGCAAACTTTTTAAATTGTAAAAAAATCTTTGCTTGTGTTATTTAAAAAAAAAGTAAATCTACCGTTTACACTCTGGTTCAGTCACCATCTTCTGCCTAGCCTGTTCTTAACTATGGCTTGCTGTCTTACTAGATGCAGCTGAATACCAGTATTTTACATGGAGCGACTGCCTATCTGACCTCCACAACCAGATATTGGATTAAAAAATTAGCAATAAATATGAGTGATACGAGATATATTTTTAAATGATACTCGCAACAATTAACATGGAAATAATAGGGTAGATGACAAAGAAAATCTAATTAGTCCGTCAGATAGATTTCCAAAAACTATTGGACACTTATTTTTGTTTTTTTTTTCACGTAAACAAAAAATAAAGACGGTACAGTGCGTCGAAACCTCGTGTGACGTCACATTTAAGTACATTTTTTACTCAAATGTGACGTCACAAGCCCATGATCTTAGACACGTTTTATCTTCGTCAATTTTTTATGAAATTGATAAAACAAAAAACACGTATCCAATATTTTTCGATAATCTAACTGACGGACTAAACAGAATATATTTATATTTTTTTAGTCAGTCATCATCCCTATTGGCTTCATAGTTTACTAAGTAGTACCCATAAAATCAGAGCCTAGTTGATAAATATTAACAGCCTTGTTCTTACTTCATACAGTGGGGTAACGATGTCCGCCGTTCACCAGTTAAATCTTTATATCTGTGAATGGAGCCTACACAAAAAAACCAAAGGCATGTGGGCAACTTTCGTACGCGTTCTAGAGCCTACACACCACAACCAAAGGCATGTCATCAACTTTCGTACGCGTTCTAGAGCCTACACACCACAACCAAAGGCATGTCATCAACTTTCGTACGCGTTCTAGAGCCTACACACCACAACCAAAGGCATGTCATCAACTTTCGTACGCGTTCTAGAGCCTACACACCACAACCAAAGGCATGTCATCAACTTTCGTACGCGTTCTAGAGCCTACACACCACAACCAAAGGCATGTCATCAACTTTCGTACGCGTTCTAGAGCCTACACACCACAACCAAAGGCATGTCATCAACTTTCGTACGCGTTCTAGAGCCTACACACCACAACCAAAGGCATGTCATCAACTTTCGTACGCGTTCTAGAGCCTACACACCACAACCAAAGGCATGTCATCAACTTTCGTACGCGTTCTAGAGCCTACACACCACAACCAAAGGCATGTCATCAACTTTCGTACGCGTTCTAGAGCCTACACACCACAACCAAAGGCATGTCATCAACTTTCGTACGCGTTCTAGAGCCTACACACCAAAACCAAAGGCATGTCATCAACTTTCGTACGCGTTCTAGAGCCTACACACCAAAATCAAAGGCATGTGGGCAACTTTTGTACGCGTTCTAGAGCCTACACACCAAAACCAAAGGCATGTGGGCAACTTTCGTACGCGTTTAGTTGACATCATTTCAGCCAAAGACCTTCCTCCAAGTGTCGCCACATTGACCGGTCCCGTGCGACTCGCATCCAGCGGATCCCCGCTACCTTCACCAGGTCACCGCTCCACCTAGTGGGAGGCCTTCCAACGCAACGTCTTCCGGTTCGCGGTCGCCACTCTAGAACTTTTCGGCCCCATCGGCCATCCGTTCTACGAGCAATGTGCCTGCCTTTAGTTGACATGCCCGGCCGTTTTGCTGTATAGGCTCCATAAATAATACCTAATTAAAATTGCGGTGTTGGAATTGACTGAATGTTGAAAATGCATGTCGTTGGGTATGGGGTGATGATTATTTTTGTCCCACTGTAGGAGTAGATATGTAGTTAGCATATCACCAATACGAACCTTAACTTGCTTTACTAACACGTATTTTTATATGTATTTTTACGAGAACATAGGCTAGCATGCTTGTAACACCCGACGCCTTAGAAGGTCACTTCTATAATGGGTGTTATAAGTCTGTTTTTGTCCTAAATGTTACTGCAATGTTGTTAAAATAGTACTCATAACTTGACCAAGAGAATTAGACAACTGAGGTGGATTTTGGGTAGGAAATAATTATGTAACCGTACAGCATAATTATGGAAAATGATGTCGATTCTTTTGTGCACAAACTAAACTTAATTTAGGCTATTGCTATTTTTTACTAAAAGGCAGTGCGAGAAAAGGACGGCTATAGCTATGAACTAAGAAGATGTCAAACTAGTTTATGCCTTGCGCTTCACCGTGTTTTTAGTCGACATGTTTTTACGTGCACCCTTCTTTTGTATGGAAACATTAGTTCCAATTAAATTTGACAGCTCTAAATGACGTCTGTCTCTTTCTCTCTCTAGAGAGAGAAAGATAGCAATGGCCTAAATTAAGTTTAGTTTGTGCACAACAGAATCGACACCAATGTCTAACAATAATAATGCAAATGACAATGGATATGTCTAAAATATCGACATAACCAGAATTGTTACTATATCACATTGATTAATACCAGTATTGTACATGGAGCGACTGCCTATCTGACCTCCACAACCCAGTTAGTACTGGGTAATGCGATTCCATTTTGTAAGACTGGTGGACAGACTTTCAGCCCACCGAGTACCTGTAACGACTGTCAAAGATCTATAAATGACAGCCGGCCACCGGTCACCCATCCACGGATTGACCTCGGCAAGCACGGCTTAACCTTAAAGATCGACCCGTGCGGCTGTTATCTTTTAGCCACGATCAAACCTACAGTTGTCTAATTAATTTGGTGTTGTAGTAAAATGTGAATGTCCCAATAAAATGGCGTGAAAGTTAAAACATGATTGGCAAGTCAACCTGGTATTAATTTGGCTTGTATAGATTGAAAGGTCTTCCATATGTGTAAATGAAAGCAATTTAGATCTAAATGAAAATTATCATCTCCTCATTTAAGGTGCATGCTCTGACCAGCCCGCGAAATTCATATTTTCTTACGTTTTTTGCAATTTGCAGGCCAGTGCTAGGTTGTATGTTGATTAAAATATTGTTCGCGACTGTAAGACGTATGTAGTTACAGAATTATAATCATCAAAATCACCAAGCGCATAAAGGTGCAGGAATGACTTTGACCTTGAAAAAGTCATTCTTGCACCTCAATTTCGCGGGCTACCCTGACGCTTTCACCTTAAGTCGCAAATATTTAAATGCACACCATTTAAACTAAAGATTTGGATCGTTAGATCGCCTTACCGCATCAAAAGGTGGTGACGTTTTGTTAACCGACTTCATTAAAAGAGGAGAATACTCATTTAAGTTCATTGTAGATGGCGTCTAAGGCGATATCAACCTATGGCTTCCATAGGTTAATCCCAATCTGACCTATGAGCGAGAAAAGAATATTCTTTAAAGAAAAAACATTTCACATTGGGTGACACAATGGACGGTCTTATCGCTAAAACCGATCTTTGCAAGACGACCTTTGGATGGATTACTGTCATTTTATGAGGGATGTATGAGCTCACTCTTCTCAATGTGAATGCTTTTTCGCTGTAGGTACTGCGGAAAGGGACATCTAACGAATTAAATCTTTGATTTGTACCGTTTTTAAATAGAAATATACATAAGCAGTAACTTTTATAATGGTGCGGATTCCTTTGCGCACCAACTTAATTTAGGTTCAAGTATTTTGACAACTTTAAAGTATCGCTATCCTTTTCTCGCGGGACCTGTAAGAAAGAGAGAGCAATACTCTAATAATAGTTAAGTTGGTGAACAAAAAAAAAACTGTAAATGTATGATTTATATTATTTTTTTCATAAGATTTAAAAACTTATGGATGACTTATTGAGTATGTTTCAGTAATAACATAAATGTAAATGGAATGTTTCGCCTCAAAAACAATATTCTAAACTCAAATTATTTCTTATTATTTTTGCATAAAACGAAGTGTGGAAGCAATATTAATTTAATAAAAAGATATTTAGGACATGTTAAATTAAAATTGTTAATCTCATTAATAAAAGTCTTCAAAATTAATGTGCGATTATGAATGTCTATTTTGATTCCACAGAATTTTTCTCATAATTATTATTTTGACTATAGTTTTTGGCTGGAATACACAAACAAAAAGTCGTAGGGCAAAAGTATGCTAATTTTGACTAAGCGCCATCAAGTAGCATACAAGTACTTTATACAGGTTGTGACCAGATACCTAGATAACGCAAGAGCACCTACTTAAGCTTAACATGGCTACTGTCTCAGCAAGCTAATTTTTGTAAGGCGACTACAGGAGCTGAACTTGCAACCATAATTGTGGTGGTACAAACTTCGTTTAAAATACTGTTAGAGTAAAGTTCTAATCAGCTTGCACTACAAAGTGGTTGTTACGTCAGTCACTACGGGCCGAATAGTGCGAAACGAGTGGTTTTATGCGATTTACAAAAAATCAATTAATTGGACTAAAAAAATAAAACACTATCATGCTAATTATGTTGCTTGTAGAATTGTTTGCCAAAAAAACAGAACGATCGCATGCATTTGAGTATGGGTTTTATTCGTTAAAAGATATTTAGAGAGATAAGTTCGTGTTTTTTTGTATCGAATAAAATTAGTTGTATTATGTTTTCAAACCACTATCATACTAGCATATATCCTGAAGAATATCATATATTTTTCTGATTTTGTATATTGCAGTGAATCATGCTTTTTGCAATATAAACCTCTCGTTTAGCTCCTGTAGTCCCCTTAAATCAACAACGTTACAACTCAAGAACTTAATTTTAAAAATTAAAGAACAAAAACGTAGTCTATTTTGTATAGTAACTAAATAGTGCTTAAGACGTCATCCTAGGTAGTCAATGGCACGCTTGGTTTACATACGGATCGTGATACTTGCATTATCTAGGTAGGTATTTGTTTATCAATGTGTCTGTCTGTTTGTGACAGAATAAGCGCAATATCTCTTAACTGGCTGCAGACCCTCAAATAGGACAACTTTCTCCAAGGACCATGGGGTTCCCAAAAAAATGGCTCTCGGACTCTTTATACTAATTGCATCAGCCGATACAATATTTTGTATGGGAAGTCCAAAACATTTTTTCACACCAATATCCTTGTGGAAGGTTCAGGTGAATCACCAGCTAGCTAGCCAGGGTATTACGCTAATTCTGTGACACGCTGTAGACGCGGAATCTGCTTAAGTCGGGCAGAAAGTCAGGTCCACCCCATAAAAGCGAATAGTCTGATGCGGTGACGATTCGCGTGGTTCGATCAGGAACGATGCGAAAGACGTCTTTTTCGCTTTTGTAGCATGGACATTAACCTTTTGAACGCCAGAGCATAAACGCACGCGCGTGCCCTACACGCCAACGCCACTTCACCTACCATTTTCTCACATATTTGCGTCGTTTGGCGTACAGGGCACGCACATTTATATGTAACTGGTGTTCAAAAGGTTAAGACTGATCGGCGTAAGTCAATTCCACGTCTACAACTGTGATCAGTCCATATTTTACATACACGGAGAGCATACTGTCTTCAACATACTACTAGCAAGCGTGCTCTAAAACGTGTATTTCAGGCTTTAAAAGGAAAAATGATTTTAGTTTTATTTAGTAAAATTATGTGAACCTATGCTTCGTATAGGTGACCTGACTATACTGTAGTCGTAACTATATATATATATAAATATTTACTACGATGCTACAAGGATGTTTTGGCGCTCGAAAGGGGCGTTGTCAAAACAAATGTGCTACCATTTTGTAAAATGTATTGCAAAGTCAAGATGGCGGCGGCAATCGTTCCTATTTCGGTTGCGCGTCAAAAGATCCTTGTGCAGCTATATTTTTAAGTTTAATTTTGTTGTTTTGTATTTGTCAACACATTGTGTCGACGTCTTCTGTTATCACGTTATAGGAAAATCATTAGTGATAAGGGTATTTTAAATAAACGATTCATTAAACACGACTATTTTGTATCATTTACTAGCTATGAACCTTTGGACGCCAGAGCATAAATGCACGCACGTGCCCTCCACACCAAGCCATTAATTCACCGCAAATATCCAAATAAGATTAGGGATTCCAAAACTATTTGTTTACCAAACGTAACTAAGTATTTAATTATTCGTGTTATAGTGCACCGCATTTTTTGTCATATATTTGTGAGTCGTTGGCGAGGCTTGTGTCGTGGACACCAGATAGTTGATATACCACATAGATACTTTGTGTTTGTAAATACATACTTATAATACATATAAACATCCATGACTCGGAAACAAATGTCCATGCTCATCACACAAACATTTGCTCCTACCGGAATTCGAACCCGGGAGTCTAAGAAAGGAAGACAGCTTCACTACCGCTGCGCCATTCGGGTCGTCGAAATGTATAAAATATAATTATGTGACAATGGCGTTGAAAAGGTTATGACAGTTTTGATTGGTCTGGATTTGTTTTCCCTCCTCCATATCGCTGTCACGGCAGTCGTGGCTCATGACTCGTCCATTGTCACAGTCGTCGTCGGTGGCAGCGCAGAGGTCACTTTGTCTACAAGTTTGGGGCATAGAGGGCAGGGTACGAGGTCTGGTGGGTGTAATGGGCAATAAAATGGCAACATCCAGAAGAAATACTTTATTACAGACAAAAAAATGTTTCTAAAAGTTACAAATGCATTCGAGATAGTCACGTTATATAACAAACAAAATACTACATTGTTAATAAATACATAACCGTTCTTTGCGGTTGGGGGGAAATGGTTAACCAAAAGTAGCAAGAAGATATGCCGAAAAATATTTAAGATAAATATTTATAAGGTTTAATGAAACCCGTGCGGTATGCGGGACGACATTGACTGCTGTCGATTGTGTCAACTAGCTTGTATAGAGTTTTACAAACTTGTGCAAATAGTCGCGTAAGATAACGTCACGCATTTAATTGTTAGGCAGAGGTGTACCTAGTCCCATGTAAGAGGGGGCGAGCCTGTTGGCACCAACCGGGCATAAATCCAGACTCCGTCGCTGTTACTGAGAAATTTCTGATGGAAATACCCAATAAACACTGCCCGACCTGGTAAATGAACACAGGATGCTCAGCAGTCAAGCTTGCGACTACTAGCTCAACGAGGCATCAGGCAGTCGCGTCACCTCCTTATAATTATTGGCAACGTTGTCGTGCCCCGCATCCCGAACGGGATTCGTCTCAGTGTAACCAGAGCTTTATCTGTCAGCTATTCAAATATAAAACCTGTGGTCAGTCTTTGCTTTAAAATGAGTATAATAATATAATTTACGTGCATATCACAAAAGGTGTCTTTTAAGCTTAAAGAAAAAAAGTAAATAGGAACTAAACAATTAAACATTATAATTATAAGAAATCTCCGTTTCTACTAGGTACTATCGAGGACACTCCCGCCTGATTACCACTAAGCTAATTTTTGCTTGCACTTACAACAGAAACGCTCTCTAGCCCCGCCTCGTTGACTTTGTATAGAAATAATGAATGAAAAGATACCGATCGGCCGAGCGCACTGAAGACACACGCCAAACGAGAGTTATTGTTATTTTGCGCGCCAAAGTTGACGCTTTCCTAATAGGCCTAAACTTGAAGAGGGCTCGGCGCCTGCGCATGATTTAAGCGAAAAAAAAATTAACTGGAAAAGACCATGACTGTACTTACCTAACACGATATTGTATAGGTAGAGCACCACCTAAATTAATACCTGCTTTGAATTTCAACTCTAAAGGAGCTCGTGGCTAAATAAAAACAGCCGTGTCGGTCGATGCCGATGCACAGAATTCTGAATTTTAAGCGCTGAAGTTCCCCTGAGCTTTATAAAAACACGTGTCCTTTACGATCAAGTACCGAGCATAATCGTGATTTTGTTTGGATTTCGTATTTGATTTATATGATCGGGGTGTCACGCACCCCACGTGACCGTTTACGTAACTTTTTAGGCGCGGCAAATTGAGGGTTAATTAGTCAGCTGATGTGTTGCTGCGGAGTTTGTTGTACTTCTTCTCCACAGTTAAGACAATGGGAACTGGAGGTGGTGAAGAACAAGCCTCCTATGCTGAAGATGCCATCAGTAAATCGAATTTAGTTTTGATAGCTTATGAGCTATCAAAGTTAAATTCGATTCAAGATAAGTCTCGGGAACGTGACATTTCAGAACATTTTGTCTAAAACAAAACTGGTTTGTATTGGTACCAGCTAGGTTTTATGCATGACCGGAAAAAAAATGGCGGAAGGTAGGCCGGCCATTAAATTGAAACCCCTTTCCTCATTCGATTTTGAACTTAGCCGTACACATTTTATGGTTTAAAATCATTTGGAGCAATTTGATAATTTGAATGGATTTTTGGTGCAAGCAAGCTTACATAGTACCTTATGTAAAATTAGCCATCTACTTTTTTGTAGACCGCCTTCAAATGCTCTGTCATCGGAGTATTATCCGTTTCCATGAACAACACCACCTCTAAAGTATCCGGTGCTACCAATTTAATGTTCCGCTTAATTTTCTTCACATACGGAGGTTTTGCGAATGAAATCCGAGCTAAGCTTACAGTTTCAAGGGTTAACTGCTTGTTTTCAACGTCATAAGTTCCTTCCTCAAGGGACGTGAGGCCAAAGTTGTGGCTGACCGTGAACGCCAGCTGGTTGGAGCCTGGCTTGATGCGTAAGAAGCCACGTTCTTGGTGCATCGGTGTCTGCTTCTCAGGATGCTTCGATTTTGATATGTAGTTGAACATTGGTTGACCTGGAATTGTAGATATAAAATGTGTTGTAGTTCTTCCTTTGAATATAAGACGGGAGATTATTTTCTTTGCCTAGTTTTTTACTCAACTGCATAACTGCAGTGGTAATAAATTGAAAATGGCAACAAGTACTGACAGCAATATACCATATCTGAAATCAAATATCTATTTAATAACATCAAGCCGGTAATCTCCAAATGGGTTAGTCATAGGTGTGCCTATTTATACAGAGCGACATATCAAGCTGTACATTTCCAGTATAACATGGCCTTGCTTTGTATAGATTTCGTGTATAATGAGAGATTTGCAGTACTCCGTGGCTGCTACTGAGAAATTCTTTCTTAGACAAACCCAATAACAGTTTGTCTGACCTAGTTATCGAACCCCAGACCTCGTGCTCAGCCACCATGCTCACGATGACTAAACAAATGAGTATTTCCTCTCTGGAAATTGTACCCCAAGTCCCAAGTCTAACTATCATACAATTTAAGGTGGAAGCTCTATGGTATTTGTACTGTATTGAACGACCTTTTCATAAAATAGTCGTCGAATACATTTACATGAACTTAGAGGGTTGTTTTGATGATTTTAATGATCATAAGGCCATATTTGTTACGGGCGCGAATCATATTTTGTTCAACTTACAGCCTGACACTGACCTGCGAATTGCAATAAACATAAGAAAATTTGAATTTTGCGGGCCACCCTTGCGCATTGACCTTAAGTACTAATTTAGTAATAACTGGGTTGTGGAGGTCAGATAGGCAGTCAAGCCAGTCAGTTTAGTTTGCGGATCCACATTCTGAAGGTTAATCTGTGAAAGTACCCGGTCCTTGGGCTTCATAAACAGTAAACTATTTTTTGCTTACAGTGCGTTAATGTGTTAGTAGTAATATGCATTTATTTCCATAATGCAAGAGTTAAGATTTTTCTTGAAGTTTTTAATATGTAAGTAACTAGGTATTTTGTTTCCCAACTTACTATTAAAAAAAATACCAATCAAATTGAGAACCTCCTTTTTGAAGTCGGTTAAAAATAAATAAAATATGCGGCATTTGTGCAAATATGCGAAGTTTTGTTTACATAACTATTTTTACAATACAATATTACCTTGGTCGCTTTGTTGTAAGCAAGACTTTAATTAAAAAACAGTCCACAGTAATTTCACTAGATCGACTCAATTTCGTACTTTTTATATTTAATGCAAACATGCAGGTAGAAAAAAATATTCGAATCTCGATTTCTTACGCACCGATGCAAGAAAATTCCAATTCTTCATGATATTGGAAATCAGGGATGTTAGGGTATGTGCCGCGCCCTTCCTCAGTAGACCAGCGTCCAGCCAGCCAAGAAATAGGTTCCAAAGCTTCGTTTAAAGCAGGCATGATAATTTAAAAAACTTTTTCACGATTATTTTCAATATTACTTCGGAAAATTCCTTCTCACTCAGAAAGTCAAGAAGCGACAAATGTCAATGTCAAAATAAAATTTCTCATCATGTCATGTCAGTCTTGTGTTTTTTTTTTTAATAACTTTATGCATGACAGACTTTTACTTGTGACAGAGTTGCTAGTTGGAAGATTTTTTCACAATGTTTTTGTAGTTTGGAAGAGCAATGCAAAAGATTTTGTGAATTTAAGTTACACCATCCATTTTCGTTAGATTTCTTACATGCCCAGAGAAAAGCAAAGATTTAAATCAAGGAAAAGATTATTTTGCATTCAAAGCGATTTCACATAATCTACACTCCCAATAAATCTGTGGATATATCCTCTGTTCTCTTTCAATGGGGTGGGCAACTGGTGGAACTAATGGCGCTAGCATCGTATGAACCAAACATCGTCATTGGTTAAAAATCTGTCAATGTCATTTTATATTTCGAAATAGTTTGACCTCATTGGTCAGATTGTGTCCAAGCTATGGACAATCGCGCCATCTACAATCAGCTTTGACCAGCCTTCCCCATTTGTGAAACTTCAAACCACAGAGCATCATAATACTAGCTTCAAAGTATTTAAGCTATAAAAGATGTCAAAATCTCCTGTTGTATTAGATTCAGTCACAGAGCATCATGATTCAGTTAATATTTATTTCTGCTACTTGACGTAGCCCTCCCCAAGTGTCGCCACATCGACCTGTGCTTCTCTTACCCAGCGGGTTTACACGACCTTCGTTCTACCTTGAGGGAGGCTCATCACGAATCATGAGTAGACAGAAAATTCAATCGTTTTCTGAAGACCGAAAAGTTTTACGCAGTTACAGTCGCTCTAACTCTGTGAAAATAAAAGAACGCAATGCCTTTCGAAACAAGCACATGTCTCCAGAAAGTCGAGACTTTATTCAAAAGATTTGCTATAGAAAAACCGCATCAATAGATATGACTCGGCATGGATTTATAAGTGACAGTAAAGTTGATCCTGTGAAATATATGATGAAACGCCTGAGAGCGCAGCTGGAAAAGATTTGCGGTGAGTTTTAAACAGTAAACTTAGGCAAAAGAACAACTGAAAACTTATAGAGGCTTATATTTTAATTTATTCATGGGCCGTGATTTATGAAACGTAAAGCTGAGTCCACTGCGCCATGTTATCGTGATGATAGACAGAAAATAATATGGTTTACCAACATTAAGAATTTAAGAGAAAACACAAGGGCCGTTTATCCATACAAACGTGTATAGTCCCCTGTTTCCTCCCTAGATAATGCCGGTAGAGCAATATTCACACTATATTAATAGGTAATGACCATTATCATGTCCCTATGTTTTCTTTTTTTTATCATAAATTATTTAGTAGAAGAGATATGAACCTTCAAAAACCTAAAAATTTGGCCAGATTTTCCGCTGTGTTCAAACATCCAGAAAACAAACTTGACTAGTTATATAAAAAAAAAAAGAAAACACGGGAACACGGCCAAAACCTTAATTTAATTTTTAATGAAAAAAATAGTTAAATCGGTCAAGTTTTAGAGAAGTTATCAGGGGACTACGAAACGTTGTTTTTGTGTACTTTTAATTGGTATTTTCTGTTGTTGTATCTTTCGCGCTCTGCGCGCGGTCGTTAGGGCACTGCGCGACTGCAAAACATTTTACAAGTACCTATTTTTCAATTCTCTCGTACTTTTTGTGTCCTCATAAGGGGGCGCGTGCTAACATAAAATTTTTGCCGCGGCTGACGGTTAACTTGTTATGAAAACATCATGTTTCTTCAAAAATGAGCACTGCAGGCCCGGCTATAAAGCTTCCACGGATTGGACAAGTAAACACACAAGACTTGTTGTTGAATGCCAAAAAATAAAAAAAATCTTTTGTTTTATTTTTTTTGTTTCGACCACATCAAAACATTTATTACATTAAGTATTTAATTTTCTTTCGTGTTTTTTTTTATTCTACTGTATAGAACTATACATATACATATAACAAAATAGCCAAATAAACTATTTTCTTTCTGCTTTGTTAACTTTTGAGTTTTCAGTAAAACCTGCGGCGATGGCGGTAAAACGTGACATACGTAAACATTATTCGCCTGGCCTGCCGCGAGCCAAGCTTCGTGACGCTGTCACCTCACCAGAACGGGAACCGTCGTATATTCCAAAATCAGGTTAGAAAGCTGCGTTTACCTGACCTGACCAATCCCATATAACTAATACGTGTTACGGTCGTGAATCATGCAGGGTGTAAACGGACTCTTTAAAACGCCGGCAATCAAGCATTCTGTACATCAAACTAAGTAACCCTACGCTGAAATTATTGCTGGGAAACGACTTTTTTTGGATGAAAAATCACGTTTACGGTAAAACTCACTGTAACGCACTCAAAACATTGTGCTGATGGATGCATTCAATATTAAACGGGTTATAGAGGTATTTAAAGCAAAGTAAAATAAAAGCTAGTAGGTAATTGGAAAAAAAAATGTGAAAAAGTTGTAACTTTGACCCCCAATATCTCCGTAACTAGTAGGTTCCCAGGTATGGTCCAGAACAAAATAGATATCGCAATGGCGGGGAGATAAGTGCCTAGAGGGTTTTAAAACACCACCGCAATATGGCGTCGTATGGCGTAGAATAAAAAAATGATCGCAATGACGGGGAGAACAAGTGCCTTTCGGCTTCGTTATAAGGTTTTTTTTACACCCTTTAGATCCGAGGTGGTGTGTAAAAAATTCGAGCAGTTTTTCATGAAACTGAAGGTGCATCTCCCTGGAAAAAATCCTGCCGGCGCCCATGATGCTATGTGACAATTGTTGCAGCAGTAGCAGCTAGATTTGCCGAGAATCGAGCTAAGTGGTGTGCAATTGGAGAGGTTTATGTCCAACAGTAGACTGCTGTAAGCTGACCATGCTGACGGCGACTGAGAAATTCCTGATGGACAAAACCCAATAACAATTAGCCCAATCTGGAAATCAAGCTCAGGATCTGTGTAAATGCAATATACTTAGCAGAAGCGCTTGCGAGCACCAACGATTTGATTAAATTATTTAAATGTTGCAGCCCTTAGTTGCCCTGGGACTCGTTCGTCACGCAATCGGCGCCGTGTTAGGATACAAAGTGTACCAAACCCAAGCCCTGAGGTTGGACAAAAGAAAGTCAAGGTAGTGTCGCCGAAAAATAAAAGATAAAGATAAAGCAAGAACTTCAAGTAAAAAAAAATGATGCAACTTTTTTAGTGTTACACCAAACACTAAAAAAATCATACTATTCTGTCAAATAATTAAATGAATTAATAAGGCTTCGGTGTTGTTTTTTTTCTAATGTCGAGAAGGACATCATTTCAATAGTACATTTTGATACAAGCGCAGAAATTTTGTTATTGCATTCGAGGCGGAATTAACACCCGAGCTATAGGAGAGGTTGTTATTGAGCCGAGAACTGCAATAACAAATGTCAACGTGTATCAAACGACGTTTTTCAATACACTTTCAAAAAATTCACCTCCAACTGTAGGCATTGAACCGATTTGAACTTCGTATAAGTATAGTTGATATTTTTATTTCCGCACTTGCGGAAGAAAAACGCACGTGTGTGAAATACATTGCATGTTGAACCTAATCGTAGTGCGATAAGAACCCGTTTGTTTTCGAGGAAGTGTATTAAAAAAGGGGTTAGTATAATTATGGAGCCTGGCCAATCATGGGCCCAAATCATGGGCATTTGCACAATTTTATTTTTTTCTTTCGCGTACAATTGATTTCAACTCTCAAGCGACGCTTGCTTGGTAAGCGCACGACTCGGTCATAAGTAGGTACACATTCGTTGCAAGTTGCTTACAAACGCGTTTCTAGTTAGTTGGTAGCAATACTAGCTAGCTCTGCTACTGAAATCGTTGGCGGCGGATGCACAGGTAACTAAACGGGACGAGAACATCGTGGAACCTATACTTTACTAAAACAAACAACTTTTTTATATGTACATTCTAATACAGGACTAATAAATGAATAATATAAGTCTGTATCGCAAATCTGTTTTGAAGAATCGTGGTGATCAATGATTTCATGCTCTCAATTTCCCTTTTGCCCTTCAGTAGGACAGTAACAGGCTGTGTTATGTTTAATAGGTATGATTTTGCTTTTGTTTGAACTAGACACTTTATCACAACAGCAATTGCCGCTCACTAGGCCAGTGCAGTTAAAATATTGGTTGTATGCAGGTGGGAAGCAGCATGGACAAGCTTTCTCCTCGTTTGAAGTGTTTGCCTGATTCACAGATGTTATCGCTACAGAGTTATCTTCTCTCTCGTTTTCTTTATTTTGCTCGTCTGTTGGTTTGTTCCCTTTCGTTGCCTTTTCGTCGCAAAAACAGACAGGTTTTTTGTCCTTATTCTGCTTCCTTTCTTCGTTCGGAGAGGTCCCCGCAGTTCGCTTAAGCATTTCTCCGTCGCAACTGCAGTCACTTCTTTTCTTTCCTATTAGTTTCTGAAATAAATTCTCGCATATACTTTCTGCTTCAATACTGTCTGCTTTATTGCTGTCTGTTTGATTGCTGCCCTTGGACAATCGCCCTTCCTTTACCTTATAAGCTGTTTGGGCTAGAGGGACCGAGATATGTCTAGAAGGCGACCTCGGTGGGGTAGGAGGCATTACGTGTAACGTAGTGGATTGGCCTTCCAAACTTGAACATGGTGAGCAAACACTTGTAGGAGCAAACATTTGTGTTCTTGAACAAACGCTGTTACTTTTTTGAACCATTGGCTTCGCTTGCTTATTTGGTTCGATTCGGTTACCTTCCACGTCTGCATATTTGCAACACGTCCTACTCGGCATATTCTGTTTTAGGGCGTGTCGTTCAAACTGTGGGTCTTGGGCGCAACAGGAATCGTGCTGGGAATTTCTCGGTTCAAGGATTTCCAGAGCCAGTTTCCGAAAGAAATCTCGGCAACTTCGTATTTCATTAATCATAGCTTCTAGCTCTGGTGCGTTGCACTCTGGTTCACAGAGTAGTGATTTCACCTCTTTTCTCGAACATGATCTACTCACTTCTTTGCTGGTGCGATCTGCAGAGCAACAACCTGGGCCGCTATCGTCTTCTCCGCATTCGCACTGGCCACATTCTGAAGGGCCAGGGTCGTTGCACTGTTTTGAAATCGGAGCACATTGAGCTAGATCTTTGATTGTTAAGGTCTCTAAAAGCCGTCGTGTAACGCATTTTGGCGGGTGTTGATTATTTTTCTTGCAGGGCATGGGAGTAAAATTGATTTGACAAAACTAAATCATTACTATTAAATTTAGCTCCTGCATATAATTTTGCTCACTTTTGATATTGAATTTTGTAGCATTTTACTAGGGTTTTTGTGGCCTAAAATATCCTGTTTATATTTGAGAAGATGGATGACAAGTATTTGACAGATCTAGGCACAGAGTACCTAGTTTATGTGCGGTGCGTACCTATTGGAAAAACATACTGTAGATTATTTTGTTTTCCATGAATAAATGTTCGCATTTTAATCAAAGAAGTTTTTATTCTTTCGTATTGAATGTGCGTCTTGTGAAATTAATAGGCCCTTATAGTGATTTACCTCAGAGTTTGAGTGAACTAAATCCACTGACGTAAAATTAAGTAAACACGTTTCGATTTCACTTTGCAGCCGGAGTAATTAGAAGAGCTACCGAGAGTGGTATACAGGGTGTAAACAGACTCTCCACGAAGCCGTCAACCAAGCATTCTTTACACCAAACTAAGCAACTTTGCGCAAAACTTATTGCTGGGAAATGACTTAATAATAAAATAAAATGACTTTTTTTTCGGGGTGAAAAATCACGTTATAGGGTAGGACTCAATGTAACGCACTCAAGAAATTGTGCTGATGGATGGATTGAATAGTACGGGGGTCGTGGAGAGGTGTTTAAAGTAAAATCTAACATTAAAACATGTAGATATGTATTTTAAAAAAACTTGTGAAAAAGTTGGAACTTTGACCCTCAATATCTCCGTAACTAGAGGGTTCCCAGGTATGGTCTAGAACAAAAACACGCAATGATGAGGAGCACAAGTGCCTTTCGGCTTCGTTAAGAGTCTTTACACCCTTTTTATCGAGGCACTATTGTACGCACGACGACCAATCAACCCATGCAAAACCAAATTAAGCTGATCTCTCATTGTAGGGATTATGGAAATCTTATTCAAAGCGAGGTCAGAAGGGCTATTACGTATTTATCTGATATACAGTGACTATCGAGCTTTGTTGTACACTGAACTTTGGTGACAACCGTGAATGTCATAATATTGGTATTACGTATCACACTGAGTGGGTATCACTTTACGGTGACTTACAGGGTCATACATAATACGAAACTAACCTTTTACCAGTTAATTGATGCACACTGAGCCCAGTTACTATCATTTCGAGCTGTCAACAGAGATACGTAATAGCCCTACCAGGTCTCAGGTTATTCTGGTTAAGTATCTATGTTGTATTGTATGTTATATTTAAATTCTTTATTTGCTTTATGTTTTTTATGTATTCTACTTACTCATCTTTTAAATTTCTTTTCGCAGGTAATGCTTATGCTGGGAGAGATTTCTTTAGAATTAGGCATCACCTTTGTACCTATTCCTCTGTTACTTTCTTCTTTCTTGTATTTAGTGTGTACATGAACCGTTAAATAAATTACGTAAAGCTAGATGAGTTATCGTTTGTACTTCGGATCGAGCTGAGCTTCGTACCACGCCACGCCTGTTCTGACTGTTTGACAGCTTATACGATGTTACCAGAAGACGAAAAAAGTTTTAACTTCATCCGATACGCTTTGATTTAGCATTGTTTAGATCATGGAGTATTTGCAAATCCGTTTAATGTATTCGTGAAAGATCTATGCAGTTTTTATCTACTTTGCCCAATTAACGGGGGACCACGTCAAAGTGTTATATAGTAAGGGACCTCGCGCACTACGCGGCCACCACTACTTCTTGTCGCATGACAGCCGCCATCTTAAACAAAGTTGGGTGTGCTTCTGTGGCCGCGTGAGGGTTTTAACGCAGTATACTATTTGCAGTTGTTAAAAGAACGAAGTTGATAAACGGTTGAAGAGTTTGGTGTTTTTTTCCAGCATTATCGCTGCGCGCCGAACTCGGCTTCATAAAAAACTTAAGTAGTTCATAATATTATTATGTCGTCATATACCCAGCCTTTTCCCAACTATGTTGGGGTCGGCTTCCAGGCTAACCGGATGCAGCTGAATACCAGTATTTTACATGGAACGACTGCCTATCTGACTTCCACAACCCAGTTAGTACTGAGTAATACGATACCACTTGCTAAGGCTGGTTGTCAGACTTTTTGGGCCACTGACTACCTGTAACGACTGTCAAAGATCTACAAATGACTGCCGGGACCAACAGCTTAATGTGCTTTCCGAGGAATGGAGAAAACTCGGTATGTAAGGGTGGTGGTCACCTATCCACAGACCAACCTAGGCAAGCATGGCTTAACCTAATTTAATAAAACCACTTTGAATGCGCTATCTATTTGTTTAACATACTTGAAACTACTTATTTTTGTCTCACTGGCCACTTATTTGTCATAAGCCGATGGTCAACATTTACATTTACAAGTGTTGCTAACCGGACACGAAGGCCTGTTGCATGACTCTCCCAAAGAGGTCGAATCATCTTATGTATCGCTCTGCCTTTCCTTATATTTTCCCTTCTCTGCCTTTTCCTGTTTTTTCTTGTATTTCGCACACTCGCATTTGTCAACAATAATTAGTGAAGGACAAGATGGTGAAGGGCAACATTTACATTTACAAGTGTTGCTAGCCGGACACGAAGGCATGTTGCATGACTCTCCCAAAGAGGTCGACCCATCTTTTGTGTCGCTCTGCCCTTCCTTATCTTGTCCCTTCTTTGCCTTTTCCTGTTTTTTCATGTATTTCGCACACTCGCACTTGTCAACAATAATTAGTGAAGGACAAGATGGTGAAGGGCAACATTTGCATTTACAAGTGTTGCTAGCCGGACACGAAGGCATGTTGCATGACTCTCCCAAAAAGGTGGACTCATCTTTTGTATTGCTCTGCCTTTCCTTATCTTTTCCCTTCTCTGCCTTTTCCTGTTTTTTCATGTATTTCGCACACTCGCATTTGTCAACAATAATTAGTGAAGGACAAGATGCTTTTAGGTCATTCATTTCTTTTCGCTTTTTCACTTCTTCCGCACAGCCACATTTGTCAGCGACTATTGGTGGACAATAACTTAGTGTGCTTTGGTCCTTCGTTTTCCGACAGCAACGTTTACAGGCTGACTTTTTTTGTTTTTTCATTTCTTTATCACAGGCACAATCAGCCAAACCAACAGAGCTGATCTTGCCACTAGCTTTTTCCTCGATTTTGTCTTGACTGTAGCTTTTAACTGCCTCACCCGAGGCGCAACCATCAACTCTTCTTGTCACATTGGATCTTGTAAATCCTACACTACTTGGCGTCTTTGCTATATTTTGATTGTTTGTGTTCGCTCCAACACAGACGTGATATTGGTTCGTTTGAGCTGATTTATCTTTGAGTTGTTGTAAAAGGTCCGAAGCTGCAGAAGCGATAATTAGTGCTTCATTGGCGAGTTCCCCAATCTTCATTCGGCATTGTTGGATCTCCTGGAACATAGATCCTTGGCATTGTGGCCCACAGATATTTTGTTGCGGTTGAATTTGTGGTACACCGATTTGTCTTTGCTGTTGATTCTGTGGTGTAGTAATTACTCTTTGCCTCGGGCTACGAGGTACATTAGTTTGTCTCAATCTCTGACTTTGTGGTACGAAAGTTTCTCGTTGCCATTGATTCTGTGGTACATAGGGTTCTCTTCGCCGGGGACTCTGTGGTACAAAGAATTCATTTTGTCCCGGCCTTTGTGGTACATACATGTCTCTTTGCTGCTGACATTGTGATCTTTGCCGTGGATTTAAAGGGCGCGATCCACAATTCCCAGGCCGTTGGCAGTACGAAGTGCGATATGTAGTTGTATTTTGATCATCTTGGTCGCTTACGCCTCGGCCAGACCCAGACGGGCTCGGTAAATGTGAACATGGAAACCATTCGTTTCTGGCTTGCCCTAAATCTTTGATCGGGAGGGTCCTTAGAGCCCGCCTTGATGTACATTGTCTTGTTCCCCTTTTTTTTTGTTCGTTATTCTTGCTTGGCATGTGAGTTATATTGATATTGTTTGAAAACTACACCATCACTAGCATGTTTGGTTTCTGTTTCTCAATTATTTAGCACACTTTTGGTATTGTTTGAAAACATTTTGGGTATTTGATAGTTTATTTCATTGAGTTAAAGTTTATTTACTTATATCGGCTGTTTGTATTTGTGGCGTTTGACAAATATATGACAGAAGCAGTTACAGAGTTATTACTTAAGTAAAAACTTCCTGAAGGTTATATTTCATAAGGTAATAGAAACTGCATAGAAATCCAAAGAATCAACACATGACATACTGGGTGACCACGAACGACCGTGTCTTTGGTTACGGGCTAACCGTGATCAACGTTTTACTTTTATTGAAGTAAAATTGGTCGTTGTAATCAAAGTAGCGGTCGCTGTTGTCCAAGGCTAAGAGCCTTTGCACATCACGTTTTTTGTTTCCTTCATGCACTGACGACGCGACGCGCTTAGTCATGTCATGTCTTAGTCATCATCAATCAGGGTGCTCAGCAAATGCAAGACTGAAATCACGTTGTTACCTTTGCACACGATCCTTGCATTTGTATCGATATCAACGCGCTGATACTCGCTACAAACGCAGAAAGCCGCCACCATTTGGAACCACAGTATTACGATGGCGTCGCTCGAGACAACTCTGCTTACGTTAACCTATAATAATCTCCTCTTTTCCCGCACCACCAAAAGGCACAAACGATACAAACGCACGTTACATTTGTGTTTGTATCGATACAAACGTGTAAAATCTGCTAATGTGCGTTTATTACACGCAGAAGACGCGCTAATAAAAAACGCACGTCATCAGCGCATAAAAAACGAGTTGTTCAAAGGCGTTCCATGAAAATAATTTTTTGATACGTAAAGGGGACCGCATACTATCAAAGTTGCTTAATTTTAGTCTGGTCAGTCTGATTCAAACAAATCAAAATGAACAAAGTTTGCAGCAATCTAGCAGTACACATTTGATCAATCTTACCATTACCAGGCCACGTTTTGCACTAATTCTCAATTGTTCGTCATGGGTATCCCTTACATAACTTAACACAATTTTGACATTATTGATAAAGTATTACTATTGTGAAAAATGTACACGTGATTATGTAACATCCGTTATGGCGCTGGCATTGTGTCACTCCTGTTTCCTTTAGCACTGTGCGTCAGGCGCGGTGCGGTGTGTTCACGGTGTGTTGAGTAGTTTCGATCGGATTTAAAACATGTAAGTAAAGGAAACCATTATTTTATTGTTTTCATATCTTTTAGCAAGGCATTTTATTACAGAATTTCCAATGTAGAGGTCTTTTAGAGTGCGCACTGGAAAATATTTCTGTGGTGTTTCCCTTACGTAACGATAATGAAATTATGTTTGCACGTGACCTTGCTCCATATCTTAGTTTGATATTTTAAATTTCAATAATAAATTATGGAATAAATATCTGCATTGACAATAATGTAATCTAATAAAATAACAAATCTCGGAGGACGGACATCTGACATTCGCCCGGTTCTAAGCGGTAGGTATTGATTAAAAAAAGTTTGGCCAGTCAATGCTTACATAAAACACTGAAGATGATTTCCAGCGAAAATGATTTCCCTAATTACGATAATTTCTAGATATATTTCAATGTAAAACATATGAAAATCTTAATTTTTCGTTACCTAACCTTCATTTATGTTCGCTGTCATGTCATGAATGACACTGGCATTGATTTTCGACTGTTTCGTAAGTCTTGAAATGTGACGTATTTCTAAACTGAAATTGTTATTGATTTTGTCGAATTTCTTTCGAAAATGATTCCTTGCGCACTGCGTAGTCCAGTGGGGAGGTGAAACACACGATGTGTGCATTTTTTAAATTGATAGGAATTTTGTTTTTTTTTTAAACTGTTAAAAAAAAACCTTTAAGCCAATAACATAATATATATACTACTTATCTTATAAACAACTTAAATTCTAAACCTCAGATCAACAAAAAGGCCATCACCATCTTCCTTTTTTTTGTTGATCTGAGTTCTAAACACATTAATTTTGCTTTGCATTATGCTGTAAATAAACCTATTTAGTATAACCTATTCATAATTTTGTCTCTAAAATTGTATGGAAATAATAATAATAATTTTTATTAAAAACAGATTTTATGAAAGAGCACTATGAGCCAATATTAACTAGTACTCATTTAAAAATCAACCAAACAACATAATAAAAACATAAAAAAAAGTAAACCGTTTATGGACACAGGGTCAATACTCTCTAGTCTATGGGAGTTATTGATTGACCCAGTTTCTCAGCAGTCACAGTCGGCAACTATCCATGAAGCTAAGTTGCCATGATGTTGCATTCTTTAGACATCAGTCATAGAGTTTGACAGTCGTCCCATACTATACAATGAGGTAGGGATGCCAACACGAAAAATGTTAACGGATTCAGTATACATGTGTACATTTTGACCATGTAGATACATATTGCAGTTTGGAAACAGCTGTTTTTTTTTATTAAATAACCAATGAATAATTTCTGTGTGGGGTTCCGAATGATGTACTACATGGTAACTGTTATCGCATGTGTGTCATCGGTTTACAGGTGTGATGTTCATGTGTTAATAACAGTATTTATCTTGTTTCAGAATAATGTTCTCGTCCCTAGCAGATCTGGCGCGGAATTCGCCATTCCGCAGCCCCCTGACACCTGCGCAGTGTCAGTCTACGGAACTCACACCTGCCATCGAACAGGTACGATCAGCAATATGATTGATAATGAACCAAATCGTAATGAAAATAGAGTTCAATATAGTATAAAGTATGAGACAATGCATACTTACATTTTGCTGCCATATTTTAAACCCAGTTTCTACCAATGGGAAATGTGCAGGAATCAAAGGCCTAATGACATTAATCTCTCTGCCCAATGATGAGAACTCATGCCGGAGGGGAGTAGTCGTGTCGTGCGCGTCGCGTTGACGTCGCGGTCGCGTCGTCTTGTCGTGGCAACACTGACAATGTGGCCGGCGCACTCGATACGGCTGCAGTTGCCCAATGACCATAGATTATGAGAGCTGAGGGCGCTACGAAAGAAAGAGATTGTACAGTCCTTTCATAGTTTATTTATCTATGACTATTAAGTTCGCTAACCTGTGGTTTGTGTAAAAAACTATGTTCTACAAGGGCATCTAGTGTTCAGTCGAGCAAGTGGTAAATAAACTGTCAAATGACATTTTCAGCCAGCACTTGAAGCGTAGGGCACACCGCCGGCTAGCGAGCGAGCCGGGCAAGCCTCTTTACTTCGATTCGGCTCTTTCAGTAGTTTGCGGTGTGAACCGAAGCACCGTCAGCTCGCTAGCTGGCGGTGTGGCGAGCGAGCGAGCAAGCCGGGCGAGCCATCGTTTCATATGATTCATACATAGTTTCTATGTAGTATATCAACTATCTGGTGTCCATGACACAAGCCTCGTTGCTTAGTGTGGCACTAGATGGCGCTGTGTGTAATATCCAGCGATATTATTATATTATACTTTGGTTCACGCTTGCTCGCTCGCTAGCTGGCGATGTGGCCTGCGCTCTAAGAAGACAGAGGGTTCTATTTTTGAAATGTTTGTTTGAATTTCGAAAATCCTTTCTTGGTGTGTAACTTGAACCCACAGAGTTCCTTGATTCCTAGAGAAAATCGTAGGATATGTCTTGATAACTGCCTACAATGAAATATGGAAGAAAAACGGGCAGATCTTGGCTAACTTTTACCCGCGTTTTCGTCCGCGTGGAGGTTTGAAATATCCTATGGGATATAGACATCAAAATACCCGTTGACCAAGCCCAGGTCATGGTGTACCGGTGTACCAAATTTCATCGAAAGCTGTTCAGTCGTGAGTACTGACTGACAAAGTTTCTTCCGCATTTACAATACATACTTACTGTGTATGTTAAAATTGGATGGATTATAATTTTATTGGTCACGGTTGTTCACTAATTTATTAAACGATGACCTTGGTGAGGTTGTTGCCACAATCACCACGCTTCGATGGCAGATAAAGATAGTAGAATCAACTGTCTTGAATTTTTTAGGGTTCCCTACCCAAAGGGTAAAAACGGGACCCTATTACTAAGACTTCGCTGTCCGTCCGTCTGTCTGTCACCAGGCTGTATCTCATGAACCTTGAGAGCTAGATAGTTGAAATTTTCACAGATGATGTAATTCTGTTGCCGCTTTAACAACACACATTAAAAACAGAATGAAATAAATATTTAAGGGCTCCCATACAACAAACGTGATTTTTTTACCGTTTTGTCTTGTGTCGTATAGATAATGGCACGAAACCATTCGTGCGCTAGTCCAACTAGCATTTTTTTTATCTCCTTATATATATAAATGCGAAAACAACGGTCGATAATAATAATCTTTACTCACCCTAACGACTGAACTTATTACGATAACCTGGGATAGAATACTACTAATAATAAATAATAAATTCATTTATTTCAGGTAAATAACACCCATTGCCAAATAAAAATAAAAGATAAAAACATCATTACAAAAAAACAAAAAAAAACAGACTCGATCAACTAGAATTAAATTAAATTATAGAATCAAAATAAAACAAATTAAATCAAAATCTAAGTCAACCAATTAATAAATTAAATAAATTAAATTAAATTAAATCAAAAATAAATCGTACCTCCCCATGTCATAATTTTAGCCCTCCATGCAGTCGAACCCGCAGGCAATAGCTAGCTTTAGATAATTTATATAATCGAATCGTAAAAGTAGTTCTCCTGGCTTAGTAACTAAAGTTTCTTATCACGCATTCATGATCGAGTACGATTACGTCATCTTTACGAAAACAACCGAAGAAAATTATACAAAAAATCTTCAAGGTTCGTCCATACTGTATTGGAAAAAATATCATAGTACAATATAGGTAGCCATGTTTCCATTGATTTAAATGCCTGTTTTCACAAACACCTAAACAAATCCTACTTAAGGTGGATGCTCCAGGGTAGCCCCCGAAATTCTAATTTTCTTACGTTTTTTTCAATTAGCAGGTCAGTGTCAGGTTGTATGTTGATTAAAATATGATTCGCGGCTGTAACACGAATGTAGTTATAGAATTATAATCATCAAAATCATCAATACAACCCTCCAAGCGCATAAAGGTGCAGGAATGACTTTGACCTTGAAAAAGTAATTCCTGCACCTTCATGAGCTTGGATAGACGCCGCATGTGAAATACCTCAGGTGCCATTACCTTTTTATTTTTTTTGATGGGAAATCATCAAATGATCTCTCCCGCTCTGGGCGGAGCGGAAGAGAGTGTCAGACTTTTACTGACTAAAACCCATCCATGTTCCTTCATCGCCCTTTGTGTTCCGGGGCCACGGTATCTCTTTCGAACAGTCCCGCAGCCCCGGCGGGCATCGGCCCTTGCGGACTCCTTCCTTTTTGCTGACTCTCTTTGAGGCGCGCGTGGAATATGAACGCGCAGTCGACACTGCCTGTCGTCATGAGACGGACGGACGGTGAGCTAGCCCATAGCTCCCCGTCCACAGGCCCGCGAGGTTCCATGACCTCATGTGCCGTTAAAGCGGGTGCCCAATACGTCGTTTATAACTTGAATACGTTTAATCCTGGTATGTAGGGTAGTACGATTCCGTAGGACAATTAACTAAATACACGCAGGCGAAGCGGCGGCCATAAACTAGTGCTTCCATAAAACCGTGGTGTCGTTTTCACCTAAATTCAGCTCCCGTGAGTTGAAATTCCAGTGCAATAATATTAAGGCGACTACAGGAGCTAAACGCGAGTTTTATAATGCAAAAAAGGATATGATTCACTGCAATAAACAAAACCAGAAAATATATGATATTCTTCAGGATACATGCTAGTATGATAGTGTTTTGAAAACATAATACAAATAATTTTACTCGATATAAAAAAAAACACGAACTTATCTCCAAAAAATTCTTTTAACGAGTAAAAACCATATTCAAATACATGCGATCATTCTGATTTTTTGGCAAATAATTCTATAAGCAATATCTTAGCATGATAGTGTTTTATTTTTTTAGTCCAATCAATAGATTTTGTGTAAATCGCAAAAAACCACTCATTTCGCACAACCACTTTGTAGTGCAAGCTGATTAGAACTTTATTCTAATAGTATTTCAAACAAAGTTTGAACCACCACAAATAGAGTTGCTAATTTAGCTCCTGTAGTCGCCCAAGGCATTCATGTAGGAGCGCCCGACTGTTACTGAAAACGGGCAGAAGTCTCGATAGTATGGCGTAGCTGCAGGTGTCTGAGAGACCATTGAACTCTTCGGCGCAACATGTGCGCAACGGATTCGATCGTGCTCGAAACAAACATTTATTTGAAGGGCCCTGTCTTATTTTAAATTCAAGTAATCCCGTCGAGAAGCGCTAAGAAACAATTCTTCGTAATCTATGGTGAGCTTTGTACAATCTGGGTGTCACTGCCTTTATTTTTAAACATCTTACGATTCATCGTCCGTGAACGCACAGACAAACCATTCTGGGTCTAGAAGCATGATTTTTAGGGTTCCGTACCTCAAAAGGTAAAAAAAGGAACCCTTATAATATAAGATCACTCTCTTGTCCGTCTGTCTGTCCGTGTGTCGCCTCCGATTTTCTCATGAACGGGTGGACCTAGCAAGTTGAAATTTATACCAGATACTGAGGTCTATAGTCCCTATTAGGTGTATAAAAATTAAGGTCCTGAGTCAACACTATAAAAAGATATGGGCAAATTTAGATTTTCGGGAAAACTTTTAAGTACCAATTTTTACCTTAATTTTCATTTTTTTAAATATTTATATTTTACTTGTGCTGTATTTGCACAAGAGTTCCTTATTCCTACTTTATAATGTGGTTAGTGCCTAACCTGGTGTCAGAGTTTTTATGCCGCCCATGGGCCCCTGACTTGGCTTTACATGCCTTCAAGAAATATCTCTCAGGCATACCGGTTTCCTCACGATGTTTTCTTCCACCGAAGCAAGTGATAATAAAAAATACGCTCAAGAATCCGAAAAATGTGTCTATGATTAGAACTCGGGACCTACGAGTTCCATATACAACGAAGTTTTAACACTAAGGAAGGATTTTTTTTTAATTCATCACTTAAATTGAGCTCATGAGTCGGCAGCAGCGCTGTTGTCTTCACGTAAGCAGCACTCCATCCCATATTACACAGCCACCGAGTGTCAGCGCTATAGCTGAAAACCCGCTACGCATCTTTATTTAAGGCATACAAAGATACAAGACATATGACAGTTCTTAATTTTTTCCTAATGGTAACCCTCAACGAACATTCTTCTTCTTCGTCATCACACTCTTGGCAGAGTGGTCGTGGTCGTCACATCAGGGGTGGTGGCAAGCTTCACAATCCGTCGCCATTCTCCGAACATACGGCTTGTATTTAATATATTTTTATGTCTTTGTCCGATACAGAGCGGTATGGCGGCCGCGGCTGTGGTACAAGGCGACTCCTGCGAGTTCGCTTCCTCCAAATACTTCGCCCTGTGCGGTCTTGGAGGAGTCCTGTCTTGCGGTAAGTGTTCTACTTCATTACAGGCTTGAAATAATCAGCCTAGTCCAGTTTCCACTGGTGGGACTCAAGTCTTCCGTCTGTTACAAGGAGCGACCACCGTTGACTGGCCTTTTCATTACACCAGTGCATATAGCTGATTTTTTGGCCAAACGTAAAACCCTGGCCCTACCGCTCTAGTGCGGGTTGGTGAATGTCACCATATCATACACCACCTAAGCCATTTAGCGAGGACAATCCGATTATTTTGATCCAGGTTATTAGGATTAAGTGCTGTATCGTATCGCTTAGGTCGTTTTATTTTGTCTATAAAGCAGGGAATACAAAGCATGGTAAAAAGAAAATGGAACCTCTCTAGAATCACGAAAGCGAACACTTTTGTTTTTAACCGAGTTCGTATAAAAGGGTCTTATATAACAGTAAACCATCGCTGATTCACTATGCTACATAGTTTGCATTTTGGAGTAGAGAAAAACCCAAGGAAAAATCACTAAATAAAATCACCAAAGTCTTTGCTGAGATATAACATATAACAAGTAATATGACGGTCTTTCAAAAGCAGAGGTAAAACTGAAACAGCTTCTTCAAACGGCCACGCCTAATCTTTACTTCAGGGAGAATCAATCCAATGTCACGTCGGGCGGCCTTGCCTTCAATGTGTCACCGTGTCATTAGCTACACTATAATTAACTAACAGCACTATAGATATCTATAGTCTATTCCTACAGTACATAGAGGGTGTAAAAATACTAACGAAGCTGAAAGGAGGCACTTGTTTTCCCCGTCTTTGTGATCATTTTTTTGTTCTAGACCATACCTTCCCGTTATGGTAACGGGAACCTTCTAGTTACGGAGATATTGGGGGTCTAAGTTCCAACTTTTTCACAAGTTTTTTTTTAAATACACTCTCTGCGCTTCTACCCTGTATCACAGTTTATTTATAGTTTTCTATAAACTTGTGGTTTCAGCTTACGAAATATAAAATCATAAACAAAACAATTTTGCTATTATTTTACTAACTAATTATAATTTCAATTAAAAAATACATAAAATATAAAAATTCAAATAAATAAAAAATGAGATCATACATAAAGCGTACTCATCAACTAAAAACTATTATTAACTATTCGTGTGGCGAAATAAGGAACTACAATGAAATGTATTGAATTTGACAGATTTTTGACAGCTCCCCGTAGAAAGTGGCGCCGCCTTGACACATTTAAATAACTGTTAGATGTTGTAAATGTCATTGGTTCTATTTAAAACTCCTTATTCATATTTAAATTCGTGTTTTTTTTTGTTTGTATCTTAAAATAGTTCTCATATTGTACGTGGCGTGTAGCCAAGGGTCAGCACTAAACAAATGTTGTGTGGTGTGTACAATACACTGAACTATATAGGTACCTACTACAGTACAGGGTCAATTAATATTACACTTTGGCTGCTGAGAGAATGCGTTCCTGACAGGTCGTGAGCGAAAGGACGACGTAACTTTGAAGTGGCGAAGAATTTACGATAGACATATAACTAGTTCTTTTGCCCTATTAACAAATAATATTATTAAAAACGATATCATTAAATCAAGAACCTAACAATAAATGTTATAATTTCGCGCTTTTATGTACCAACTGACAGACGTCAGAAACGCATTCTCTCAGCGGCCAAACTGGAATGTAGTGTTGAAATTACGAATTTAGGAAATTCTTTTAATTGCATCATCATTATTATATTATAAGATATCGATACCGGCAATTTGGTGAAGTTTTACCAGTATTTTTTATTAAAGGTTTGTCAGAGGTCAAATAATTGAATGGATGTTTGAGCTACAGAGCTATCCCCCTAATAAAGCATAATTAGAATTAGATGATCATCCAGCAACTAGATTCTACCGCCAATAAAGTAGCGTTGCTTTGTTCTGCTTTATAGGGTATTAGTGTATGGAACGAATAAGTACTATCAAGTACTTACGGGTGCCAGACTGATAGGCACATTACAGGCCACACACAGGCGCGTTTCTGCGGTTTTCGCGTTTCTGCGTCCCAATGCAAAATGCGATATGAGTTCTTAGAACATTTGGTATTGGGACGCAGAAACGGGGAAACGCAAAAACGCGCCTGTGTGTGGGAAGCCTTTATGCATTTCAGCTTGGTCCTTGAAATGGCAACGCATCCACGATGCATCTGTTAATTAACGCAGATGAAAATTGTTCTAAAACTAAAGCCTAAAATATCTTTAAAAAAACATATAACAAGTGACGCCCTATCTTTGAACATTCACCTACATTATTAATATCCTCCTTGCCCAACCCAAAGACTGATAACAGCTGATTATTAATAAATCTGTCTGTGCTAGGCGTTATCCGAGATTCGCGTCAAAACGTCTTCAATCACGGTTAAGGCCAGCTTTAGATAATTTGCAAGTTTATGTAAGATTATTATAATATTATCTTAACTTATTCGAGACGAATGGCAAATTGCAAATGTTGTAGGCAGCAAAGGCCCGTAAAAAAAGCATATGATTCACTGCAATAAACATAACCAGAAACATATAAGATATTCTTCAGGATATATGCTAGTATGATAGTGTTTTGAAAACATAATACAACTAATTTTACTCGATAAAAAAAATCACGAACATATCTCTAAAACCAGACCAAAACAAAACCAGAAAATATATGATATTCTCCAGGATATATGCTAGTATGATAGTGTTTTGAAAACATAATACAACTAATTTCACTCGATAAAAAAAATCACGAACTTTTCTCTAAAAAAATAATTTAATGAGTAAAAACCATACTAAAAACATGCGATCATTCTGATTTTTTGGCAAATAATTCTACAAGCAACATAATTATTAGCATGATAGTGTTTTATTTTTTAGTCCAATCAATAGCTTTTTTGTAAATCGCAAAAAACCACTCATTTGGTAAATCAAGCTAAATTAGCAACTCTAATAGTGGTGGTTCAAACTTTACTGTTAGAATAAAGTTCTAATCAGTTTGCACTACAAAGTGGTTGTTACGTCAGTCACTGCGGGCCGAATAGTGCGAAATGAGTGGTTTTTTGCGATTTACAAAAAATCTATTGATTGAACTAAAAAAATAAAACACTATCATGCTAATATGTAGCTTGTTGAATTATTTGCTAAAAAATCAGAATGATCAATGATGAATGTATTTTAGTATGGTTTTTACTCATTAAATTAAATTTTTAGAGAAAAGTTCGTGATTTTTTTTATCGAGTAAAATTAGTTGTGTTATGTTTTCAAAACACTATCATTCTAGCATATATCCTGAAGAATATCATATATTTTTCTGGTTTTGTTTATTGCAGTGAATCATAATGCTTTTTTGCATTATAAAAATCGAGATTAGCTCCTGTAGTCCCCTTAAGGAGAGGGGTGGGCACTGGGCAGTAGTTGCCCTCTCCGGCTCCTACCCATGCGGCGTACCGCGCCCATGATTGT
Source organism: Xestia rhomboidea (assembly GCA_963853795.1). NCBI lineage: Eukaryota > Metazoa > Arthropoda > Insecta > Lepidoptera > Noctuidae > Xestia > Xestia rhomboidea. Next base: position 4,651,791 of record OY970786.1, read on the forward strand.
AAATGAAGCTATCTTAATTTTCGTAAAATTACTTAATATTCAATGACTGATCTATTTCGAAAAAAAAGAAACATCGTTACACTACTTTTCGTTCTACGTCACGCTAAAAAACGTTACAACATAACATCATAATTTTCTATAGGTAAATAAAAGTAACAACGTGCTAATGACTAATAGCCGCTAATACTACATCAAATATTAGATAGCTCTAACTAGATAAATAGACAACATGATAACTTTTTTTTTTTAGGATGGTAAATCATCAAATAACTCCTCCCGCTCTGGGCGGAGCAGGAGGGAGAGTGAGATCTTTCGAATAGTCCCGCAGCCCCGGCAGGCTTCGGCCCTTCCCTATTGCTGACTCTCTTTGAGGCGCGCGTGGAACAGGAACGCGCCGTCGACACGGCAGACAACATGATAACTGTTACATCATTTCGTCATACATAAAATATGTACGCTAGTAGTCTGATACGCAATTCCGTGCACTTATCTGTACGGTCATAGGTTATAATACACACGTGGGACGCAGTCTAAACTTCGTCTTTATCACTCAATACATAAACACCCTAATAGGCTTGTGTACTGAAAAAATCTAATTAGTCCTTCAGGTCAATTATCAGAAATTATTTGACCCGTATTTGTTCTTTTGTTACGTAAACCAAAATTGACAAAGATAAGACGCTTTTAAAATTCTCAATACGTCACGCTCTGTTATAATTTTTGTCGTCGTGCGTTCTGACGTCACGAGCCCACACTTCCGAGTTTTGATGCGTTTTATCTTTGTCAATATTCATTGATTTATGTAAACAAAAAATACGTATCCAATTTTCCAATACTCTAGATTTGCAATTTATTGGTGGTAAAAACTAGCTTATTATACAGGCTGTAAGACTAAAAAGGAAAGGCAATAGTTCTCCCCGTCATTGCGATCATATTTTCGCACTATATACACCTGGGAACCTTCTAGTTACGGAGATATTGGAGGTAACAGTTCCAACATTTTCACAAGTTAAAGAAAAATACAAGTTTTTAATGTATGATTTTTACTTTAAACACCTCTTTACGATCTCCGTACGATTCAATCCATTCATCAGCACAAGAGAGCAGCGGTGGCCCAGTGGTGGCGGCCCCGACTTACGACCAGTAAATCGTGGGTTCGCACCCAGACACGCGCATTACTTTGTGTAATTTATTTCATCACCACTGTTCTCAAAACGGTGAAGGAAAACATCGTGAGGAAACAAGGCATGTCCTAGAACCAAAATTCTTCGAAGACATGTGACATCTACCAATCCGCACTGGGCCCACGTGGTGGATTATAGCCCATTCCCTCTCATAGAGAGGAGGCCTGTGTCCCAGCAGTGGGAACATTAATAGGCTGATGATGATGATGATCTGTACAATGTTTTGAGTGCATTACATTGGGTCCTACCGTTTAATGTGATTATTCACTCAAAAAAGATCCGTCAGTCAGTCATTCAGGAACTACTTCGTTGCCAAACTTCCTCGTTACCGTTCCGAATCGAGTCCCATAAGAAGTTATCTCTTCAAAAAGTCGTTTCTGTCCGTTTCATCTGATAAATAATTTTCTCCGGAATAAATTGGTTTCAATTGAAAAGACAGACTGGTAACTCAAATCTAGATCCTGCCAGAATGTCTACATTGTCTACCGCAAGAAGTTGGTTCCGACAAGGTTCTGAGTATCGAACAACGAAATGTTACGTCAACAATCTTGGGCCAACGCCAATGAAATTCACGAGCATGTATTGATCACGAGACTTCGGCCAATGTTTGGCTCAACATTGGTACCAATGGTAGCGACTGATTGAATTTTTGCATATTTTTATTATGTTTAAGGCGACTACAGGAGCTAAATTAGCAAATCTAATTGTAGTGGCTCAAACTTCGTTTGAAATACTGTTAGGATATAGTTCTAATCAGCTTGCACTACAAAGTGGTTGTTACGTCAGTCACTGCGGGCCGAATAGTGCGAAATGAGTGGTTTTTTGCGATTTACAAAAAATCTATTGATTGGACTAAAAAATAAAACACTATCATGCATACGTTGCTTGTAGAATTATTTGCCAAAAAATCAGATGCATTTCAGTATGGTTTTTACTCGTTAAAAGATTTTTTTAGAGATAAATCGTGATTTTTATTATCGATAAAATTAGTTGTATTATGTTTTCAAAACACTATCATACTAGCATATATCCTGAAGAATATCATATATTTTTCTGGTTTTGTTTAATGCAGTGAATCATATGCTTTTTTGCATTATAAAACTCGCGTTTAGCTCCTTAGTCCCGTTAAATATAATATTTTTGTTTCGTATTGACTATTATGCATTACTAGCTGATGCCCGCGGCTTCGCCCGCCTGGATGTCGGTAATAGCGACCAAAAGTAATCATGAAATTTTGATCCCGTACCGCAACCCTCCAACAAATATCATTATATTTTAGCCAATGTATACAAAAACTTGATAAATGATATACTAAAACCTTACTCGAGAACCACTCTATCTATTGGTGAAAACAGCATGAAAATCGGTGCAGTAGTTTTTGAATTTATCGCGAACAGACAGACAGACGAGGCGGAGGACTTTGTTTTATAATATGTAGTGATAGTGATGTATCGTATTACCACAGTAAAAAGACAAGCAGTAGTGTGAATCGGACGTGTTCTTGAATTCAATGCTTACTGTCGATCAGAGGGTATACTGTGTGGATTATCGTAAAAAATGACGCTACGCTACGATATCCTTACGGGCGGGGGAAGGGGCGCTTGGTTAACGACGTCAGCGTTTCGGTCGTTGGTTTGAAGTCAACCTACTGCTTATAATTTTACTGTGGTATTACCCAGTTACTTACTAACCCAGTTGTTTTGTCAAGGTCAGATAGCAGTCGCTTCATGTATAATAGTATTAAGTACTACATAACACCACGTTTGTAATTGTGTTAGGCACATAATAGTACACCCACATTACGCCAGTTATGTTTAAGCCTATTGCCACCAACCGGGCTCAAATCCTGACTCCGTGACTGCTACTGAGAAAATCCTGATGGAAAATCAAATAACAGTTGGCCCGACCCGGGAATCGAACCCAGGGCCTCATGCTCGGCAATCACGATTGCGATCACTAGACAACGAGGCAGTACTGAGTACTACTTCATAGTATTTAGTTGGTTGCGTCCAGTTAGACTGGAAGCCGATCCCAACATAGTTGTTAATAGGTTAGGCTGATGATCACATGATGATTCGGCACGTATTTTTAGAGAAAATGGCTTACAGAATAATCATCATCATCAGCCTATTAATGTTCCCACTGCTGGGACACAGGCCTGCTCTCTATGAGAGGGAATGGGCTATAATCTACCACGCGGGCCCAGTCGTCACATGTCTTCGATTTTTTGGTTCTAAGACATGCCGGTTTCCTCACGATGTTTTCCTTCACCGTTTTGACAGCAGTGCTGATGAAATACACAAAGTAATGCGCCTGCCTGGGTTCGAACCCACGACTTACTGTTCGTAAACTATGCAACTTATTCAACCATATCTTGCTCTTCGTAATTAGCAGAACTAAAGATAAAACCTGATAAAATGTGTGACATATTTTTGTAATTATTACGTAACTGCATAATCGTTTGTGTGATATCAAAAGTGTGATTGACATCACGTGTACCGTACATGATAGGTTTAAAGATTAAAGTAAAAGTATTTCAGTACTACTCTGTAGAACTTGAATACTTGGTGGTAGTATAATAAATAAATATCGCTGGACACTACACACAGCGCCATCTAGTGCCACACTAAGCAACGAGGCTTGTGTCGTGGACACCAGATAGTTGATATACTACATATATACTTTTTTGTTTGTAAATACATACTTATTATACATATAAACATCCATGACTCGGAAACAAATGTCCATGCTCATCACACAAACATTTGCTCCTACCGGGATTCGACCGGGACCGTAAGAACGTAAGGCAGCCTCACTACCGCTGCGCCACTCGGGTCGTCACATAATAGTATTAATACGAGGCTGTAGTAACTACAGCGTGGTTGGTCTAGGGTCGCAATCACGACCGCTGACCATGAAGTATTGGGTTCGTTTCCTGGGACGGACCATTTGTTATTGGGTTTTACATCAGGAATAGTTGTAGCAGTTGTTTATTACAGATGATTTTGTTGACAGTAGCCTGGACTCCCAGCAGTGTGAAAACATAGACACATTACGAGTATAACTACACAAAAGGTGTAAAAAAACTCTTAACGAAGCCGAAAGGCACTTGTTCTCCCCGTCATTGCGATCATTACGGAGATATTGGGGGTCAAAGTTACAACTTTTTGAATAGTTTTTTTCTAATACAAGATTATAATGTAAGATTTTTACTTTAAACACCTCCACGACCCCCGTACTATTCAATCCATCCATCAGCACAATATTTTGAGTGCGTTACATTGAGTTTTACCACAAAATAAGATTTTTCATCCCAAAAAAAAAAGTCTGTTTCCCAGCAATAACTTTTGCGTAAAGTTACTTAGTTTGATGTACAGAATGCTTGGTTGACGGCTTCGTGATGAGGTTGTTTACACCCTGTATGTCAGACTCTGAACCCCCCAGACTAAAACACACCCCTTTCACCCCCCAGGTATCACCCACACAGCCGTAGTACCCCTGGATCTGGTGAAATGCCGTCTCCAGGTGGACCCCGACAAGTACAAGAATGTAGTCAATGGCTTCAGGGTATCTGTGGCTGAAGAGGGCATGAGGGGACTTGCCAAGGGATGGGCACCCACCTTCATTGGATATTCGCTACAGGTATTTTTATTTTATTTATTTATTTATTTGGTACACCAACAGCAATACATACAAATAATTAATGTAAAACAATGAAAATAACATAAAATGCTGGTATGTATGCCTATTATAGGTATACGCAGCATTCACCATAAGACAACAAACAAATCTTATTTAAATCTTAATAATAAAATTCAAATACAATATAAAATAAAAACTTAATACTAAATGAAATGATATGGAATAATAATATATTTAGGTAACCAACAGGGATACATGCATGTTACAGTTATTATGGTGTATATAACTGCCGTTGGCAACGTGCCGCTCGTCTGTAAGAACCCTTAAAGGTTTCCCTGTATAACTGGGATATATGTATTATACTTTAAGAAAGAAACTACTTAAAGTTAACAGCACCCAGCTGGCAACCTTCAACATCATCATCATTTCAGCCGAAAGACGTCCACTGCTGGACATAGGCCTCCCCCAAGTGTCGCCACATTGACCGGTAACATAATCGTAACTGAAATAAAAATCAATATGATTTTATTTCACTTGTCGCGTGTCAACACGTCAACATAGCATCACATTCCGCCAATTTACCAATGATTAAAACAAAATATCCAATTGTTCCTACTGAAAACAAATGAAGACGAAAAACCGATGAGACTTTCAAACTCACCTACATCTTCCCTCTCTCTCACACACGTGTTCTAACGCTATTTCCATCTCTCTCAGGGTCTCTGTAAGTTCGGTCTGTACGAAGTGTTCAAAGTGACGTACAATGGTCTACTGGACGAAGAGACGGCGTATACCTACCGTACCGGAGTGTACTTAGCGGCTTCGGCGACTGCTGAGTTCTTTGCTGACATCGCGCTTTCACCCCTAGAAGCCGCTAAGGTAAGAATTTACGATTATATTGAATAGGCTAGTTTCCACCATCAATAAATTGCAAATCTTTCTAGTCCGTCAGTAAATCTTTCAAAATAATGCACACGTATTTTTTGTTTTTGTAAATCATTGAATATTGACAATGATAAAACGCATCAAAACTCCGGAGTGGGGGCTCGTGACGTCAGAACGCACTAAAAATTATACCACGGCGTGACGTATTGAGAATTTCAAATGCGTCGTATCTTCGTGAATTTTGGTTTATGTAACAAAATAAAAAATACGGGTCAAATATTTTTTGATAATCTAACTGACAACCTAATTAGATTTTTTCAGTACTTACAGATTAATTTTAATTATGTACAAACAAGTACTAGTACAAGTACAAAAAATGAGTTTCTAGTCTACAATAAATCCTGCCCAATGACGAAAAAAACGCGCTCGAGGGATGCTGCCGCGCGCCCGTTTCTGTGACGTCACACGTCACCCAGCGTCAACGCTGCGTGTGCGGGCGCGCGGCGGAGTTGCCCGGTGACTATGAGATTATGAGATCTGAGGGCTTAGGGATAAAACACTTAATGGACTGATTATATTTACTTGTTCAACAAATAGAGGTAGAACTTCACGAACATTCCTAAAACGTCTGTGAAGTTTGTCTTGTTCTCCTTTAAACTTTTTAACTGACGAAGAGTCGCAATGTTATCAATACAAATGCGCTTTAGACGTGGAGTTGCGGAATTTTTAATACAATCAGTACAAAAGTGTACAAGATTGATATGTAGGTAGATACTTCTGATTCTCAAAACATTGCCACAATCACCATAAAACAGTCTATACTGACCACCCTCCCACTCCCCAGGTCAGAATCCAGACCATGCCTGGTTTCGCAACCACCCTGCGTGAGGCGTGGCCCAAGATGGTCCAGAACGAGGGTTACGGCACGCTGTACAAGGGTCTCGCGCCCCTGTGGGGCAGGCAGATCCCCTACACCATGATGAAGTTCGCCTGCTTCGAGAAGACCGTTGAGCTGTTGTACAAGGTAAGTTTACACACTTTTTAGGTTTCCATAGTCCTGACAAGGAACCCTTATAGTTTCGTCATGTCCGTCTGTCTGTCTGTCCGAAGTTTTGCTAAGAGACTGTTAGTACTAGAAAGCTGTAATTTTGTAAAGGCGTGTATATCAATAACGCCGACAAAGAAAATTTTGGAAAATATTTTTTTTTCGTCGCCTACCCCATCGTGTGAGATATCGTTGAATAGGTCTTTTAAAATGACTTAGTAAATGCTGGCCACGATTCGAGCCACCATCGACGCTGAGCTCTTGCGCATTATTGCGTAGAAACAATTTGCATGCGCCGCTGCAAACATCCCTGACGCACTGCAACGCCATGGCAGTCTCATTCCTGTCATACATCTGACAAAGTGCTAGAAGTTTTGAATATCATCCAAGATTCAGTTGGAGTAATCATTGTTATTGGACAACTTGAATGATTTTATAAATAAACATAATTTTTATTACCTACCCTGTTTTTAAATACCAATATGTCCTTTAGTTCGTCGTGCCCAAGCCTCGTGAGCAGTGCACGAAGGGTGAGCAGCTGATCGTAACGTTCGCGGCCGGTTACATCGCCGGTGTGTTCTGCGCCATCGTCTCCCACCCCGCAGACACCGTGGTGTCCAAGCTCAACCAGGTATGTACACTATGGGCCATGTTGGGAGAAAGAGTTTGAATGACGAAGGTCGAATATCTATTACGCCAACAGTTTACATTCAATAATAAAAGTATGAAACTATGTCGTCTGCCGCGACAAGGTGGTGTGACGATCTGATCTCGTTTGCGGGGCAAACATGGCCAGATATCGCACAGGACAGAGAGGTTTGGAAGGAGAAAGGTCTTTGCCCAGCAGTGGGACAGTCAAACGGGTTAACAAGAAAAAAATTTTAGGTTCCTTAAGTAGGTACTATAGAGGACACTCCCGCCTGATCACCACTAAGCTAATTTTAGCTTGCACTTACAACAAAGAAGCGCTCTCTGACCCTAAAGCTATACAAAGTCAATGGGGCGGCGTTGACTTTGTATAGAAATAATGAATGAAAAGAAACCGATTGGCCGAGCGCACTGACGACGCACGCCAAACGAGTGTTATTGTTATTTTGCGCGACCAAGTTGACGCTTTCATAATTCCCTTTCCTAAACTATAAGGGGGCGTGGCTCGGCGCCTCCGCATGATTCAAGCGAAAATATTTTATATCGATTGTATATCTAATTGTAGATCGATCGATGAGAAGAACGCGACTGTACCAATTACTATAGGTGTACACAAGGGAGCTACATCATCATAAAATATCTGAAAAGATGTTTTCTATTATTTAAAAATATTAACTTTTAGGTTAATGATGCAGGTTTTTTTTAAATAAATGAACCTAACATTCCATGAACCAAACTCCAGAAAGCTACTGAGAAATTTTTAATGGAAAAATTCAAAATCACTTTGCTCTGATAATCGGGGCTTAGCAATAGGGATAGCTTACCTTCAGACAAATGAGGATTTTACTAACGTTATCATCATCTAACGACCCTAATGGCGCAGCGATAGTGATGCTGCCTTACGTTCTTAGGGTCCCGGGTTCGAGTCCCGGTAGGAGCAAATGTGTAATGAGCATGGACCTTTGTTTCCGAGTTTTGGATGTTTATATTTGTAATAAGTATGTATTTACAAAAGAAAAGTATCTATGTAGTATAACAACCTATCTAGAGTCCACGACACAAGCCTCGATGCGTAGTGTGGCACTAGATGGCGGTGTGTGTAATGTCCAGGGATATTTATTTATTTTATTCACGTTATCTTGATCAATTTCCAGGACAAGACCGCCACAGTGGGCAGCATTATCGGCAAGCTGGGTATGGCTGGAGTGTGGAAGGGTCTCGGCCCCAGGATCGTCATGATCGGTACCCTCACCGCGCTCCAATGGTTCATCTATGATGCCGTCAAGGTAAACACATTATTTAGTTACTAGCGGACGTCACGCGGTTTCACCCCGCGTAGTTCTCGTTCCCGTGGGAGTACGGGGTTAAAATGTAGCCTATGTTTTCACCAACTTCAGAACTCAATGATTATAAAACATTTTCAACAACTTCAGAACTCAACGATTATAAAACATTTTCACCAATTTCTAGAACTCAATGATTATAAAACATTTTCACCAGCTTCAGAACTCAATGATTATAAAACATTTTCACCAACTTCGGAACTCAATGATTATAAAACATTTTCACCAAAATGATCATAAAACATTTTCACCAACTTCAGAACTCAATGATTATAAAACATTTTACCAATTGTTCCTTCTGACAGAACCATGTAGACATACCCTCAATGAGAACACACCTTCCCTCCCCCCTACCCTGACCACCCATCCACACCAAAACTCACCTTTCTTACGTCTCTCTTACAGGTCTGGCTGCGCATGCCCCGCCCGCCGCCTGCGGAGATGCCCGAGTCTATGCGCAAGAGGCTCGAAGCCGAGGAAGCGAAGACCAAGTGAACTTAGTACAATCATAGGTAGTTTATTATGCGTCGCGCGTTTTAATTAGACTAGGATTGCTGGTAGTACTGTTTTGGGGAAACATCAAGCTTGTTTTACTGTTGGGTAAGCTTAAACCTGAATTGTTAAGTGATTATGAGTGTCGAAGTTGTAAGTTTGAATAGGGAACTAAAATTGTAATTATAAAAAAAAAAATACAAAATGGTGGTTTTACAGCAATCCTAGTACTCCCAGTGTATGTTTAATTTAAAATGATATTGTGACATGATATTATGGTCTAACCAAGGCCATTATGGGTCGTTGGGTCCTTTGGCCACGCGCGACAGTAGCCACTTTCCAAACCACCACACAGTATATCTAGTACATTGTGATTACCAATTTACAGTATATTATATAAGTAAATGATCATGTTAATTAAATTATTTTTTTGGAAAATAAAAAGTATATTTTTATTTTACTTTTTTTGTTTTGTTTATTTTTCTTCGTTTATGTACATATCGAGATGCCTGTTATTATTTATTTGTTGTATGTATGACGCTAGTAATGAATAAAGTGATAGATACATGTTTTGTTTTAATCGAAATGTATCTGTAGCATGTCCTGAATAAAATAATGCCTCACGAAAGTTTTCGTGAATAGTTTGACCTTTTGAACGCCAGAGATTACACGCACGCACGCGCGTGCCCTCCAAGACACAATTCACAAAAAGAATAGGGACTCCCAAAACTATTTAATTGTTTATTTCGTGTTATAGTGCACCGTGCATTTTTTGTTACATATTTGTGTTGTTGGCGTACAGGGCGCTTGCTTGTCACGTATATATGTGACTGTGGCGGTCAAAAGATGTGAAGGGGCCGCGGCCACGACCACGACTTGTCGCGTGACCGGCCGCCATCTTGACAAAATGGTCGGACGTACGGCTGTGTGACCAATTTTCTTCCTGATCGAAGCTTCTGCGGCCAAAAGTCGTAGTTTAATTCTGCGCGCGGTCGCTACCGCGTGGCCATCAGCTGCACGATCAAGCCACATGTGTCGTGATACAAACTAAACACAAATAAAAGGAGAATGCCACGAGTCCTAGCAACGAACTTGCAACTCTAAGGAATCGTCACTAAAGTCCAATTTCAAGGTTTGCTAAAGGGCGATGGATACCTCAATACGCTCAAAAACCGGAATCGCTGATGCGGGCAATAAGACTGCAGGGTTGAAGGGGAGTGGACGGACCATGCCTGTAGATTGCATCAAGACCGATAGGCCAGAGTCGTCACGCGGTGCAGGGGCGGATCTTTAAAGGGCTTTTTGGGTTGCGTATCTTTCTGATATCCAGTGACTATCAAGCTTCGGTTGTACACCGAACTTTGATGAAAACCGTGAATGTCTTAATATTGGTTTTACGTATCACACTGAGCGGATATCACTTTACGGTGACTAACAGGGTCAGACATAATACGAAACTAACCTTTTGACAATTAATTGATGGACACTGAGCCAAGTTACTATCATTTCGAGCTGCCAACAGAGATACGTAATAGCCCTACAGGGCCTCGTGAATCAGTCACCTTTTTTCTGCTTCTGGATTGGCACTCCTATTGGATTTACCCATGGATCGATCGGTATAGACAGGCTGAAATAAATTAGTAGTGTTTGCCTCGAGGCCTTAATATTAATAGGCAATCATGTGGCGTACATACACAAGGTTGCAAAAAATGGAGCATGTGGACATTTTGATCTCAAGATCTCATTTCCGACGAAACTTGTAAAATTTTCGAGCTCGCTTCGCTCGTTTTTGCAGCTTAGTTTCTCTTGAATCTTACCTTTGTCTTTAGTTCACCCAAGTAACTCCGGTAGTTCGAAACAATTCTGACCTGTCCAAGGTAGGTAAACTGTTAGACAGACTACTTACTTTCTCAAGACTTCTAAAAGCCGACCAAGTAATTCTTGTATGAAGTATCGAAAAAATTGTGTTGTACTTCGAAGCACGACCATGGACGCATTCATTATAACTTTGGCTTTGGCTTTAACTTTACTTTCATGGTAATAAAATCCTTTTAATTTATACTATTAGAAAACACTAATTAGAAATGTCATAGCTCTCAATTATCGTAGATACATACAGGTCGTGCTGGGAAGATTCCTTCCTAGCACAACCACGCTAAAATTCCAGCTGGCATAATAGTTAATGAAACGGGAGCATGCCTAAAAATTTTTAATCATTATTTACTCCTATTTCGTAACTGGTAAATTGTCGTAAATTGTTACAAAAGCAAAAATATTTTTTTTGCCTAAACGCCTGTATATACTTTTTATACTTGACACTAGATGGCGTTAAATGTGAAAAATAAGAATATACGTACAAACAATAATAAAAATATACGGTCGTTTGTTGTAGCTGTTAATCGTGGGTTTCCCCGCTTGTATATATTGATAATAAAACTTTTTTTCATGCGGGAATAAGATGTTTTTCCGGGAAAAAACGTTCTCAGACCGAGACAGCCACTTATTTCACAAAATTCTCAAAATTTCACGTATATTCTTAATTTTTACAATTAACGCCATCTAGAGTCAAGTATGAAAATCATATACAGGCGTATAGGCAAAAAAGATATTTTTGCTTTTGTAACAATTTAGTTTCATCAACTTTTATGCCAGCTGGAATATTAGCGTGGTCGTGCTAGGAAGAAATCTTCCCAGCACGACCTGTATATCAACGATAATTGAGAGCTATAAAATTTCTAATTAGTGGTATTAAATAGTAGAAATTAAAAGGATTTGATGACCATCTAAAGCTATAGTGCCATTGGCCGAGGGAGGCCTAGAAAACATGACGACTTAGAGGCGTTTGTAAGGTATACTACAACTAAAAAGTGTAAAAAGATAAAAAAAACAACAGTGAACTTACATAGGTATTTATTTTAACTTTCAAAACACTGTTTACAAATTAAATAGGAATGAAAAGAACATACATGAAAGAACAGCATAATGATCATAAAATAAAACAATCCTTGAGTACAGTCGTGGTCTTTTCCGCCTGATCAGTTAGTTTTTTTTCGCTTAAATCATGCGGAGGCGCCGAGCCACACCCCCTTAAAATTTAGGCCTATTAGGAAAGCGTCAACTTTGGCGCGCAAAATAACAATAACTCTCGTTTGACGTGCGTCATCAGTGCGCTCGGCCGGCCGGGCTAGAGAGCGTTTCTATGTTGTAAGTGCTTAGTGGTGATCAGGCGGGAGTGGCCTCGATAGTACCTATCCATTCTAGACATTTTAGTCGTGCTCGAATTAAACATAAAATGAAAATAACAGATTTTGTTGTGTAATTAATAATTATAAATAATTAAAAACAAACAAGATGGTGGTCTAACACAAGCACAAGCATCAGCATTTAATCATTACATGTCATATTCAATACAAAGAAATTATATGAAAGAGTAATAACAGTCAAAGAACGAAAAAAAATAATGTTTTTTTTTTTCATTCATTTTTTCATTTAAAATAACATATAATTATCTTGATTTTTGAATATATAGATTCCTTAGTATTCACTGTTAATTTTATTTAGGTATAACTCTTGTAGTTTGCGATCGTCAAGTGTTTTTATCTAAGGTGTCAACTCTTGTAGTTTGCGATCGTCAAGTGTTTTTATCTAAGGTGTCCAAAATACATGCGAATATTTCGCGAATATTAGCGAGCTTCGCTGTTAAATAAATTTATTCACGTGACCATGCGCAGCTGAGTGGGTAATAATCCATTTTAAAACATAATGCGCGAAATAGGTACAGAAACTGTCAAATTTTCCCAATCAATGATTAATAAAAATATTAATAATAATAATCTTTATTTACGTGAAATATGGTACATTGAGGTGTTAAAGTTAGAAAGGTTCTACAGTTGAAAATTTATTAAAGAAATTTTACAGACAGTAGAAATTAGATTGATGAGCTAGCGTTTGTACATCTCTGGATAAAGGGATCTCGCGCACTACGCCACTAGGCCACGGCACGACCACGACTTGTCGCATGACCGGCCGCCATCTTGAACAAAATGGTCGGACTACCAGTCGTGCGACCTAACTTTCTTCCTCGTTTCGACCAACAGATGCTTCTGCGGCCAAAAGTCGTGGTGTGCGCGAGTTCCCTTACTCCGCAGAGATTACAGGCGTGATGGTATGTTTCTAAAGAGCCATAATTTCTACGCACACACAGTTACGACTAGGGCTGCGCAAAGAGTATACACCCCAACACACACCTACACACTCATCTACGCTGTACACTCAATGTATTGTATAGCTATTAAACTGTAAATCCGTAATCGCTCTAAGAGAGAAAATTTCAAAGAGTTGTGGATTTTGAAAATAATAAATAAAAATTAAAATCAATCAGCGATAAGCGATGGCCAAATAGTCAAAAACGTCAGTCCTGTTAATGGTGGAAATCTGAAACACTTCTGTAACCGACTGCCACTTGTCTAGGGCTCCGCTTTTGTTCATTCGTCCCTCTCTCTACACTGCGTAAAATTGTTCAACGGCCACGTGCTAGTCGAAACTTTGCGGAACCTGCCGGCGCGCGGCGATGCTCCATCGATCCGCGCCACGCCATTGGTTAATGCGAGTCGCGAGTTTGCAACGAGAAATCATATATCCCCACTACTTGCGCACCTTAGGTGTGGTATAAATATACCGCCGCTGCTCCGGATCAGCCTGGAGGATTTGCTTGTATCACTCATATGCGTTACACGTACGTGACCCATATTCGCGAAACCGCCGAAACAACACTCGCGCGCCTCCGCCGCGCGCCGTTCCGTGTTCGGTCGTCCCCGCAAAAAAAAGTCATCGCCTTTGCGGGTAGACGCCAAAATCCGCGCTCGCGACCTACTGCCCGAGTCCGTTATTTTTCCAAACGGAAAAAACCGTCGCAAACGGCTACTATTCGCGTCGGAATATTCCACTCCCGATGGAATATTAACTTGTCACAACATCAAAAAAATATTCCATCGATGGACTGCGGGGTGACACACCAAATCGTGACACCGAATTAAACAAAAGAAGAAGAAGTATGGGCAAGGAGAACCCGCCACCCAAGGCTCCGCCCAAGGCTCCGACCAGCCGAGAAGCTCAGCTCCGTCCCGTGCCAACCCAGGCCCCGGGGCCCTCAGGGAGCAGCAACAGCGCACCCCATGGTCGCACCACCGCCTCTGCCATGCACCCCAATATGAAAAGCGCGCGCAATAATACCTCGCCCGCGCCCCGCCCGGCGCCCGTGCCCTCCGTTCACCCGACCGCCGCGACACTGCGCCCCGCACCGCCCGCGCAATCCTCCGCGCGGCTCGGAGCGCGCCCGTCCGCGAGCGCACGCACTGCCCCCGCCGCGGGCCGAGCTGTGCGCGGCGCGTCGCCCGCGCCCCACCGCTTGCTGGCAGGCTCGGCCGCCGCAAACCCGGCTCTGACCAAGGAGGAGGTTGCAATGTCGCCACCACCGCCGAGAACCTCCGCCCGGGCCTCTCCTGCTGCGCTGTCCCCGTGTTCTTCAAGAGAAGGGAGCGACCTCTCAACGGCCTCCTTCTCCACGCCCGCCCACCACGAACCACCGGTGGACAGCCAGGACACGGAGGTCAGTAACCCAAATTTTATCGACGATGATTCCTGCAGCGACATGTGCACAGAGGACGCGCTGGCCCTTGACCAAGACTTCCAAGTCGAGGCCAGGGCCCAGCGACGTCCCAGAAGCTCGGACGGCGAGGCCGCTGAAGAGGCCAAGCGCCTGTGCCCCGACTCCCCGCTCCCGCAGCGCGACTCGCGCGGTAGAGTGGGAGCCGGATCGCCGACCTTCGCCGAAGCGACTCGCCGTGCACCCACCGGACAGGACACTACCGCACCACCTGCGGCAGCCCCTGGACAAGGCGCTACCACCTCGGCCGCAAGAGACGGCAAGGAGAAGAAGAAGCCACGCTACCCTCCGCTTGTAGTGGAGAGGCTACCCAGCTGGGCCGCCCACTTTAGGGCCCTCAGCATAAAATTGGGCCACCCACCAAACGCCTGACCTTTCCAGGGGGGATTTAGGTTCCTCCCGGAGAGCGAGGACGAGTATAGGGTGGTCCAAAGATATCTGACGGACCTGGAGAGGTCGGACGGCGTCAGCTGGTTCGCCTACTCGCTGCAGGCGGAGCGTAGCCTAAAGGTGGCTATAAGGGGGCTGCCAGCAGACACGGACCCAGCCGACATCACTGAGGAGCTCAGCCTGCTGGGGTACGAGCCGGAGTACGTGCGTAACATCAACGCACGTGGAGGACGACCCGGCTGCATCTTCCACGCAGTACTGAGGAGGCAGACGGACATCCGTAGGATTTATGACACCACCACACTTATGTGCATGCGTGGTGTCCGCGTAGAAGCTTGGCGGAGCAAACGTGGGCCCGCCCAGTTCCATAGGTGCCAGAAGTTCAGGCACAGCTCGCACCAGTGCCACCGCCCTCTCGCTTGCGTGAGGTGCGGCGAGGGACACGTCGCGCGCGACTGTCCGCGACCAAAGGAAGAACCGGCCACCTGCGCCAACTGCGCAGGCGATTATCCGGCCTGCAGCACCAGGTGTCCGGTCATGAAAAAAGAGGCTGCAAATAAGCGGGCAGGCACGGTCGCCGCCACAACAAGCAGACGCCGCCCCAAAGAGGCCCCCTACCAACGCCGAGGACCATGAGGCCCCCAGTGCCACGTTGATGGCGGCGGCAAACGGGCCCACCTCCGACGTAAAGGATGTCGCTGCCTCGAGGCGGAAAAATAAGAAGCGCGGGGGAAGGAAGAGGGGAAGAAATCCCCAGCCCCCCGCGACCCGAACAACAGAGGGCACTGTCCCTGCCTCGGCGCAGGCGCAGGCCACAAACACTCCATACTCAGCTGAGCCACCTGTTGTTGTTATTGCTACTGCCGGCCCTAACGAGCCGAGGAAGGGGAAGAAAGAGAGAGAGGACAGGTCTGCCCCATCCGCAGGCGCGGCCCCGGCCGCCGCAGAACCCAGGGCGCAAAGGCCACACAAACAACTGCAACAACAACAACAACAACAACAACAGAAACACCCGGCTAGCGCCAGCGAACATCAAAAGCGCGCCACCCAAGCTGCTGGAGCTCGGCAGAACCCGACCCAGCAGAGTGACTTCACGGCCTGCGCCATCAGGATACTTATGGACCTAATAAGGGCCATAAGGCAGGGACAGGATGCGGGCCTAGTAATCCTCGACGGACTGACGGAGTTACACGCGTTGTACAATGCCTAGTTCGTTGAGGATTCTACACTGGAACGCCCGCGGCCTAAAGAACAAGGTCGCCCTACTCCGCCTCCTCCTCAAGGACCAACGGATCGACGTGGCGCTTGTAAGTGAAACACACCTGGGGCCTGCGGACAGGACCAGGTTCCCGGGTTACTTCACTTACAGGAGGGATGAGAAGTCGCCGCTCGGCATCTCCTACCGCGGGCTGGCGGTGCTGGTCAACCGAAGGGTCGTCCATCAGCCGCTCCCAGAGGTCACCCCAACGACCTTCCAGGCGTTGGGAGTTCAACTCCATGTCGCCGGCAAGGACATGAACATCTATGCCGCCTACCACCCACCCGGCTCCGCCCTAGACTGCGCGGAGCTGAGACGAGTCCTGCAGTCGCCGAACCCGACACTCCTTGCCGGCGACTTCAACGTCAAGCATCCGGCATGGAACATCCGGATCCAGAACACCTGGGGCGGACGGCTCTTCGCGGACGCGGAGGCCCACGGATACACGGTGTCCGGCCCTGACACACCGACTCACTACCCGGACATCCAGACGCACATCCCGGACGTGCTGGACATCGTGATCCACCAGGACCTTGGTTGCCAGCTCACCCAACAGGTGATAGACGACGAGCTGCAGTCGGATCACCAACCTGTACTCGTCGTCCTCTCAGAGATGCCGACTAGACTCTCGCCTCCTGCGCCACGTCGCATCATAGACTGGGACACTTACAAGGATAAGTTGGAGACCACCACACCCTCTTGGCCCACCGAGACCGCCGCAGACGTCGAGAGGCTCGCGGGAGAGGTCACCGCCTGCATCCAGCGCGCCCTAGAAGAGGCGACCACCACACTGCCGACGCCGACGGAGGGGTTTGTTTACAAGCCCCTCCCCGCCCACATTAAGCACCTGATCGCCCAGAGGAGGCGCCTACGCAGGCGGTGGCAGGACACCGGCTGCCCTACGATGAAGCGAGACCTCAACCGTCTGGCGGAGAAGGTCAGGGCCAAGCTACAGGAGCACAACGCCGCGGGCTGGGAGGAACGAATCGACGCCGCAGAAGGGGACTGGCCGTCGATTCACAAGCTATGCAGATCGCTCACGAACACCCCGGCCCCGGTACGTCCACTACGCCACAGCGACGGGGCGCCCAGATATGTTGCAGCAGACCGTGCTGAGATATTCGCTGAGCACCTGGAGCGTCAGTTCCGGCCAAACCCAAGCACCGACACCGAGCACATCGCAGCAGTCGAGAGGCACCTTGGAGAGTACTTCGCCTCGCCGGTAGCCCCCGAGGAGGACCCAATATTCTTCTCCCCAAATGCAGTCAGACGCGCCATCCTCCGGACAAAGCCGAGAAAGGCCCCGGGGGCGGACCAGATCACTAACACCGCGCTACGCCACCTGCCGTACAGAACGGTGGCGGCGTTAGCGCGCTTGTACACGGGAATATTACGCACCGGGGTTTTCCCGGCTGCGTGGAAGGAAGGGCGCGTCATCATGCTGCCCAAACCGCATAAAGACGTCCTGAAGCCGGAGAGCTACCGGCCCATCACACTACTCTCCTGCACCTCCAAGGTGTTTGAACAACTCCTGCTGCGACACCTGCAAGAACACGTGAAACCGCGACCCGAGCAGTTTGGGTTTCGCTCGGAACACTCCACGACGCTCCAGCTGTCGAGGGTACTGCACCTGCTCACGTCGGCGATGAACAGGAGGGAGCGAGCGGTTGCAGTATACCTCGACATGGAGAAAGCGTTTGACAGGGTGTGGCATGCCGGTCTGCTATACAAACTGTCGATGACAGACGCGCCCCGCCGCTTGATACAGGTGGTCAGGGGGCTGCCTGTGGATACCACCCCCGAAGAGATCGAGGAGGAGCTCCGCGCGTTGGGGCACGAGCCGGAATACGTTCGCCATATTAAGGCGAGCAAGGGACGTCCCGGCTGCGTGTTCCACGCCGTACTCAAAAGGACGCCTGAAGTACGCAGGATATTCGACACCTCCGTGTTCTTATACATGCGGGGTGTGAAGATCGAAGCCTGGCGGGGCAAACGTGGGCCCGCCCAGTGCCACCGGTGCCAAAAGTTCAGGCACTCGTCGCACCATTGTCACCGGCCGCTCGCCTGTGTACGATGTGGAGGGGCACACCGCGCGGGACTGCCGCCGCCCTCGCGACGAACCAGCCACATGCGTGAACTGCGGGGGCGACCACCCCGCCAATAACATTAAGTGTCCCTCGTTCCAGGCGGAGATCAAGGCCAACAGGCGAGCAGGCACTGCCGCCGCCACGACCGCCGCACGTCGTCCGGCCCCAACCATTGAGAGGCCAAAATGCCTGATGGCGGCGGCCAACGGGCCCACCGACAGGGGAGAAGCCCCCCCCACCTCCTCGAAGCGGCGGAGGGGAAGGAAGAGGAAGCGAAGGGGCAAGGGGAAAGAACCCGCGCCCCCCACCGCAACTGAGGGAGCTCAACCGGGCGACCTGCCTAGGGCCCTGGCGCAGGCTGTGATACCGGAAGCCAATCGGCGGGCACAACCAGGGAAAGAGAAGGAGAAGAAGACTGAAGGGCCGAAAGCTGGCGCCGGCATAACGCGGCCCTCGGCCCAGCAGCAACAACAAGCCAAGAGTGGCGCATCCACAGTCGTAAAAACCGACTCCGAGTTCAACAAGAAGGAATTCACAGCCTGCGCCATCAAGTTGTTGATGGACCTCATCAAGGCCATTAGACAGGGCCAAGATGCGGAGCTCGTCATCCTTGACGGCCTGGCCGCACTTCTAACCTTGTACCATGGCTAGGCCGTTAAGGGTGATTCACTGGAACGCCCGCGGCCTGCAAGGTAAGGTCGCCCCCCTCCGCCGCCTCCTCAGAGAAGAGGACATCGACGTGGCGCTGATAAGCGAGACGCACCTGGGACAGGAAGACAAGCTGCGAGTCCCCGGGTATCTCGCTTATAGGAAGGACGAAAGGTCGGCAACCAATACCCGCTACCGTGGTCTGGCGGTACTGGTGAGGCGAAGAGTCGTCCATCAGCAGCTCCCCGTGCCGTCGCCCGGCTCGTTCTACGCGCTGGGTGTGCAGCTGCACGTTGCTGGCGAGGATCTCGCCATCTACGCCGTATACAAGGCGCCCTCGACCCATCTGGACCCTTCGGAGTTGAGGGCCCTTCTAGACGCCAGCGGCGGCGCGACGATCCTTGCTGGCGACTTGAACTGCAAGCACCCAGCGTGGAACTCGGCCGCGACGAACACGGGAGGAAGACGGCTCTTCACGGACGCGGAAGCCTTCGGCTACACGGTGTCTGGCCCAGAGACGCCCACCCATTTTCCGGACAACCCTCTGCACATGCCGGACGTGCTGGACATCGTGGCCTGCCGAGGGCTACACTGCCAGATCACGCAGCAAGTACTGGACGACGAGATGTAATCGGACCATCACCCGGTTCTCGTCGTCCTCTCGGGGATGCCGACCCGACTGAGACCTGCAGCGCCACGTCGTAGAACCAACTGGGAAGACTTCACAGAAAGGATTGAGGCCACCACTCCATCTCGGCCTATCGTCACCTCCACGGACGTGGACCTGATGGCGGCGGATGTCACTGCTTGCATACAGAGCGCCTTGGAAGCGGCGACTACAACTGTATCGCAGGAGAGTGCGGCGACTCAACGTCAGCCGCCTCTGCCTGCGTACCTGCAGAAGATGATCGCCGACAAGAGGCGCCTTCGCAAGCAGTGGCAACAACTGCCCTACCCTAAAAAGGAGAGTTAACCGTCTCGCGGAAACGATCAAGGCCGAGATGAGAAGCAGGGAAACCGAGAGCTGGGAGGACAGAATAGAGTCGACGGCCGGCAGCTGGCCGTCCATCCACCGACTCTGCCGCCAGCTTACGAACACCCCAGCTCCGGTGCGTCCGCTAGTGGATGGCGGAGGGGCGCTCAAGTACATGAGCAGAGGACCGGGCGGAGGTCTTCGCCCAGCACCTGGAGCGTCAGTTTCAACCGAACCCGACTTCCGACCGTGAACATGTCGCAACAGTCGAGCAACACCTTGGGGACTATTTCGCCACGCCGATAGCTCCCGAGGAGGACGCTGTATTTTTCTCGCCTGGGGCAGTTAGACGTGCCATCCTTAGGACGAAGCCTAAGAAGGCCCCCGGTGCCGACGGTGTCACCAATACAGCGCTGCGCTACCTGCCATTCCGTATGGTAGCGGCACTGGCGCGCCTGTACACGGCGATACTGCGCACTGGGGCCTTCCCCGCTTTGTGGAAGGAGGGGCGCGTCATAATGCTGCCTAAGGCGGGGAAAAACACTCTGAAGCCGGAGAGCTATCGGCCCGTTACGCTGCTGCCGACCACCTCCAAGGTGTTCGTAGTACTCCTGTTGCGGCATCTCCAGCCGCACATCACGCCACGGCCGGAACAATTCGGGTTTCGGTCGGAACACAGCACGACGCTCCAGCTGTCGAGGGTACTGCACGACCTGACAGCTGCTTCAAACAAGAAAGAGGAATCCGTTGCAGTATTCCTCGACATGGAGAAGGCCTTCGACCGTGTATGGCACGACGGCCTGGTCTACAAGTTGGCCACCTCTGGAGCGCCCCGTCGCGTGGTAAGAGTGGTCCAATCCTTTCTGTCCCACAGGAGCTTCCGCGTGGTGGTCGAGGGAGCGCTCTCCAACGCCCGTCCAGTGCTGGCGGGCGTCCCGCAGGGCAGCTGCGTGTCGCCAGCGTGTTACTCACGTTACACGGACGACATCCCCACTACGCCACAGGTGAAGCTCGCGCTATATGCCGACGACGCCGCGTACATCGCCACCTCGCTTAACGCGAGGCACGCGGCGGTCAAAATGCAGCGCGCGCTCCACGCAGCTTACCTGCACAATATAACTCCACATATCACATACATCCAGCTGCGTGCCGTATTCTAAGTTAATATAGGTACGTCACGCAGTGAAATCACACACGCACGTCTCTACATGCACGTAGACTTACGCGAAGGAAAGCGGCGCGGGCACGCGACCGACGCACACACTGGGCGGTGTTACACAATACAATACCGCCCACACACACACGCCGGTTCCTTAGTCTGGTCCACTACTGGCTAGCTCTGGTTAGTGGGGCGTAAGCTGTAAGTCGGCACCTCTGTCGCTGGTCGTCCCCCGCCGGGCCTCCTTCGGGTCTCACCTGGCGGGGACAGACCGCCGAGGTGCCGTGAAGAAAACAGCGCTGTGCTACAGCGCTGTGGCGCGCCTACAGTTTACAGCATAGCAACCACACACATGGGCGCATGTTGCTACCATGCGCCCAAAGGACCATAGGACAGTGTCCACCCCAACGACGGGTCCGTAACGGACCGAGGTATGGCCGCCGCGGCAAAGGGGCATAGCCCCGGAACCGCCTACCGCGCCCCCTTGCGGGGGCGCTGTGAATACTCGTGGATCAGCCTGTCACATGCGTGACCCAGTTCCGCGATCCGAGAAAACCACCAAACCGCCGAACAATACCTTTGTTATCGCGCGCTCAGTGATTGGTCGTCCCCACAAAAAAATTAACGTTTTTGTGGGTAGACGCCAAAACCGCGTTCGCGTTCCTACCGCCCGAGCCCGTGATTTTGTTCCGTGTAGGAAAAAACCGTCGCCAACGGTCACAGAAGCGACGGAAATTTCCACTGCCCGATGGAGTAAAAACTAACATCACAACAACTCCAACGTAGGGCTGCGGTGCGTCACACCCAGTTGACACCCGCCAAAAAATGGATAAGGAGAAACCGCCTCCTTCTCCCAAGAAGAAAAACAACAAACCCGGGGACCGGGAGATGTCGCTCCCGAACATAGGGGGCTCGCCGCCCGGTGCCCGACCAGCGAGCACGGACTCCACGGGAAATGCACTACCGGCGGGTGCGCAACGCGTCGCCCGCGCCGCAACGCTTGCTGGCAGGCTCAGCCGCCGCAACCACAATGACGAAGATGAACGATTACGCCATGTCGCCACCGCCGCCGAGGACCTCTGCCCGGGACTCCCCAGCCGCACTATCGCCGTGCTCGTCGAGGGAGGGGAGCGATCTCTCGACGGCATCATACTCCGCACAAAATTATCACGAGCCACCTGCAGGACTCCCGGATACAGAGGTCAGTAACAGTAACTGTGTACTTTCCGACGACTCCGGCAGCGACATGTGCACCGAGGAGGCGCTGGCCTTGGCCTACGACTTTCAGCCCGAGGCTAGGGCCCAGCGCCGACCTAGAAGTTCAGACGGCGAGGCCGCTGAAGAGGCCAAGCGTCTGTGCCCCGACTCTCCGCTCCCGCAGCGCGAATCGCGCGGTAGAGCGGGAGCCGGATCGCCGACCTTCGCTGAAGCGACCCACCGCTCACCCACCGGACAGGACATTGCAGCACCTGCGACAGCCCCTACACAAGGAACAAACAACACCACGGCCACCAAAACCGGAAAGGAGAAGCGGGCACGCTACCCTCCGCTTGTGGTGGAAAAGCTGCCCAACTGGGCCGCTCACTTTAGGACCCCCAGCATAAAACTGGGCCGCCCACCAAACGCCCGACCTTTCCAGGGGGGATTTAGGTTCCTCCCGGAGAGCGAGGACGAATATAGGGCGGTCCAGAGTTATTTGACGGATCTGGAGAGGTCGGACGGCATCAGTTGGTTCGCCTACTCGCAGCAGGCGGAGCGCAGCCTAAAGGTGGCCATCAGGGGGCTGCCAGCAGACACGGACCCAGCTGACATCTGCGAGGAGCTCAGCCTGCTGGGATATGAGCCGGAGTACGTGCGTTACATAAACGCACGCGGAGGACGACCTGGCTGCATATTCCATGCGGTGCTGAGGAGGCTGACGGACATCCGCAGAATCTATGACACCACGACCCTTATGTGCATGCGTGGTATACGGGTCGAGGCTTGGAGAAGCAAGCGTGGGCCCGCACAGTGCCATAGATGCACTTCGCATCAGTGCCACCGCCCTCTCGCTTGCGTGAGGTGCGGTGAAGGACACGTCGCACGTGACTGCCCGCGTCCTAGAGAGGAACCGGCCACCTGCGCCAAGCGCCAGCGTGCGCTGCACGCTGACGACGCCGCGTACATTTCTACGTCACTTAACGTTCACCACGCGGCCGTCAAGATGCAGCGCGTGCTCGATCTTCTGCCAGAATGGCTGGCCAAGTGGAGGCTGTCGGTGAATGTGGGAAAAACCCAGGCACTGACTGTCGGCGGCTGCAAAAAGCCACCACCCCTGAAACTACAGACATAACCCGCCTGCCGCAGCCCCCTGCGGGGTTGCAGCGACTTCTCCGGTCGGATCAGCCAGAAGCCTGGCTCCCGTGGCTCACTAGGCCACGAGAGCGCCAGCGATCTAGAGCCCACTCCGGGGTTGGACCGGGCGGTGTCGTTGCCAGATATCGGCGACGCAGTGCCCGGTTCAGCGCCGACCGGATCCCCACCTCCTCGTAGCGAGGAGAAGAGGAAGTCCTGAGCCAGCCGCACGCTGTAGCCGTGCGCCCCGCCACATTCCGCCCGGTACCGATTCAGGCCCCGGGACCTGCCGCCGCGATACCTGGGCGCGCGCCGTATGCGCGCGCCTCCGCACCCACCGCGCGCGTAGTAGTCCGCGACGCCGCGCCTCCTGCGCGTGCGCCCGCGCCCGCGCCGCGAGCTCCCGCGAGTGCTACCCGCCCCGGGGCACCACCGGAACCCTATGTGCGCTCAACAGCGCGCCCAGCTACCAGAGCCGCCGCAGGCCCGAGCCACAGCTTGCTGGCCGGGCCGTCCCAAGCGGAAAGGGATAGACGCCCCACCGCAAGGATGGCGCCTAGCGGCCGACCGACGTCCTCGGTAAGAAAACAGCGCTGTACTGACAGCGCTGTAGGCGCGCCTACGGAAAACTAAATAGCAATCACTCACAGGCGTGCGACATTGCTGTCGCACGCTAACAGGCCCTTGCCGCACTAGGCGAACAAAATGACGGGCCTGAAGTTTCAGGCCAAGGTATGGCTTCCGCGGCCAGGGGGCATAGCCCTGGGACCGCTTGCCACGCCCCCCTACGGGGGCGTAGCGATTTCTAGTATAGGATCAGCCAGGTGGATTAGCTTGTGACACACACGACATCACATGCGTGACCCAGTTCCGCGATCCGCGAAAACCACCAAACCGCCGAACAATACCTTTGTTCTCGCGCGCTCAGTGATTGGTCGTCCCCACAAAAAAATCAACGTTTTTGTGGGTAGACGCCAAAACTGCGTTCGCGTTTCTACCGCCCGAGCCCGTGATTTTATTCCGTGTAGGAAAAAACCGTCGCCAACGGTCACAGAAGCGACGGAAAATTCCACTGCCCGATGAAGTGAAATTAAAATGGATAAGGAAAAACCGCCTCCTTCACCCAGGAAGAAGAACAACCATCCCGGGGACCGGAAGACGTCGCTCCCGAACATAGGGGGTTCGCCGCCCGGTGCCCGACCAGCGAGCACGGACTCCACGGGAGCTGCCCCACGCACCCCATCGCCACCAACGCACACCCCGCTGTCCCAGGCGCAGACAGCGAGCCAGGAATCCAGAAACCCGAGCCAGGAATACAGGCCCGCGGGCAACTGCAACCGCGCAACTGCCACCCGCACCACCGCACCGCCTCCGCCGTGCGCCCCACAGCGCCAAACGCGCGCACAACGGCTCCGCTCACAGCTCCGCTCACGGCTCCGCTCACGGCTCCGCTCACGGCTCCGCTCACGCCCCACCCGGCGCTCGCGCAACAGATCACCGCCTCGTCCCGGCCCGCGCCGCCCGCTCACTCCGCCGCGCGGCCCGTTGCGCGTTCGTCCGCGAGCGCACGCTCGGCCACCGCTTCGGGCCGAGCAGTGCGCAACGCGTCACCCGCGTCCCAACGCTTGCTGGCAGGCTCAGCCGCCGCAACCGCAACGAAGATGAAGATGTACGAATACGCCATGTCGCCACCGCCGCCGAGGACCTCTGCCCGGGACTCACCAGCCGCGCTGTCACCGTGCTCGTCGAGGGAGGGGAGCGACCTCTCGACGGCATGATACCCCGCACAAACCTACCACGAGCCACCTGCAGGACTCCCGGACACAGAGGTCAGTAATTGTGATGTACTTTCCGACGACTCCGGCAGCGACATGTGCACCGAGGAGGCGCTGGCCCTTGGCTACGACTTCCAACCTGAGGCCAGGGCCCAGCGCCGACCAAGAAGCTCGGACGGCGAGGCCGCTGAAGAGGCGAAGCGTGTGTGCACAGAATCGCCCACCTTCGCTGAAGCGGCCCGACGCCCGCTCACGGACAAGACACCCGCCGATGCAGCCCCTGCACAAGACAGAAGTGCCTCCAATGCCGCTCAAACCGGTAAGGAGAAGAAAACTCGACGCTACCCTCCGCTTATAGTGGAGAGGCTGCCCAACTGGGCCGCCAACTTTAGGGCCCTGAGTATGAAACTGGGCCACCCACCCAACGCCCGACCTTTCCAGGGGGGAATCAGATTCCTCCCTGAGAGCGAGGTCGAATACAGGGTGGTCCAGGGATATCTCACGGACCTGGAAAAGACGGACGGCATCAGTTGGTTCGCCTACTCGCTGCAAGCGGAGCGAAGCATCAAGGTGGCCATCAGAGGGCTGCCGGTGGACACCGACCCAGCCGACATCCAAGAGGAGCTCAGCCTGCTGGGATACGAGCCGGAGTATGTGCGAAACATAAACGCACGCGGAGGACGACCCGGCTGTATCTTCCACGCAGTGCTGAGGAGACAGGCAGACATACGCAGAATCTACGACACCACTATGCTGATGTGCATGCGTGGTTTCCGTGTAGAAGCGTGGCGCAGCAAGCGTGGCCCCGCATAATGTCACAGGTGCCAAAAGTTTAGGTACAGCTCCCGCCAATGCCACCGCCCGCTCGCTTGTGTGAGATGCGGAGAGGAGCACGCCGCCCGAGATTGCCCGCGCCCCAAGACAGAGCCGGCCACTTGCGCCAACAGCGCGGGTGACCACCCGGCGTGCAGCAATAGATGCCCGGTCCTCAAGAAGGAGGCCAAAAACAAGCGGGCGGGTACTGTCGCCATCACAGGGAGACAGCACCGAACCAGAGAGGCCCCCCCCCCCCCTCCAACGCAGAGGACCACGAGGCACACAGTGCTTCACTGATGGCGGCAGCAAACGGGCCCACCGCCAAGGATGCTCCTGCCTCGAGGCGGAAGAAAGGACGCGGGGGCAAGAAGAGAGGGAAAAAACCCCAGGCCCCCGCGACCCAAACAACGCAGGGCCCTGCCCCTGTCGAGGCGCAGGCCCAGGCCATACCACTAAAGGAAACCACCAACTCGACTCCTGCCGTCGCTGCCGCTGGCGCCAGCATACCAAACAAGGGGAAGCGGACGGCAAGGCCCGCCCCACCCACCGTATCGGTCCCGGCCCCGGCCACCACGCACGAAACAAAAACAAGGCCGCAACCAGAGCGGCAACCGCAACAAATAGAACCACGCCAACACCAAGCTGGCGCCCGCGACCAACAGCGACGTGCCACTGAAACTGCTGGAGCTCACAAAAACCCGACCCAGCAGAAGGATTTTACGGCCTGCGTCATCAGGCTCCTCATGGACCTTATAAGGGCCATCAGACAGGGGCAGGACGCGGGCCTAGTTATCCTCGACGGACTGACGGAATTGCTTGCGTTGTACAATGTCTAGTTCGTTGAGGGTACTACATTGGAATGCCCGCGGCCTTAGAAACAAGGTTGCCCCACTCCGCCTCCTCCTCAAGGACCAACGGATCGACGTGGCGCTCATAGGTGAAACACTCCTGGAGCCTGCGGACAAGATCAGGTTCCCGGGATATTTCACCTATAGGAGGGATGAAAAGTCGCCGCTCGGCATCACCTACCGCGGGCTGGCGGTACTGGTCAACCGTAGGGTCGTCCATCAGCCGCTCCCAGAGGTCAACCCCACGACCTTCCAGGCGTTGGGAGTCCAACTCCACGTCGCCGGCAAGGATATGAACATCTCCGTCTACCGTCCTCTCTACCGTCCTCCCGGTACCGTCTTCAGCCTCACGGAACTGAGACGCGTCCTGCAGTCGCCGTACCCGACACTCCTTGCCGGCGACTTCAACATCAAGCATCCGGCCTGGAACAGCCGGACGCAGAACACCTGGGGCGGACGGCTCTTCGCGGACGCGGAGGCCCACGGATACACGGTGTCCGGCCCCGACACACCAACCCACTACCCAGATGTTCAGGCGCACTCTCCGGACGTGCTGGACATCGTAATCCACCAGGGCCTCGGTTGCCAGCTCACCCAACAAGTGATAGACGACGAGCTACAATCGGACCATCAACCTGTACTCGTCGTCCTAACAGAGATGCCAACCAGACTCTCGCCTCCTGCGCCACGTCGGACCACAGACTGGGACTCATTCAAAGGGATGCTGGAGACCACCACACCCACTTGGCCCATCGAGACCGCCGCCGACGTCGACAGACTAACAGAGGAAGTCACCGCCTGCATCCAACGTGCCTTGGATGAGGCGACCACGACACTACCACAGCCACCAGAGGGGACTGTCTACAGACCCCTCCCCACCCACATCAAGCACCTGATCGCCCAGCGAAGGCGCCTACGCAGGCGGTGGCAGGACACTGGCTGCCCAGCAGTCAAACGAGACCTCAACCGTCTAGCGGAGAAGGTCAGGGCCAAGCTGCAGGAACACAACGCCACGGGCTGGGAGGAACGCATCGACGCCGCAGAAGGAGACTGGGCGTCGCTGCACAAGCTCTGCAGGACGCTCTCGAACACCCCAGCCCCGGTGCGCCCTCTACGACACAGCGACGGGGCGCCCAGGTATGCTGCAGCAGACCGAGCCGAAATCTTCGCGGAACACCTGGAGCGTCAGTTCCAGCCCAACCCGACAAACGACACCGAGCACATCGCAGCAGTTGAGAGGCACCTTGGAGAGTACTTTGCCTCGCCGATAGCTCCAGATGAAGACCCAATCTTCTTCTCGCCGAGTGCAGTGAGACGCGCCATCCTCAAAACAAAGCCAAGAAAGGCCCCGGGGGCGGACAAAATCACAAACACCGCGCTACGCCACCTGCCGTACAGAACGGTAGCGGCGCTAGCGCGCTTGTACACAGGAATACTACGCACCGGGGTTTTCCCGGCTGCGTGGAAGGAGGGGCGCGTCATCATGCTGCCCAAACCTCACAAGGACGTCCTGAAGCCGGAGAGCTACCGGCCCATCACGCTACTTTCCTGCACCTCCAAGGTGTTTGAACAACTCCTGCTGCGACACCTGCAAGACCACGTAAAACCACGCCCCGAGCAGTTTGGGTTTCGCTCGGAACATTCAACGACGCTCCAGCTGTCGAGGGTACTGCGCCTACCACGCGATCTCGTGACGGACGTGTGACGTCACCCCACCGGATTGACCACCCGAGTATGTTGCTTCACCTACACGCGACATACTCAAACAATAAGACTCCACACACATAACACACACCAGGTGCAACGTCGCGTTCTAAGTTAACATAGGCGCGGCGTGCACACCCCACCTCATACCCACACGACTCCACAGTCACGTGATTGACGCGAGGATAGCGACGCGGGCGCGCCATCTACTCGCAAACATGAGCGGTATTACACAACACACAATACCGCTCACACATACACACACGGCCCCTTAGCCCGGAGCGCATCGGCTAGCTTCGATAACGCTGCGGGCCGGCCTCCTCGCCTGGTAGGGGCAGCCCAAGCCGTCTCTGGCTGGTCAGCATCCGCTAGGCTTCACCCGGGGCACCGGGAGTTCCACCTGGCGGTGACAGACCGCCGAGGCGGCGTGAAGATACTGTTGGCGAAGCACAGTAAAACGAGCTTTATTTTAGTAAATAAGTACCTGTGTAAGTAGTTAGGTAGTTTGTAATAGTTAAAAAAATAACACGTGCATGTGAATTAGAGTACTGCAATGCATAGATTGTTAGAAAGTATTAAGATAATTGTAGTATTTGATTATGTAATACGTAGTTCTAATATAGCCCATAAGCAAAGCTAAACATAATCACTAAACATAGAAATAAGTGGCAATATAGGGTGGAAAATCTAGGAATATTCAACACGAGAGCCAGTAATTTTCCACTCGTAATTGTAGTAAACAAACCCGCTGATTAGCCAAAAACTCCCCATTGTTCTTTACATTCGGGAGAGTCCATTTTAAGTAGGTCACAGGGATAAGGAGCGGGACGCGCGGGGCAGGGTGCCACCGGCTTCCGCGCCAACGTATGGAGAACTGGCGGGGGTAACATTTTAAGCCCACCGCTACCTGTGCTTACGCGCAAGCATATAAATAAGGCGTCCCCGGGCGCTTTGAGTTAGGGATCGCCAGTGATCTGTGTTGCTCGTCCTACCGAAGTGACCGAAGCGACACCTGACGAACAACAGAGGAAGTGTATGATTTTAGTTGTGCCGTCGATTGGGGGTACCTGAAGCATAACTTTTTCGCCCGGACCGCCATCCCGCTTCACTTTCCCTGTGTTCACACAAGTGCCTGGCACCTGTGTGAGCACGGGGGGAGTCGTTCCTGCGCCACCCGGTGGCCCAAACCACCGAAGCGGTCGCGATATCACTCCACAGCGAGCAGTTTTAACCAGTTTTAAGTTTTAATCCAAAAAGAAGATGCCGAAGCCTGGCTCCCGCGGCTCACTAGGCCACGAGAATGCCAGCGACCAAGAGCCCACTCCGGGGTTGGACTGAAATACCGTTGCCGTATATTGGCGACGCAGTGCCCGGTGCAGCGCCGACCGGACCCCCACCTCCTCGAAGCGAGGAGAAGAGGAAGTCCGGTAAGAAGAGGTCCCCTAAGGAAGAGGAAGCTAGAGCAAGCACGACGACAACAGCAGGTGACACATCGACGCCGCTGGCGCCTGCGCGCGTTGCGCCGGCGCCGTCGCTGAGCCAGCCGCACGCCGTAGCCGTGCGCCCCGCTACTTTCCGCCCGGTACCGATACAGGCCCCGGGACCTGCCGCCGCGATACCTGGGCGCGCGCAGCATGCGCGCGCCTCCGCACCCACCGCGCGCGTAACAATCCGCGACGCCGCGCCTCCTGCGCGCGCACCCGCGCCCGCGCCGCGAGCTCCCGCGAGTGCTACCCGCCCCGGGGCACCACCGGAACCCTATGTGCGCTCAACGGCACGCCCAACCACCAGAGCCGCCGCTCCACCACGGCCCGCCGCGTCGACCGCGCCCCCAGGGGCTGCGTCCGCGGTGGCCTCCACCAGCCGCGACTCACCCAACCCGCGCGCCGCCGCCGCCGGCCCGAGCCACAGCTTGTTGGCCGGGCCGACCCAAGCGGAAAGGGACAGACGTCCTACCACCAGGATGGCGCCTAGCGGCCGACTGACGTCCTCGGTGCCGCAGGCGGTCCGGCACACGCCCACAGCGTCGCCGACACCGTCGACGCCCAACGCAAGGTCCAGACACCAAGGAAGCCAACACGGGGTGAGTGTTCAAAATCTGAATTCTCCCACAGCTCAGCCGGCGGCCCCAGAGGACAACGGAAGAGCAGAAGCTGCTGCGGCCACCACCCAGCCTAAGCCGAAGCCGCCCAAGCGGCCGAGGTATCCTCCGCTGATTGTGGAGAAGCTGCCGGGTTGGGCCGCCCACTTTAGGGCCCTCAGGCAGAAGCTGGGCCATCCCCCCAACGCCCGTCCATTCGGCTTGGGGATTCGTTTCTCACCCGAAAGTGAGAACGAATTTAGGGTGGTCCAGCGGTACCTGACGGACCTGGAAAAGGTGGACGGCACCTCATGGTTCGCTTACTCCCTTGAGGAGGAGCGAAGCTTGAAGGTGGCCATCACGGGGCTGCCGGTTGACACACCCCCGGAGGAGATCGAGGAGGAGCTCCGGGAAATGGGACACGAGCCGGAGTATGTGCGCCATATAAGGGCGCGCCAAGGACGACCCGGCTGCGTGTTCCACGCTGTCATAAAGAAGACCCCGGAGTCCAGGTCCATCTTTGACACCACCACTTTCATGTGTATGAGAGGTGTCAAGATCGAGGCCTGGAGGGGGAAGAGAGGGCCCGCTCAGTGTCACCGGTGCCAGAAATTCCGGCACTCATCACACAACTGCCACCGGCCGCTCGCCTGTGTTCGCTGTGGGGAGGGGCACGCCGCACGCGATTGCCCCCGCCCACGCGAAGAGCCGGCAACGTGCATAAACTGCGGGGGCGACCACCCCGCAAACAATGTGCGCTGCCCCCCATACCAGGCGGAAATAAAGAACAGGCGAGCGGGCACAGTCGTCGCCACGGCCGCCTCACGCCGACCAACAGAGGTCGTAAGAGGTCAACGACCAGATGTGGCCTCCACCGAGGCCCAAGGCGAAGAGTCGTCCATCAGCAGCTCCCCGTGCCGTCGCCCGGCTCGTTCTACGCGCTGGGTGTGCAGGTGCACGTTGCCGGCGAGGATCTCGCCATTTACGCCGTCTACAAGGCGCCCTCGACCCCCTTAGTACCATCGGAGTTGAGGGCCCTACTGGAGGCCAGCGGCGGTGCGACGATCCTTGCCGGTGACTTGAATTGCAAGCACCCGGCGTGGAACTCGGCCGCGACGAACACGGACGGAAGCCGGCTCTTCGCGGACGCGGAGGCCTTCGACTACACGGTGTCCGGCCCGGAGACGCCCACCCATTACCCGGATAACCAAGCACACATTCCGGACGTGCTGGACATCGTGGCCTGTCGAGGGCTACAATGCCAGACCACACAACAAGTGCTGGACGACGAGATGCAGTCGGATCACCACCCTGTTCTCGTCGTCCTCTTGGGGATGCCGACCCGACTGAAGCCCGCAGCGCCACGTCGCAAAACAAACTGGACAGACTTCACAGAAAGGATTGAGGCCACTACTCCGTCTCGGCCGATCATCACTTCCGCAGATGTTGACCAGATGGCGGTAGATGTTACTGCTTGCATACAGAGCGCCTTAGAAGCGGCGACAACTTTACAGCAGGAGAGTGCGGCGAGTCAACGTCAGCCAGAGATGATCGCCGACAAGAGGCGCCTTCGCAAGCAGTGGCAAGAACTAAGATGCCCCCATCTCAAAAAGAAGCTCAACCATCTCGTAGAAAAGATCAAGACTGAGATGAGAGACAGGGAAGCCGAGAGCTGGGAGGACAGAATAGAGTCGACGGCCGGCAGCTGGCCGTCCATCCACCAACTCTGCCGCCAGCTCACGAACACCCCAGCTCCGGTGCGCCCGCTAGTGGATGGCGGAGGGGCGCTCAAATACAGAGTGGAAGACCGGGTGGAGGTCTTCGCCCAGCACCTGGAGCGTCAGTTCCAACCGAACCCGATTACCGACCACGAAAATGCCGCAACAGTCGAGCAACACCTTGGGGACTACTTCGCCACGCCGATAGCTCCCGAGGAAGACGCTGTATATTTCTCGCCCGGGGCAGTTAGACGCGCCATCCTTAGGACGAGGCCTAGGAAGGCCCCCACGCCGACGGTATCACCAACACAGCGCTGCACCACCTGCCATTCCGTATGGTTGAAGCACTGGCGCGCCTGTACACGGCGATACTGCGCAGCGGGGCCTTTCCCGCCTCGTGGAAGGAAGGGCGCGTCATAATGATGCCCAAGGCGGGGAAAGATTTCCTGAAGCCGGAGAGCTATCGGCCCATCACGCTGCTGTCGACCACCTCCAAGGTGTTCGAAGCACTCCTGTTGCGGCATCTCCAGCCGCACATCACGCCACGGCCGGAACAATTCGGGTTTCGGTCGGAACATAGCACGACGCTCCAGCTGTCGAGGGTACTGCACCTCCTGACAGCTGCAACCAACAAGAAGGAGGACTCTGTCGCGGTATTCCTCGACATGGAGAAGGCCTTCGACCGTGTATGGCATGAAGACTTGACATACAAGCTAGCCGCTTCTGGAGCGCCCCGTTGCATGGTAAGAGTGGTCCAATCCTTTCTGTAACACAGGAGCTTCCGCGTGGTGGTCGAGGGGGCGCTCTCCAGCGCCCGCCCGGTGCTGGCGGGCGTCCCGCAGGGCAGCTGCGTGTGGCCAGCGTGTTACTCACGTTTCACCGACGACATCCCCACTACGCAACAGGTGACATGTGGCTCTTCTGACATGGATGGGGTCCAACCCGGACCAAAGGTGAGTTCCTTTGCGTGACCTTCTGTTTAGCAGAGGGCATAGCAGAGGAGTGAGGGCGGGCTCGGTGTACACTCACCCTGCCTCCGAGCAGACAGAAAAGGATGCGTCCTCCTCTGTCACCGCCGATCTCGTAATCCCACCGTCGAAGTGTCGTGGATCAAGTATCGCGGCTTCGATAGGGACCGAGGGTCTTGGCTTAACCGCCCGGACCGCGAGGTAGAAAACCTCTATAAAAAGTTACCCCGAATCCCAAGCGGCGACGCACCGTGAGGAGATGTATGGCTGACGGGTGTTCTCATAGAACAAATCAGTCGCTAGTGCTCTCCTCGCTAGGGTACCTGCAGACCCCCTGGCGAGTAATAAAAACTTAAAAGCTGCCTTTCTATGTAGGTACAGGGGTCTCTGAATAGATCGAGGTTACTTCCCCCATACTCGTGGGAACAATATGGATAAAACTAAAACCAAAAAAAGCACCGCCGGCAACGGCATAGAAGAGGAGAGGAGGGATGCGGGGTCGAAGTCCGACGTCGCATCCAGCGAAGTGAGTGCGGGAGGCTCAGGGAGCTCCCGCCGCGAGAGGGCTGGAACTGTTGCGGAGAACGGTAAGTTCTTCCGCAAGCGGTCCAGGCGGGATGGTGACCGAGTGTCGTCATCCGAGAGAGGAGAGGAGATGGCCTCGGCCCGCTAGATCCCCACCAACAAGCGTGGTGGGATCCGAGGCAAGAGGGGGGGGGGGTCTCTGCCTCCGAGAGGTCGGCGAGACTGGCCGAGGAGGGGCGCCACCCGGCCATGACAGCTCGCGGGTCTGGAAACCCACCACCCCCGCAGGCGCGGCCCCGGCCGCCACAAAATCAACGGCATCAACAAGGCCGCAACAACAACAGCCGCAATGAGGGTGTCATTGCGGCTGTTGTTGTTGCGGCCTTGTTGATGCTGGCGCCCACGAGCAGCGACAGCGTCACGCTACAACGGTTGGCTCCTCGCAGAATGAGAGCCAACAAAAGGAGTTCACCGCCTGCGCCTTAAAACTGCTTATGGACCTAATCAAGGCCATAAGACAAGGGACAGGACGCGGGCGTAGTTATCCTCGATGGGCTAGCCGAGCTACTCAGACTGTACCATTGCTAGCTCGTTAAGGGTACTTCACTGGAACGCCCGCGGCCTCCAGAATAAGGTCCCCCCACTCCGCCTCCTCATCAAAGAACAACGGATCGACGTGGCGCTCATAGGTGAAACACTCCTGGAGCCTGCGGACAAGACCATGCCGGCAAGGACATCTACGCGGCATACCAAACACCGACTTCAAACTCGCAAAACTGAGAAACATCCTGATGGCGCCGCTCCCGACACTCCTTGCCGGCGACTTCAATATCAAGTACCCGGCATGGAATAGCCGGACGCGGAATAACTGGGGCAGACGGCTCTTCGCGGACGCGGAGAGCCCACGAATACACGGTGTCCGGCCCTGACACTCCAACCCATTACCCAGACAACCAGGCGCACTCTTCGGACGTGCTGGACATCGTGATCCACCAGTGCCTCAGTTGCCAGCTCACCCAACATGTGATAGACGACGAGCTACAACCGGATCACCAACCTGTACTTGTCGTCCTGTCGGAGATGCCGACCAAACTCTCGCCTCCTGCACGGACTGGGACAACCACTTCCCGCCAACATCAGAAAGAAAGAAAAAACATTTATTAGCCCGCACAGGACAAAAAAAGAAATTAAAAATAAAAAGAAAACGAAATTGGTCCTGTACAAAGC
Organism: Xestia rhomboidea; assembly: GCA_963853795.1. NCBI lineage: Eukaryota > Metazoa > Arthropoda > Insecta > Lepidoptera > Noctuidae > Xestia > Xestia rhomboidea. Next base: position 4,687,205 of record OY970786.1, read on the forward strand.
CAAAAGGCTCCTATCTCAGCATGGTGCTGTAACATTAAAAAAAAAACGTCACAGCGCTGGTATTCTGATAGCAAAGTGTAAGCGATGCCACGGTCAGTTATGGATAAGGTAAATAAATAAAAATAAATTTTAGACGAATAAACAATACATATAAGTGAAGTATAATATATATGAAGAAAATAATAATTACATCTACACCCCACGCAACCATACTGTTCGCCAATCTGTGCCATAACTTTCACTGGCAACACTGACGAACATAGATAGACGCGGGCGCAGACATATTTGTTTTGTCAGTTGAGAGGCACCTTGGAGAGTACTTCGCCTCGCCGATAGCCTCAGATGAGGGACCAATCTTCTTCTCCCCGAATGCAGTGAGACGCGCCATCCTCAGAACAAAGCCGAGAAAGGCCCCAGGTGCAGATGGGATCACAAATACAGCGCTGCGCCATGTGCCGTACCGCACAGTTGCGGCACTGGCGCGCCTGTTCACACCGGGGTTTTTCCAGCTGCGTGGAAGGAGGGGCGCGTCATAATGCTGCCCAAGCCTGCTGCCAAAGACGTCCTGAAGCCTGAGAGCTATCGGCCCATTACGCTTCTCTCCTGCACCTCCAAGGTATTTGAGCAACTCCTGCTGCGACACCTACAGCAACACGTGACGCCGCGCCCCGAACAGTTTGGGTTTCGCTCGGAGCACTCGACGACGCTCCAGCTGTCGAGGGTGCTGCACCTGCTCACGGCGGCGCCGAACACACAACCAGCAATTACATCAAGACCGCATCATCAACAACAACATCAACATTCTCACGCTGGCGCTCACGACCTACGGCAGCAAAAAGCACTACATGTTGGCTCCTCACAGAATGAGAGCCAACAAAAGGAATTCACCACCTGCGCCATCAAGCTCAGAAAAGAAAGAAGAAGAAACAGATTCATACATCACAGACCGACAGACGGGTAAGATTGAGGTCAAAGTCGGACCGGCGCTATCCTTGTGCTGCGGTGATCCACCACCCTTCGAAAATGTTCCTAACAACATGCAGAAAGAAACACCACTGCCTACGGACCAACAGAAGGGGACCGGGCGACGTCGCTCCCGATCATTGGGCGCTTGCTGCGGGGTGCTCGACCTGCGAGGCTCAAGACTGTCGTACTACGTGGGCAATGAGGGCGCACGCAGTGCCACGGATGCCTTATGACTGCTCGCATCGCTGGAAAAAGTTGTTTCAGCACAACCAATCAGAGGTACAAAATCCATAACCTGGGATGGTTTGATACTGTAGTACTGTGTGGGCGATGAGGGCCCACGCAACGCCACAGATACCTCACGACTGCTCAAGAAGAACAGATCCCTTAGCTATGAGGGTAGGAGACTGTAGCGGTGACACTGAGTGGGCGATAAGGGCCCACGCAGCGTCACAGGTGCCTGACTACTACTTGAACGCTGGAGAAATCTACAGCCAACTCAGACGGCATAAACAGTAACAAAAGTTTCCTAGACCGGGACAGTTTGAGACTGTCGTACTTCGTGGGCGATGAGGGCCCACGCAGCGCCACAGGTGCTTCATGACTGCTTGTATCGCTATGAAAATAATAGTGGTGACAGCATAACCAACCAGAGGCAAAAGATCCCTAAGCACAAAAAGCGGCAGAAGAAGTGCTCAAGAGTGGTGAAGCCACGTTCGGCATCTTCAGCGACTCCATGGCGGCCCTTCAGTTGGTTGCGAATGTAGGCTCCCCCCATCCCTTGGCTGTGGAAACCAGGAACACCCTCCGACGCTGTAAGAACCAGAACAAAAGTGTCTACTTGTTCTGGATAAGGGCTCACGCAGGGTTGGAGGGGAACGTGAAAGCCGACCAGCTGGCGAAGGAGGCCACACTGAAAACGAAGAAGAAGCCGGTCTACGATCTGTGCCCCGTATCATTCGTGTGGGCGATGAGGGCCCATGCAAGACCACAGGTGCTGATACCTCATGACTGCTCATATCGCTATGAAAAAATAAAAGTGGTCACAGTATAACCAACCAGAGGCAAAAGATCCCTAAGGATGTGGTCTCTTCGGCCTCCTAACACGAAAAAAGGCAAAAAATCCGCAAACAAGGTCTCTGATCACGTCTGAGGGACACTGGTGGGGAACGAACCGGCTAAAAACCACTTTTAGCCGGTTCGAGTCTGCACTACTGTGTGAGACAGTCGAGGTGTCCGTGGGTAGGTATATCCACTCCAGACAAAAGAAAAAAAAGACCCCTAAGCTGGGAAGGATTGGAACTGTGGTCCTGCGTGGGCGATGAAGGCCCACGCAGGACCACAGGTGCTTTAAGACTGCTCTAATGAACCATGATACGAAAATTACCGCCATCTACCAAAGTGCAAAGTGCAGAGTGCCAAAAACCGGCAAAAGAGTGCGCCACTGCGGTGTGTGTACTTATATAGCATGTGCCATATAAACCTATTTATTTTATTCCGGTTTAAAGAAAGTTATTTTTCAAAAAGAACATAATACACATAATATAGTTCAAAAACTTAACTAAAATATCGTAAGTTCAAAGAGCTGTGGATTTTATGAATAATAAAATAAATACTTAATAAATCATTTTTTTTAATTTTTATTTTGCATGAATTTGTAGGCTATTTATTTCGGATATTGATTTTTAATAAATAAAAGGCGTTTTTCATGGTGGTACGAAACTCATAGTGCCGGAGTGCGACTCGCATTTGACAGGTTACTACAGCTACAGCACAAAAAAAAAATACGCACACACAGGTTTGCAACACAACAGTTCACAATAAACACATCATCAGGCCTGTAATACCCGACGGGATAGACAGAGGTTTAGCTAATATTTGTGCGTCTAGACACAATAGAACAAGAAAAGACACAAAACAAGGTAAATAACTTTTACCATAAAAAGCTTGTTCAGTGTACCACCACATCTCTAGCTATTTGTATGTACAGCACATCAAGTTACTACAATCTGTTAAAATTCTCTAACAGATTTTCATTCATACCGTTATAGCAGCAAGGTTAAAGGTTGGTTTGGAAAGTTTGACATTTTCGGGTACCTAGCGTGTGTCTGTACAATCAGTTACCACCAGCAATTAAGCAATGAAATATAAAAAAATGTTTATCGATGATGTTTCAAAATCTGCGTGAGCTTTTTGATAAAAAAATAATATTTGTAATTACTAAATTTCTTAAAATACTATTGCATTTTTGACTTCGGTAGACTGTTGAAACTAATAATGTAATGTTTTTAATAAGAACTTAATGTAACAAATAAATATATCTCAATCTATAATTACGACTTTCCTCGAAGAATGACACTTAGTGCTGCCATCTGTTGGTCGTTTACCCGAAGCCAGCATTAACGGGGGCAGCCGATGCTGGTATCATGGAGGATGTTTGACAACAATCGTAGCAGAAGTATCCGCGTGTGCGGTTGTATCGTGAATTCGTGATGTACCTCTATCGTTCCTGAAATTCACATAAAATATAACGTAAGTATTATAAACTAGTTTTTGTCTGTGGTTTAGCTGGTGTTGAGGTAGGCGTTTAATTTTTTTTTCTAAAATAAAAGTAACCTGAGTAGTTACTCCTTATAATATCAGGTATCTGCCAGTAGAAGCCTCGTCAAAGTTGGTCCAGTCGTTTCGGAGATTAGCCGGAACAAACAGACAGACGAAAAAAATACGCGTTTTTGAGTAAATACCCAAACTTGTTTTTTGGTATAATACTTTCATATGCATTCAGCAAAAAGCTGTTATATTAACTACAATCAGACACTTCAATATTTATAAGTATCTTAGATAAAATGAGAGAAAAACTCACCAACTGTTTCTCCGTTGTTATCCAGAGTGACCATCATTTCCTGACCCTTCTTGACACAGTCATTTGTTTTGCTTCCAAGTTCAGCGACCGACCATCTTTGTAGAAGATGTGGCCCTTGAAGCAGCCTTCTTGGGTTCTATCAGGGACCTGCAAAATTAAAGAATTTAATTCAAAAGAAAACACTTAGGGATGATTCTCATTAGAGCGGGGACGGGCCGGAGCCCGTCCGTGCTGCACGATTTATATTAAACCGAGTGTTCGCATTACGACGGGACGTGGAGGGAGCGGGGCGGGACCGTGCAACAACCGAGGCGTCGAGCGGGCCCGGACGGGACACAGAACATGCACTGTGTAATATAAATTGCTTCATACAAAATGTATGTAACGTTTCAAATCCGTGCCCCGTCCGGGCCACGTACACGGCCCGCCCCGGGCACGGCCCGCTCTAATGAGAATCATCCCATATGGACTTATTGTCCACGGCGACTTTTAACCCGACTACGGCGAAGCCAAAATGAAGGGTACTGATTTTGGCAGTCTATGTTGGTACCTATGTATGTATGTTCTACCGTAGCACCTAAACTATTGAACCGATTTTAATGAATGAAGTGTCAATAGGTTCGTAATAATGGCCCGGGTAACAAAGGCTATATAATGTTTTTCAAAATTTTATATGACGGAGTTTATTCAGTGTTACAAACGCAAAAGGGCTGCGATACATTGCTACGTGCTTGATCGACTGATGAAGACCGATTTGTATGCTCATAAACACCCACCCGCAATAACTTCAGTATAACCGTGATCATGATGCTTGCAACAGCGTCGAAATATCAGGAAACAATTAAAAAACATGGTAAATATGAATCATTCCTGCTATGTCGATTCCTGTTACCTACGTCGACTCGTGATTTTTCTTGGTTTTGATGAATTGTCTTTTGTTTCACTTATATCCAGTGCAATTATAACACTGCAGTGTTAATGAAAGTGATGTGATACTCGTATGTAAAACCTGAATACAAAACACGAAACAAAAATGATTTCAGTATTTACCTGCGTCGTCTTTCAGAGTGAGTTTCTGCTAGATTCCAACGACGTTGTCTTGAAGACTTGATGGGGCAGTACACCCAACTTTGTCTTCCCAAGATAGGTACAGTCGTACAGCCTGGACATGGTAATAGCTTCAACTGGAGCGTGTTAGCACATGAGTTATTTAGTAACTTTAGTGGTGGTAGTTCATGGCAATGCAATGCATGGCATGTTCATGAAAAGCGTTCGTGTGGACTCGGCAACGTTCGGCAAACCTCGGTAATCTTCGTGAAACATCACTATCTGAAAAACAAAAGAAATTTTCGCAATATTGGTTTTGTAAATATCTCTGTGGTTTATGTGGTAACACCCCAGTTGTAGTGTGCGTTTGAATTTACAATTACAACCCATGCATATTTTTTTTCTATGGGATTTATTTCATATCAAGCCTGTCCCTATCCCGAAAAGGTTAGGCAGAGGTGTACAGTCGTGGTCTTTTCCACCTGACCAGTTAATTTTTTTTTCGCTTAAATCATGCGGAGGCGCCGAGCCACGCCGGCTTAAAGTTTAGGCCTATTAGGAAAGCGTAAACTTTGGCGCGCAAAATAACAATAACTCTCGTTTGGCGTGCGTCGTCAGTGCGCTCGGCCGATCGGTATCTTTTCGTTCATTATTTCTATACAAAGTCAACGGGGCCGGGTTAGAGAGCGTTTCTATGTTATAAGTGCAAACAAAAATTAGCTAGTGGTGATCAGGCGGGAGTGTCCTCGATAGTACCTATAGTACACCAACTACAATTCGCCAGTATGAAATAGTAGGCGAGCCTATTGCCAAATCAACCCGGCACATTCCAGACTCCGTGGCTGCTACTGGGAAATTCTTGATGGAAAAACCCAGATAACACTTTGCCCGACCAGGGAATCGAACCCAGGATCTCTTGCTCAGCAGTCGCGCTTGCGATCACTAGTCCAACGAAGCAGTGGATTTATCACTACATAGTATAAAACAAAGTCGCTTTCTCTGTCCCTATATCCCTATCTATCTTTAAAACTACGCAACGGATTTTGATGCGGGTTTTTTTAATAGATAGAGTGATTCAAGAGGAAGGTTTGAGTATATAATTTGCGGGCGGGCGAAGCCGCGGGCATCAGCTAGTTTCATATAAAAACCAAAACGGTCACAAAGGACTTACCTACATAATTGGCGAAATGTGTGTACTATTAGGTAGGTACCGACACCTCCGCCTCCATGTTCTGTTTACTACGCCCTTTTTTTTTTTTTTTTTTTGGATGGCAAATCATCAAAGGACTCCTCCCGCTCTGGGCGGAGCAGGAGGGAGTGTCAGACTTTTACTGACTAAAACCCATCCATGTTCCTTCATCGCCCTTTGTGTTCCGGGGCCACGGTATCTCTTTCGAATAGTCCCGCAGCCCCGGCGGGCTTCGGACCTTGCGGACCCCTTCCCTATTGCTGACTCTCTTTGAGGCGCGCGTGGAACACGAACGCGCCGTCGACACGGCCTGTCGTCATGAGACGGACGGACGGCGAGCTAGCCCATAGCTCCCCGTCCACAGGCCCGCGCCTACGGTGGCCGGAAGCCACCACGTGGCCGGGACGCCCGGGGCGTCTCCCGTGGCGGCCGGGACGTGAAGATCTCTCCCTCTCACGTTCCACCACCTCCTTCGCTAGCATGACTGCTTCGCAGAAGGAGGTGACGGCGTCCCATTCCGTCTCGCTCCGGACCATGGCACGAACCAGGGCCGGAAGCGAGAGGTCGCCACCGCCGTTCGCCACCTCGAGGACACGGCGGTGCTCCACCCAAGCGGGGATGTTTACTACGCCCTTGAGTGTAAATGTGGTTCTGTTCCACAAACGATTGAGAGGCACTTAATATCGTGTCCTGCGAATCCTGGGGGTCTAAAATGGCCGCTTTAGCCGAATCAGCGACATTTGGATCGTGTTCACGAAAAACCAAGTTCCATGGCATGGAAACTTAAATATTGTCACACAAACAAACAATTCGTTTTCTAGTTATTTACCTATATCTAAAGCGCAAGCAGAAAGACACACGTTGCATTTTACATTAAAAAACCTTAGGTAGTAAAGTAAAGTTCGAACAAAGAATATTACTTACCTGAAAATGGCGTCACCTTGTGGCACGTTTCTCATATTCCAACAAAAATATTAATTTACAACAGTTTTTAGGCGCAAATTACTGACTTACCCATAGCAACTTCAATTTTAGTTCATTTTACCACCAATCACGAGTAATTTAGCAGAAATCAACTATTTTAAAGAAATAAAGTTTTGCTAGCAACGCGCGCTTCGCTGGCCGTCGGGAATGAGAAGAACGGCAACATGGTGTTGGAAAAACGACACTTTGGTACGAGTTTACGACTACCTTCAAAAATAGAATTATCGTAGGATGTTGACTACCTACGATTGTGTGAAAAAAAATGTAATGCCGGTACCAGACATTTGCATTATTGATTTTTGTTTCGTTCTTAGTAGGTACCTAATTAGTTAGGTACTTCGTAGTTGAGAATGTTATAAGAAACACCATAATTTAGAACTAAATTAGCATATAGGCTACGGAAACGAAAGTATTATCCAGCAAAGCAATATTATCAGGATTGATACATCAAAACCTTTTAGTACGTGAGTAACCACAACTGTGTTGTGGTCGGCTTCCAGTCCAACCGGAGGCAGCTGAATACCAGTATTTTACATTGAGCTACTGCCTATCTGACCTCCACAACCCAGTTAGTACTAAGTAATACGTGTTAAAGAAGCACTTCTAGTATCTGTATCTATTACGTTGCTACGGGTTGTTTGTTATTCTTCTTCTAGTTTGACTTCACAAATATACATTTATTTAACAACATTTTTATTTATTCTTTAATAATACCCTTGGTAAGACTGGTTGTCAGGCCATTGACTCTCATTCTATATATATTAGTCTATGCATTGACTTATACCTGTAATGACTGTCAAAGATCTACAAATGACAGCCGAGACCAATGGCTTAAAGTGCTTTCCGAGGCACGGATGAAAAACGGTATGAAATGGGTCATCCATTCATGGGTGAACCAACCCAAGCAATTGCGGCTTAACCTGCATAGCTATTCACAATGCTTCGATTCGATTTTTGATTCGGAAAGTCGTATGTCTATCTCGCTCGATTTCGCAATGTCAAAAAAAGTTAGACACGACTTTCCGAATCGAAAATTGAATCGAAGCGTTGTGAATAAGGGGGCTGAAGATCGACCCGACCGAGCCGCTGTTATTATTTAGCCACGGGCTCCTCCCTACCCTGATTTGTAACGTGCACAACTGGAGGCAAATAAATAATGTAGAAAACTAACTTCGGGTCTTTTGGGTCTAAAGATGAAGCGCACACTTGTCTTAAAATCCTTTAATTTTATTTGAGCTAGACAAAAAGTATGCTGCAAAGGTCCTTTGAAGCATGATTTTTTTACTAGCTTGCTTTGCTCGGGGCTTATGACACTGGGAAAAATGTAGCTTCCCATTCGTGAAAGATTTCCCGCCTTTATTTCAGTCATCCCGAATCCAAACTCATAAACTTCCTCTTTACAATAATAGTTGATCAGTTGTATGCAGACTCATTCAATCATTTTTCCAACTATTGTATAGACTAATCAATTATATCTAAAGGTAAAAACCCTGATTGAATGTATAACCTCATTATTTTTTCTGTAGTAGTTGAGTATAAAGTATCTGATCTAAATCCTACGTCTGGGACCAGCATTATAATAACACAAAAGAAGATTCCCGGAAATGGATGCGACGTTGCCAGATTTTTAAGAACGTTCTAGAATTCGATTGTTCTAACAATCAACAGGAAGCTACGTTACGAAAAGAAAAGGACGACATTACAAATGAGTGAGCGAGAAAGTAGTTAATTAAGTTGCAACGTCGAAAAATATTTTTGTTAGGCAAAGGTATCATTCATACAGGCTAGTTACAGTACCTACTGTTTGGTTTTTTTAAAACAAAAAATGAAAACTTAAATAGGCATACAGTAAACGGTCAGATCCCATGATCTGTCCGTTTACTGGATGCCTATTTAAGTTTTCATTTGAATTTGGATCTCTGAAATTAAACCAACGCTAAACAAAACGATTTATATCAACAATCCAGCGTTTACTTCACAAACCACTAGATGTCGTTGTCCATTAATTTTTTTTGTCTAATTAAAAGTGATAGTTGAGAGAACAATTAAGTAAATTTTAGCAGTTGTTTTAATAAATTAAACAAAGATCTCTAGAAAAAACTAAAAGTTTTTTTACTATATTATTTCAACTCCTACCTTCTAATTTTTATATTTGTTGTGAGGGTATGTCAAAGAGTGAAAATTTTCACAGTTGGTTCGTTTCTGGTTTTCACACTATTAACATAAAATTTCACTCTTAAGTTTATTTTAACTTCAGTAGAGCAAAAAAAAAACAACGCAGAAATGTAAGTACCTGACTATCTATATAAACTCACATAAAAATTATAATCAATCGCCATATAAATGTATGAAGCCATCGTCGCCCAAACACGGCTCGACCGATTTGGCTGTTTTTTTATCTAACCACGGCAAAGCAAGAAGGAAGGGTTATTATTTTAGCAGTAACCCGCTCGAGTCGATTTTCAGGTTAAGGCGCTCTTGCCTAGGTCGTTCCGTGGATGAGTGATATTAAGGTGGATGCTCCAGGGTAGCCCGCGAAATAATAAAAAAAAAATTCTTACGTTTTTTGCAATTTGCAGATCAGTGCTAGGTTGTATGTTAGAGAAGAGGAGAAGAGAAGAGAGAGGTTGTATGCTAGGTTGTATGTTTAAGAAAATTTGATTTTCGCGGGCTAGCCTGACGCTTTCACCTTAATTTACACACCGAGTTTCCTCAGTGCACCGGAAAGCACGTTCAGCCGTTGGTTCCGACTGTCATTTGTAGATCCTTGACAGTCGTTACAGGTAGTCAGTGGCACGAAAGTCTGACAACCAGCCTTACCAAGGGGTATCGTATTACCTAGTACTAACTGGGTTGTGGAGGTTAGTTAGGCAGTCGCTCCATGTAACATATTGGTGTTTAGCTACCGGTTACACTGCAAGCCGACCCCACCGTGGTTGGGAAAAGGCTAGGCGAGATGTATGTATGCTGACCGTTACAGAAAACTTGAAAGGGAATCGACTGTCTTGGTATGGGTATGTGATGAGGAGGGAAGAATCCTATGTGACTAAAAGAGTGATGAATATAAATGTAGATGGACGGAGAGGGAGAGGAAGACCAAGAAAACGATGGATGGATTGTGTGAGGAGTGATATGAAAGAACAAGGTGTAAATGAGTGCGTGGCGGTTGACAGAGGAGAATGGAAGAAAAAACGTGTTGCACCGACCTCAAGTAATTAACATGGGATACGAGCAGGAAGTTTTATGATGATCCGGCCGCTATAGAAGCGCTTATTTACGCTCCTCTTTTTTTAGCCCCTTAGGTATTTTCGTTAACGAAAAAAAGGGCCGAAAAAAACAATACAACTGGTTTTTACTACTCCAGCTGAGGTTGCACGGTCTGTGGCTATTGTATTCCTTATTCAAGGAAACATTACTTAAAAAAAAAATTAAAAAAGTTAGATGATTTGTTATGAGTTAGAGATTTCGATACTATGTAAGTGCACATTATAATAAATTTGTATGAATCGCTTGCATGAGGTGAGTTACTGGCATTGGAGTTTAGTTTCAAATTATAGAGGGGGCCAACAATCTTGTCTTATGTATTGAGTAAATAACAACTAACCTTTTGTCTAGGTACGTCAAAATAAACAGTGAGTATACAAATTCTAATTAAATTCTAATTAGACTATTGTAAATAAACTAATAAGATTATGGTCCTAATGGAAAGGAAATATAATCTAGTTTATTTTAAAATTATTTTAACTGAAATTAATATTTAAAAAAAATCAAATTAATATTTTAATAGCGAAATATCCGTTTTCATCACTTTTTTCAAGTTCTATATATTTTTTCGAGTATCAAATTAAAATTTGATTTTTAGTTAAGTAAATAGATTCCATAACTATTCAGCTATTCACTGTAAATTTTATTTAGTTATAACTCTTTTAGTCTGCGATTGTCAAGTGTTTTAATCTAAAGTGTAAAATTACATGTAAATATTCGCGAGCGCGCGCGGTTAACGCATCTTGCAAGTGACATGCGCTGGTGAGTGGCTGGACACCCGATAAGGCTGAGAAAAAAGTCACAAATTAAGCAGATCATACTTCAGAAAAACTTGGGAGGTGTCAAGGGACGCCCGGATGGAACGAAGTTCCTTTCGATTAATTAGTGAAGGAATTTTAATGAAATTTTATTTTTTTCATAACAAAACATTCAACCACGTATTCCCACCCCCTCACCCCACGCACGGGTCGACCTCACCTCTGCCGATTCGTGTCTTTAACTTGCGGACGCAATTAAATCCGTCGTTTATATTGATAAAAACTTATATTAATTTGCAATATACGGTATCACTATAAGCGGTGAAATGGATGGTGGCTTACTATAGCAAAAAGTGTCGTTACAACTTTTCGTCTTAATTTTTTCCGTCCAGCCCCCCCTTTCGCTACGCGCGATAAGGAACTTCGTTCCAATAAAAAAGTTCTTTAATAAGTACTTGATTTTTTTCAGATAAGAACGTCAAAAAAGAAAGCCTCATTTCGTTAGACGCACAGCAACCAGCTAACTAGCTAACCATGGCCAATATTTTAGATGTGCCACAACAAGTTCACATAATCACAATGATTACGGAGAAACGTTAATTAATAATTTGTATTGGCCCTGGCAATATGCACTATATTTAATTGGACAATTGTTTTCTATGTGAGAGATTTTCCAGTGGATAGAACATCGGCACTTTTGGAATGTGAACAATATACGAGCATCGAGAATCGGTACTAAGCAATGTTAATACCAAACAGTGAGGACTCAGGAGGACTAGGGTCAACATGTGCTCCTGGATGAGTGCGGTACGTCCTGGGGAACTAGCTTCAGATGCTGAACGGCATTTAAGTGAACAATATACGAGTATCGAGAATGTTATACCAAACAGTGAGGCAGGATTCTGAAGGTTTAGTGGTCAACATGTGCTCCTGGATGAGTGCGTTACGTCCTGGGGAACTAGCTTCAGATGCTTAGCGACTTTGGAACGGAGAGGTTATTCTTGCACTAAGGGAAGTGGGGGAAGAAATAGATACGTCATCGACGAAGCCGTGTTTGACGCTGCAGCTGTCGCAACCCGAAGGTACGTACTGAGAATACGTTAATAACAACACGCCGGCTGTCCTTGAAGTGGTAGACCGAGGTGTGGACAGTAGACATATTTCTCTATTTATGTTAAAATCCAGACTCTGGGTGGTACTGAGAATTTTTTAATGGAAAACCTTTATTATATCTCTCTATACTGGAACGCCCTCGTCTCCCTCTTGGAGATGGGCGTTAATAGTTTTGCAACTAATGTGGCTATTTACGTACCCAAACAATTTGTAATATGTGTATTTGTTCCAATTCAGTGAGGCTGACTTACGTTCGTTGGGTCCCGGGTTCGAATCCCGGTAGGAGCTAATGTTTGTGTGATAAGCATGGACATTCGTTTCCGAGTTATTAATGTTTAAATGTAAAGTATGTATTTACAAACAAAAAAAAAGTATATATGTAGTATATCAACTATCTGGTGTCCACCACACAAGCCTCGTTGCTTAGTGTGGCGCTAGATGGCGCTGTGTGTAATGTCCAGCGATATTTATATTTCTAATTAAGATTATTTGATTTGATTTTGATACTAACTAACTCGTCTCTTGGACCGAACCTCGAAATGGTCCAATTGCAAAAGAAAAGTGGGTCCATGGAGTTTCTTAGTTGTTCTTCTATACTAATTATTATTATTATTATCAGCCATTTGTGTCCCACTGCAGGGCAAAGGCCTCCTTTCCCTCCTTCCACTTATCCCTATCCAGTGCTGTTACGCGCCAGTCCCTGTGGAAGGAGTCGAGTTCGTCCCGTCATCTCCTTCTGGGCCTGCCGCGTTGTCGTTTGCTGCTGTTTGGGACCCATTTGGTGGTAGCTTTAGCCCATAGCTCCTCCGGCATGCGACAGATTTACTAATAAAGGCTATACTAATAAAGGCTATATAATAAGGCTATACTAATAAAAGCTGTAAAAAGACATTTAACGAAGCCGGAAGGTACTTGTTCTTCCCCGTCATCGCGATATTTTTCTTTTCTAGTTTGTAGGTTGGAACCTATAGTTACGGAGATATTGAGGGTCATAGTTTCAACTTTTTCACAAGTTTTTTTTTATATACATTATTTTTAATGAATTTTTACATTAAAGGGGAGTAGCAGGAACTTAACGCGAGTTTTATAATGCAAAAAAGCATATGATTCAGTGCAATAAACAAAACCAGAAAAATATATGATATTCTTCAGGATATAAATGCTAGTATAGATAGTGTTTTGAAAACATAATACAACTAATTTTACTCGATAAAAAAAAAACTCGAACTTATCTCTAAAAAATTCTTTTAGGGAGTAAAACCATACTAAAATACATGCGATCATTCTGATTTTTAGGCAAATAATTCTACAAGCAACATATTAGCATGATAGTGTTTTATTTTTTTAGTCCTATCAATAGATTTTTTGTAAATCGCAAAAAACCACTCATTTCGCTCTAGTCGGCCTGAAGTGACCGACGTAACAACCACTTTGCTGCTGATTAGAACTTTATTCCAACAGTATTTCAAACGAAGTTTGAACCACCACAAAATATAGAGTTGCTAATTTAGCTCCTGTAGTCGCCTTAAACACCTCCACGTACTATTCAATCCATCCGTCAGCTCAATGTTTTGAGTGCGATAAATTGAGTCCCACCGTAAAACGTGATTTTTCATCCCCGAAAAAAAGTCGTTTCCCAGCTATCATTTTAGCGTAAAGTTACTTAGTTTGATGTACATAATGTTACGGCTTCGCGAAGGGTCTGTTTACACCCTGTTTAATTAATTTGTAAGTTTGTATGACCGGTTTTCTTCGGAACTACTGATTAGATTCTGAAAATGGTTTCATTAATGGTCAGCTAAAAATATTTCCGAGTAATAGGCTATAGGCATATTTAAAACGTTCCCATGGGATAATTTGTGACTGTAATGAGACCGAACTCACGGGAAAAACCTAGTTTCAAATAAATGCTTTGAGTTTTTATTCATACTCTCATTTGTGCATTCTAGATGGCGACTTCTCGAATATTCTTCGTCGAGTGATAACGTTGTGGTGTCTTCGGCCAGTATCAACAGCAGTGTTATTGCAAGAGCCGATGGTAGCCGAGCTGACCCGAATGGAGTCGAGCACACACGACGGCTGCCGAAGATACTAGAAATCGAAAAACACTTGATATTTACTTCAATAATTACGTTCAGAGAGCTTCACTCTCGACTCCAATGTCAGCTTACTTTTAGCTGACATCCTTATTGTTAAATATAGCTGACAAACTCCTTTTGGAGTTTCTCAAACATTTTTTGGTAGAGGACGAATACTTCAAAAAGAATTATAGTGCCAAAATTGCTGCCTTACAGCGCGCCGCTGTCGCTGAATTCAGCGACGCGAACAGCCCCCCCTGTCGCACAGTGGGCTGAAAATCGACTTTCATAGACATATCATACTTTTTTCCCAAATGTCCACTTTTATGACTTGAAAATGTTTTGGGAGACTAAATCCATGCCTAAAAATATCAACATTATGGAATAACATTGCAATTCACGCAAAAAAAAAACTTAAAAATTACTATGGAGCTGGCATGAAAAAGTCTTATACCTCCGCCATCGTTCAACTGGCCCTAACTCCCTTGCAGGTGATTAAACCTTGAATTATTAAAAAAAAAATACATACTTCCCGAAGCGGCCACTGGCTCGACCTTTTTTTAAAAATCGCTTTCAATTTAATATTTTCAAAAAATATTTTTAATCAAATGTTTAACTTAATTTAAGCTTAAAATCTACACGGACTACTTAAACGATGCACCCGACCACTACTTTGTATTAACACGCCACATGCTCATAAAAAAATAAGGTCTAAAGACCTAATAATGAAACGATCCTAATTATGGTCATTATTTTATGAGTTTAAGTAATATTGTTATTCATATCTATTCTATGAGTTAGCTAATGAGGGTAGTAAGTAAATTCGATTAATGATTCATTGCAATAAATAGGAGAACTCAAAATAAAATCAATTCGCATAGGTTATGTACTAGCTCCCCCCTGTTAGTTACTCTGCCATAATGGCAACGCCCCGAAAGAGGTTTTATCGGCCTCACTAGGAGCACTCCTTCAACGTCTGTTGTCAGACGACAGCCCCTATATTAGGGAAGTTTACGATGGGCTCCTCGAGTCCTTCAAGAAGGAAAATTGGAAAGCTGAGCAATCAGCTAGCACCAGATCCCGATCGCTCTCCCCTGATCCCCGACCCAACTCCGTCGCCATGGACGTAATGCCCAGTCTCGACGCCCCCGATAGCTCCCCTGAAGCTGTTTCCTCCTCTGAGTCCTCGCCATCTGAGCCAGAGGAATTTCAGCTAGTTCAGAATGGGAAAAGGAAAAAGGCGAGGAAAGCGAATGCCGGAAAAGCTAAGAAGGCTGTTACGGCATCCAACGCACCCCTCTCCGCTTCCCTAACCCACATCCCCTCTACCGCCGGTGTAGCGTCACCCTCAGCCGCGGCCCCCATCAGCCGCTCTCCCAGCCGTATGGCTACTCAATCCCAAGGCTCGGCTCCTGTCAGCCGCCCGGATAGCCCCATGGAACCGGTTCCTACCCAATCCGCTTCTACCAAGAAGCTCACACCCCCTGCTCTCTACATCAGACAAAAGGGAAAGTGGACTGAAGTGTCCAAGATGTGTGCGGATCGCAAGATCCAATACAAAAACGCCACTTCTACCCAACAGGGTATTAAAGTCAAAGTCCCTACTTCCACCGACTACAGACAGTTGGTGCACGCCCTTCGTGGAAGGAATATCGCCTTCCATACCTTCTCCCTCCCAGAGGAAAAGCCGACCCGAGTGGTCATCAGGCGGATCCCGAAGGAGATCCCTGCTCAGGACATACTGGAGGATTTAACCTCCCAGGGCATCCCCATCTCGGCGGTTCACCGACTTCACAAGAATAGGTCCCAAGGGGGTGACGAGTACGACATGGTGCTCGTCAGCTGTGACCCAGTAGAGGGTCACCACCCTATTTTCAAAATAAAGTCCGTCTGCTCCTTATCGGGCATCTCAATTGAGAGGCCCAAAAAGCAGAACATAGTTGGGCAGTGTCATCGCTGCCAACTATATGGACACAGCCAGAAGCATTGTTACGCTCCGCACAGGTGCGTAAAATGCCTAGACGAACACGTCACGGCAGATTGCCCTCGTCCCAAGGACAGGAGTCTGTGCACAGAGCCGCCTAGTTGTGTTCTATGCGGTCAATCTGGCCATCCGGCAAACTACAGGGGCTGTCCCAAAGCCCCCAAACAATTCGCCACCAGACTGGCGAATCGTGCCCAAGCCCGTCAGCAGAGGGAAAGCCCCCGGACTAAAGCCCCTTCGGAAGACCTTCCTGAGCGTCTCAGCCCACAGAGGCCCTCTCCGTGGAACCAGCTCAACCACCAGCGAGCCTTCCCAGCCCTGGTGAAATCCCAACCCAACCCGATGCCAATGCCTGGCCTCATGGACAACCCAGTCCCAGTGCCCACTCCAGTGGCTCTGTCTCAGGTCCCTCTTCTCCCCCTAGCCCCCTGCCTCCCAGCCAGACAGGAGAGAGCACCATCGACACCCTTATGAGGTTCCAGGTGTTTATCTCACCTGAGGCCGAGCTCAGGTCAGCTTCAGACCTGGACCAAATAAGGAATATATTCGCGGCCTATCCCGAACTCGCGACAGCCCTCCGTAACCTCAAAAAAAACCGTAATGGATAATACACCCGTAGTATCGTGCACCCAACCCCGATGATCCCTAAAGTTAGACTTTTTCAATGCTAATGGCATGGGAGGGCAACGCGATGAGATCGCGTCCTTCCTCCGCGATTACCAAGTAGACATTTTCCTCATTCAAGAGACTTTTCTCAAACCCAGTAATCGTGATCCTAAAATTGCCAACTATCGTTTAGTTCGCAATGATAGGACACGTTGTCACAAGGGCGGTACGCTCATATACTATCGCAAGGAACTGCACTGCATCCCAATCGACCCCCCTCCCCTAGAATCCCTACTGGAGGTTTCAATCTGTCGGCTAGCCATGACAGGTCATCAACCGATTCATATAATGTCTGCCTATATGCCCCCCACAAACACGTTTGAGAATCATAACCTCCTGGTTAATGATCTCACCAAACTCTTCGGCATGAGTGACTCCGCTATCATAGCGGGTGACTTCAACGCCAAACATCCCGCCTGGAATAGTAGAATGACTAACCCGAGAGGGAGAGTCGTCTGCGATCTAGGCCAGTCAATCAACTTCGATCCCATTACGCTCCTATGGAGAACACTCACTATACCGATACCACTGGTTATCGTCCCGATGTGCTCGATATAGCGCTGCTCAAGAATGTTAGCCTTTTTTTTTTTTTTTTTTAGGATGGGAAATCATCAAATGACTTCTCCCGCTCTGGGCTGAGCAGGAGACAGGGAGTGTCAGACTTTTACTGACTAAAACCCATCCATGTTCCTTCATCGCCCTTTGTGTTCCGGGGCCACGGTATCTCTTTCGAATAGTCCCGCAGCCCCGGAAGAATGTTAGCCTTAGGTTACATTTAATTGAGATGCTACACGAGCTTAACTCTGACCACCGCCCAGTACTCATGCACCTAGTTTCTCGCTCGGGTATCTCTGACCCTAGCCAACCCACTCCTACCACCCTAATAACCGACTGGAGGAAAGTAAGTGATATGCTGAAATCCGACACGTCACCGCTCCTAGACGGTATCCCCGACCACATTGTCTCAGTCGCAGACACCGAGGCCGCTATCGACTCGTTTACAGAACACGTGCAATTCATTTTAAAGGATTGCTCTCGGGAAGTCCCAGTGATGAGTGATCATCGCTGGAAACTACCCGACGCCATCCGTGAACTGATAAACGAGAAGAACGCGGCCATACGTGCCTATACCGTTTGGCCATGCGATGAGAACAAAGCTCACATGCGTTATTTGCAGCGTGCTGTAAAGAAGCGCACTAGTGAGTTTCGTTCGAACCAATGGGACAAGATGCTCAGCGAACTAGAGCCAACTCACCAAGCCTTCTGGCAACTTCAGAGGAAGCTGAGGTCCTCCGAGGAGGCCTCTTCTCCATCTCTCATCCGTCCTGACAAGAGCGTCGCTTTTGACGACTCTGAAAAGGCAGAATGCCTGGCCGACAGTTTGGAATCACAGTGCTCCCCTAGCACCCTTCCAGTAGACAAGTAGCACATCGATGAGGTGGATGCAGAAGTCGAACGAAGAGCTGCACTCCCTCCTGTAGAAGACCCCGATGAACCTCTCCCTCCAGTCACTCCAGACGAGGTCAAGGATATTATTGACAAGCTCAAGCCTCGGAAAGCCCCTGGCGCCGACGGCTTCACTAATAGGATTTTTAAAACCCTCCCCGCTCAGCTCATAGTCCTTTTGGCAGCCATCTTCAATGGCGCCTTGAGCAACAACTTGTTTCCCCAAGTATGGAAAGAGGCCACCGTCATCGGTATTCCCAAACCTGGGAAACCGAAAGCTCAGCCTTCGAGCTACAGGCTGATCAGTCTCCTGAGCGCGCTCGGCAAAATCTATGAGAGACTTATTTATAAGCGACTCAGAGATTATGCCGAGACAAAAGGCCTCATTCCCGATCAACAGTTCGGTTTCAGAACCGAACATTCTTGCATACATCAAGTCCACCGCATCGTCGAACACTTGAGCGCTGGTTTCCAGCGTGGAGCGATGACGGGGGTGTTGTATTTCGATATAGCGAAAGCCTTCGACAAGGTCTGGCACAACGGCTTATTATACAAGCTGTACAAACTTGGCGTGCCGGACCGTCTCGTTCTCATCTTACGAGACTTTCTGTCGGATCGCACCTTCCGCTACCGCGTGGGAAAGACTCTATCTTCTCCCCACCCCATCCGAGCCGGAGTCCCTCAGGGCTCCGTCCTCTCTCCTCTCGTTTTCACGCTGTTCACCAGCGACATCCCAACGAACAAGAAAGTTCAGGTAGCCCTATTTGCCGACGACACGGCTATTTATTACACCGGCCGCTCTCAGGCTTACATCCATCGTGCACTTCAACAAGCAGCCGATTCTCTCGGCGCTTGGTTTCGTAAGTGGAGGATCGAAGTAAACCCCGAGAAGAGCCAGGCTGTACTCTACCAGAAGTTACGCCATCAGCGACCGTCTCCTGCCCCCATCACTATGTTCGGCAAGCCTATCCCTTGGGAGAAGCAAGCCAAGTACCTCGGTGTCATCCTCGATGAACACCTGACCTTCGCGGCTCATATCAAAGCAGCTCGCAACCGAGCAGCTTTTGCCATGACCAGACTACACTTCATGCTTGTCAAAAAGAGCAAGTTGTCACTCAAGTGCAAGTTGCGTCTTTACACAGCAGTTATCCGACCCATCATGACATACGCTTGTGTCGTATTCGCTCATGCCCATCCCCGCCACATCCACAGGATGCAGACCTTGCAGAACCGCTTTCTCCGTAAGATCACCGGAGCCCCCCTTACGTCCGTAATGACAGTCTTCACTTAGATCTTAGAATCCCCACCATTCAGCAATTCATGAAACGTCTTGCAAAGCGTTTTTTCGACTCTTCTACTAAGCATAGGAACCCCCTGATCGCATCGGCCGCCCGATACGACCCATCGCGTATCAGCTCAGTCCGCCATCCTCGGCATACTCTAGTTACCCCCGACGACGCTATCACCCTCTTACAGGAGAGTAGCAAAGACACCAGCACCGTACGTAGAAAATACACATACAAACCGACAACATACCGACCTCGCCGCCGAGGTCCGGCGCGTAATCCCCGTTCAATCCCCCCCGACCCTTGCTAGAGCCAGCCCGCTTTGCTGAGCCAGTAATGTTAAACGAGCCCCTAATTAATGACACTGAGATCCAGCCTGTCCCCTTGCTGCCCCCAGCGACGCCCTAAGCCGAGGTTCGTACCCCACAGAGGGTGCCCTTAGGCGTGGTGGCTTAGGTTTTCGTTAACATGCCCCTGGCTGGAGGCCTTAGCTTCAAGGCATCCACAGGTCTAGCCCGGTTAAGCAGTAGCCAGTCTCTTCTAGACTGAACTGCGAGATGCCATTCACATCAATTCATTTCGCCTTACGCATTGAAAGTACAAACAGTAATAACATCACCGTAAACATGGAAAGCATCGTAATAAATCTTGATATGTTCGTTATTTTAAAAGGTTCAACCAAAAAAAACGATTATCAGTTTTTATTTGAGACAGTGTTATCTCGATTGAGATGTAGTTTGTCTGAGGAAGATCGTGTGACGTTTAAATAATTTTGCCGGAAATTTACGAGAGCAGTAGAGAAGCGAATGAAGCAGAATGCCAAATTCTGCAAGCCGAAAAATGGAGTTATTCCGAAAAGAATATGGAAACTGGCTTGAGGAAAATGTCGACTGCCCTAGCTGCATCAAAGAAAATGTTCAGGAAGCTTCAACATCTGTAGCTCATGAAGAAGAAGAGCCATCAACATCATCAGTTGGTACTATGACCAAACGGAAACTCCCTAGAAAACCTTTTGAAGAGTTGGGAACGAAGCAAAAGAAGAGACGGAGTGGTGATTATTTGAACAGTGATTGCAGTAAGGTTGTTTATGCAGCTTGTACCAAGTTGAAGGAAGATGAAAGAGACAATATTGCTTCTGTAATTGAATACTTATTGAAAAATCCAGGAGCAGTTAATAGGTTCCAAGACTTGATAAAAAAACCGGCTGGCAAGGAAACCTTTATACCCCTAAAGTCGCTTGGATTAATGCTATCTCATAAATTATCAAAATTGCAATATATAACTTTGAGATAATCAGCAATTCGAGAAGGTATTAGAGACTTATATCCTTCCTATTACAGGGTGCAACAAGCAAAAAAAGAGTGTTATCCACCTGAACCCGAAAATTCCATCACGGTTACAGATAGCTCAGCCAGAATTTCTCTGCAGGCTCTCTTGGACCTAACAGTGAATAGAATATTTAAATCTTTACCAGAAGATTTAAAGCAAAAAGAACTGATTTTAATTTCTAAATGGGGTTTTGATGGAGCATCTAGTCAGAGTAAATATAAACAAAAACTGGATTCTATTCAAGATGACTCCAGTATTTTTATGACATCATTGGTGCCATTAAAACTGACATGTCAAGAAAATACAGTATGGCAAAACCCGAAACCTTGCTCTGCATTGTTTTGTCGTCCGGTGCAGTTTACTTTTATTAAAGAAAATGAAGCAGTCGTGAAGGCAGAAGAACAGATAATGAAGGATGAAATATCTGCTCTCCGACCAACTGAGTGCAACAGCAATACACAAACCCTTGATAACGATGATCGATGCCAAGATATGCACATACCTTTCAGCAGCTAGATCGAACGCTTCTTGCTACATATGGCTAGCGAAACCGTCTGGTCTAAACAATTTGGAAGCAGTGTCAAAACTGGCAACATCGGCTGACATGATGGAGTTTGGGATTTCTTCACTTCATGCGCGTAATAATATGATGGAATGCCTTTTACACATATCCTACAGATTGGATATAAAAAAATGGGCTGTTAAAGGAAAAGCTGATCAAGATAAAAAAGACGCAAGGAAGAAATTAATTCAAGATCGCTTCAAAACAGAACTCGGTTTGCTAATTGACATGGTGAAGCAGGGTCATGGAACTACCAACGATGGCAACACGGCCAGAAGCTGCTATCACAGGGTTAGATGAAAAACTAATCCGAAGATTTGCTGTAATTTTACAAACAATAACGTCAGGAGAACATGTAAACATTGAAAAATTCAAAGACTATGCGTACAAGACTGCTGAGAGATACGTGGGATTATATAACTGGTACTATATGTCTGCAACAGTCCACAAAGTTATTCTTCACGGAGCTGATATCATTGCTTCCAACGCAATTGTCCCAATTGGGAGTCTTACGGAAGAGGCATCGGAAGCCCGGAACAAGGATTTTAGAAGATTCAGGGAACACCACTCCCGTAAAAAGAGTAGAGTGAGTTGTAATGAGGATATTTTTAATTTCCTTCTTCTTTCGTCAGATCCACTTGTTTCATCAACAAGACCCATTTTGGACGCAAAAAAAAAGAAAACTTTCTTTGAGGAGACGTTGACATTGTTAAAACTTCAAGAACCTGAATTCGAGTTTAGGGACGTTTCTGTTAGATTCCGACTCTGAGTTAGACTCAGATAGTGATTCAGAATAGGTTTAGTTATTTCTTTTTTTTTCCTTTATTTTTGTGAATATTTATAATTATGTATTAGGTTTTGTATTCGTAAAGTTCAATGTTTTTATCATTCAAAATTGTTGCTTTAGTTTACTTTTACCATGGTTCTTCTTTTGTTTTTTTTAGCTTTATTTTGTATATACTTTTTTAATTAGAATTACTTATTTAAATTATTTTATTATAATTACCTCAAGCCTTTCCCACTGTGTACTTAGAAATTAAATTAGTGTGATCAGTAAACTAAGTTACTCACTACCCTCATTAAGTAACTCATAGAATAGATAAATATGAATAACAATATTACTTAAACTCATAAAATAATGACCTTATTTAGGATCGTTACATTATTAGGTCTTTAGACCTTATTTTTTCATGATCATGTGGCGTGTTAATACAAAGTAGTGGTCGGGTGCATCGTTTAAGTAGTCCGTGTAGATTTTAAGCTTAAATTAAGTTAAACATTTTGATTAAAAATATTTTTTGAAAATATTAAATTGAAAGCGAGTTTTTAAATAAAGGTCGAGCCAGTGGCCGCTTCGGGGAGTATGTCAATTTTTTTTAAATAATTCAAGGTTTAATCACCTGCAAGGGAGTTAGGGCTAATTGAATGATGGCGGAGGTATAAGACTTTTTCATGCCAGCTCCATAGTAATTTATAAAGTTTTTTTTTTTTTGCGTTGTTTGCGATGCTATTCCATAATGTTTTAGGTATGGATTTAGTCTCCCAAAACATTTTCAAGTCATAAAAGTGGACATTTGGGAAAAAAGTATTATATGTCTATGTAAGTCGATTTTCAGCCCACTGCGCGCCCCCCGACAAAGGCATTCCATTGTTCTGTTTCCATTGATGATTATAATTCTGTAACTTTATACGTCTTACAGTCGCGAACAATATTTTAATCAACTTACAACCTAGCAATGGTCTACAAATTGCAAAAAACGTAAGAAAATTTAAATTTCGCGGGCTAGCCTGACGCTTTCACCTTAAATCGTCCGCGTAGAGAAGAAATTTTGAATTTTGAAAACAGTTTTTTATGTCATTAATGTATAAAATGAATAATAAGGGCCCTAAAATGGAACCTTGTGGTACACCAGAGGTGACCTGAAAAGAGCCAGATTCAAAGCCATTAACAACTACCTTTTGTGTTCTATTAGTTATATAAGATATAAACCACCTTAAAAGGTCCCCTCTGATTCCATTGTATGCAATCTTATTAAGTAATAGTGTGTGATCAAGTTTATCAAAGGCCTTCTGAAAATCTGTGTAAACCGCATCAATTTGCTGTCTATTATCGAGACTATCAAACAGTTGAGACGTGAAAATGAGGAGATTGCTAATGCAAGATCTATCTTTAACAAAGCCATGCTGTTCTTTTATTAGAACACTGCGAATAGCCGGATATAATTTATTATGTACCAGTCTCTCAAATAGCTTAGAAAAACCAGGTAGTATAGAGATAGGTCGATAGGTCCCTACGTCATGCTTGGAACCACTCTTATGAACTGGTACAATATTTGCATGTTTCCACACTTCAGGAAAAATACCCCATGACAAACATTTATTATATATTATAAGAAGAGGATAACATAATGTATCACAAGCATTCTTCAGAAAAATCGAAGGAATCCCATCAGGACCGGGACCCTTTGTTGGGATAGATAATGATAATGATATGATACGCCATATCGTTCGCCAGCTTGTGAGATGAACCGGGGCTGCGGGACTATTCGAAAGAGATACCGTGGCCCCGGAACACAAAGGGCGATGAAGGAACATGGATGGGTTTTAGTCAGTAAAAGTCTGACACTCCCTCCTGCTCAGCCCAGAGCGGGAGAAGTCATTTGATGATTTCCCATCCGAAAAAAAAAAAAAAAAAAAGCTTGTGAGATGAAAAAAATGTATTGAGATGTCTGTTCTTTTGTTTGATTTTTGTGAACTAATGTGTATTTGTGGAAATAAAACTATAACTTGTTGAAATAATGGTATATTTTTTAAATTATAATTACCTTTACACAAGAAACTGGTATTTTTCCCTCACACTGCACACACGTTACAATTACTAATATATTTCAAGGCAAAACTATACTAACCCATACATAACCTGTTAGCTAATTTAATAACGGTTCCAATGATATAACTGGTAGCGAGCTAACTAACGTAATTTCGGAGATATCGTCGTTTTAATTAGACGCGCCGAAACGATCTAACGGGCAAATTGTTAGACATAGGTGAAGTCTAGATTTAGATCCAGAGCTGACAGTTAATAGGATGATAATGTCATACGGCTGAAAAGTCGTATCGCCGCCATCAGCGAAATAACCGACGACGCGAAGCAACCACCCATTCTACACGGCGACCATCGCATCACCCAGTTGTATATCGACTGGACGCATCGAAGCCTACAGCACAGCGGTACCGAGCTCACCATCAACGAGGTGCGACAGCATTATTGGGTCATCAGGATGCGGCCAACCACGAAGAAGATACTGGCATATTGCTTACAGTGTCGTATTCGCAAGGCACAACCTTCCGTGCCTGCGACCGGCGACCACCCCAGAACGCGCCTAGCACATAATCAGAGGCCGTTCACTTACACCGGGCTCGACTACTTCGGCCCACTGTCAGTCACAGTTGGTCGTCAGCATCAAAAGAGATACGTGGCGCTGTTCACGTGTCTCACCACCAGAGCAGTCCACCTCGAGATCGCCGCCAGCCTCAGCGCAGACTCCGCTATACTGCACTGTTGCACCGATTCGCAGCCCGTAAGGGGCTGCCCCGCCGAGATACACTCCGACAACGGCACCAACATGCACGGTGCCGACAAGGAGCTCCGAGACGCCTTCCGATGGGAGGCCAGTCGCCGAGGCATCGTGTGGCGCTTCATAACGCCATCAGCGCCCTTCATGGGGGGCGCCTGGGAGCGCCTCGTACGCTGCGTGAAGTCAGCCCTGTACACCGTCCTCCTCGAGAGACATCCACACGAAGAGGTATTGTCCACTTTATTATGTGAGGCGGAGTACACCGTAAACAGTCGGCCGCTCACGCACGTTTCAACAGCCAGCGATGACGACGAAGCCATCGCACCGAATCACTTCCTCCTCGGGGGGTCAGCGAGGTTGCCAACCCCTGGCACGTTCACCGAGCAAGACATCGACAGCAGAAAGATGTGGCGGCGCTCACAAATACTCGCCGACATGTTCTGGCACGCTGGGTGCGAGAGTACCTGCCGGAGCTTCAGAACAGACATCACAGCGAGTCGTCACTGCACTACACGGCGGGAGAAATGTTCGCGACGAACGTCACCAAATCCAAGTGTACATAGTGTTTTTACCATAAACATATAGAGTCAGTGATATGGGCAATAACAGTGACAAGTAAATGAGTGAAACAGTGCAATAGAATAAGCAAAACAGTCATTTACGTACGCGCTAGACTCACATGTACTCGCAAGTGGAGCTTTAAAGTCATAATTTAACGTAATCCAGGTAGCCTAGGTTGCGACCTAGGCCTGGATATAGTATTTTTGTTTAGAACAACTTAGACCCTTCAGGAAAACCACTTGCAGAGAATGTGACAGTCTAACGCGTCCATCTTCATTTTAACGTGTAAATTTCGTCTAACAGACTGACAGTTGAAGGATCATTACAGGCTGAAAACCATAGACTCGTAACTAGAAACAGTAAAACTCGATAGGTCATATACTTTCCTAGTATATGGCAATTATATGCTTACGGTCTCAATGACGGTTTTCATGAAAACTCAGCTGAAAAGATCCTTCAATCAGCCAAAATTAGAAAGATTGTATAGTTTCTAGTTTTATTTGATTACAGACAATAAAGATAATTTTATTTTTGTACCAGTAGATAGGTAACTGTACCTAATAACTTGTGTTATTTTGAATATAATCAGATATAAGCACAAAGTTATATTTTTTGTTAAAATTGTAAAAATTTATAGAGGAATAATTTAATAAAAATTTCCAAAATCAGGAAGCGATTCATGGCTCTCGTTACAGTACAGTCCCGGGGTGCAATAGAGACCCAAAACTCAGATAGAATCGTAGTCATCAGTACGGCAAATATGCCTCTATAACAGTGAACAAACAGTAAAAAGTAGTGCGGAGAAAGTCCTGAAGTTCCGAATCGCTTCCTGAACAGTTATGAAAGTTTATCAGTGTTATTATTCCCAGTAACCCCCTTTCCCAAGTAACAATGTCTGAGGTAGCCTGAACCTACAGGTGTAGGACGTCAGCGCCGTCTAGGAGCGAAGAACACGTGCGCACAGTGCAGTATACATAGGCACATAGTCCGTTAGGTACACGCATACATCCTCGCGCCCAGCGATCACGCCCGTCCGGCACAGATCTTTTCAGCTGATTTTACATGAAAACCGTCATTGAGACCGCAAGTATATAATTGCCATATACTAGGAAGGTATATGACCTATCGAGTTTTACTATTTATATTTACGAGTCTATGTTTTTCAGCCTGTCCCCGCCTGTGCCTGTCCTGTGCCTGCCTGTTTTCATCCTTCAACTGTCAGTCTGTTAGACGAAAATTTACACGTTAAAACGAAGATGGACGCGTTAGACTGTCACATTCTCTACAAGTGGTTTTCCTGAAGGGACTAAGTTATTTTTAAAACAAATACTATATCCAGGCCTAGGTCGCAACCTAGGCTACCTAGATTTCACAAAATTAAGACTTTAAAGCTCCACTTGCGAGTACATGTTAGTCTAGCGCGTACGTAAATGACTGTTTGCTAATTCTAAATCACTGTTTCACTCATTTACTTGTCAGTGTTATTGCCCATATCACTGACTCTATATGTTTATGGTAAAAACACTATGTACACTTTGATTTGGTGACGTTCGTCGCGAACAGTAATTATCAAAGCGCACATATGTCATACGACGTTTTACAACATATTTGCGAGAAAAAAAAATAAAACAAATAAAAACAATACAGCGAAAAGAAAAAGCGCGCGAAATAATTTTTACTTGTTCACAAAATAGCGATGCGCGCGTATCTGCGCTTTTTTTTAAGGCAAAGACGCAAAACACAGCCAGTATTACTAATAAAGTAAATTAATGTTTTTGTTACAAATAAATGGTTGTAATTTATTGTCAAAATTAAAGAATTAAATGTTTATTTATTATATTTCATCTCCCAAAGTTAATTTTATTGATTCAAAAATGTTGACCACTTTTCTGACATAAAAACTCTTTGCTAAGATTTAAAAAAGTACCGTTCGTTTTAGACGGAGCATCTTGATAAACCGTGCGTTTTACATTACAATAACGCACAAGTACGTAATGAGATACAATACGATATTGAAATTGGTGAAATAAGAGACCCTTTAAGAGGAAATGTGTTATAAAATTTATGTAGAGGCGCTCCGCACCGCACATTGCGTCAAGGGGATGGCGGTACTCCGCAATATTCAACCGATTCTTAGCTGGGAAATCAGTGTCTTGGAATTATACGATTCCATATATAAAAACTGATATGCGGCCGCCACTACGGTGTACTGCATATACCCGGTAGTGCATTGAAGGCCAGGTCAGGTTAGGTTAGTCTATACGTCATATTTGTTTCGTAAGATAAGATAATTATTTATTGCAAAAAACATGGTATGTTTTTTGCAATAGGTGTTATTGCAGCATAAGAGTTAGAGTTGAGACATTGTTATTTATGTTCAAAAAAATCCTTAACATTATAGAAATTATTTTCATTCAGCCATTTATCTAATTTAATTTTGAATAATCTGCAATTTAATATTTTTAATGCATTTGGTAATTTATTATAAATACATACACACATAGCCATACAACTTTTATTATACTTTGTTAACCTAGGGAGCTCATCTAGTACAAGTCGTAGCGAAAGCCGTGTTGCTTAGAGTGTCTCAGAATCTAGCCATCCCACCATGCGAGGTTGTAACGACTTCGCGAGGTGTACTTTAATGAAATCCTTATGGTAATACACTTCAGTCAATGTTATGAAATTCGTTGGGCCACAAAGCTGTTCTGTTCGCGGTGCTGTAGAGACGATGCCTCGTAAGTAGTAACGGGTAATGCCTCGCTGATCGCCAGGGAAGGCGAGACCTGTGCCGCTGTTGCCGTCACAGATGAAGGTACCTGTGTAAATATGAAAATATTACTTTAGAGTCCAATTGATCTCTTTCCCAATTTTATAGAAAAAAAATACTGAACAACAGTTGCCGATATCGATGCTTGTACGAAAGGCTTTTTTTTAATCCTTGACAGATGTAGGTTATTAAATTGCCATCTTGTTTCCAAATGAATATGACATATATATGCAGCTGACATGCAACCTTGCCGCAACATGTCAAGGAATACAGTGACTCTATTTTATATGCTAGCATGTTAAGTTGGTCGTGGATGGTCAATGATGTTATACATAATACTGAGGTAGAATACGTTTTACCGACGTCAGCGCGGCAATGCAAACACAAGCTGATCAGCTTGTGTGACCTCAGTCCGTTCTGTGTGTCTAGCCGCGACGCGAACTGACGTTTAAGCGGGAGTTTGGTGTATGAAAATAAACAAATATGGCAAGTTGTGTGTTCAGAAAGTGCAATACTTATACTGGACCGGCGGTAAAAAGCAAGAAGGACGTATCTTTTCATTTGTTAGTACTGTTTAGTCTATTTAAAATGGAAAAATAATGTGCGTGTGGTCTGAGGGCCACTTTGTTAAAAAAAATTGAAAATGTGCTTAGGATTAAGTGAACATTCCCAAAGAATTGTTATTATTTTTATTTTACTCAAAAATCACTGCCGCGCTATTGCCGCTTTGTCACCTACACGAACGAGACAAGTAGTGCGTTGCATATGAGTAACAGAGAGCACGAGATAACGGCGTGCGGTGTTGTCAGTTCGAACGACGCGTTCGAATATCGCCATGTTTTTATTTTTTTATAATGAGTATGACGTCTCTATTGGTAAAGGTAAAATCTCATTGTGGATGGTCAGTCATTAACCACACAAGCTCAATACAGGTTGGTACTACATGCCGATTTTCTCACAATGTTCACTGTTTTGAGAGCAACAGTGATGAAATAAATTACGCAGAGCAAGTAACGCGCTATCCTGGCCTTGAAGCCACGACCTATAATTTGTTAGTCGCGGTCACTGCTCTTAGTTACTGGAAGCTGTCTTCAAAACAGAAGGGAAAATTATATTAAGCATTTGATGACATAGATATGTTCTTACCATTATCCAGACCAGCACAGAACTTGTCTCCGGTGATCATCTCCCTAAAGGTAAGAGGAGCCTGGGCGATGCACTTCCAAACTGGCATGAACGGGATCTTCGAAACTTGCAGTAGAGACTGGTCGACCATGGGGAAAGGGAACACTCCCAGCTGACGATCAGAAACACTATTTTCATATGAAGATAATCAAAATCAAGTCATTTATTCAAATTAGATTGATAAACTGCACTTTTTGAACGTCAAAATGGGAACACCCAAATACTCCGAAATATTTTATTTGAATTTCATAATACCGAAGAATTATAATGTCTAATAATAAAGATCCCGAAATTTATTATTCCGAAAGTCGTAAATACGATTTTTTTGTTGTCCTATTTTCATATGTCCGAAGAATCAAATGTTCGATGGATCGTTGGTCCGAAAAACGACATTCCGATTTTTAATACTTCGAATAAACTGCTAAAATTAGGTTTTAGTGTTAGAAGCCAAATACTAAGGAAATAAAGTAAAACTCAGGATTGATTAGTACTTTTCTGCATTGGGTCTTGCTAACTGGCGTGAGGAGCGTAGGCCGAAGGCTTTAGGAATTATGGAAATAGGATTAATGATAAATCGGAGTTGTTTTATTCGGAATTTTGAACCATTTGGAATTATAAACATCGGTATTTTGAAATTCGGATTTGTGACTTTCGGAATAAAGGTTTTCGTATTTTTGTAGTGTACCCCATCAAAATTTCCATGAGAAAGTCCCCCTAAAAAGGGCAAAAGTCAAAAAGGCAAAGTCACAGTCAAAAAGCTGGCGACAAAAGATCAATTCACAAAGTCTAAATGATACAGAATGAGTATTTTTAAAGGGATAAAATGGGGAAATCCAAAACTTTAAAAGATAAGCCAGTTTCCTGGTTCAGGAAACTGCAGCCTTTTTAATCGACTTCTAAACAAGGAGGTTATGTATTCTATCAATATCGTTTTTTTTATTATTTTCATCAACTACTCCATCATTAGCCTTTTCCCAAATATGTTGGGGTCGGCTTCCAGTCTAACCGGATGCAGCTGAATACCAGCATTTTACATGGAGCGACTGCCTATCTGACCTCCACAACCCAGTTGGTATTGGGTAATACGATACAACTTGGTAAGACAACTATTCCGTTTCCTCAAAAACTGTTCTGTTGTGATTATTCTTTTTTTGCTTCTTTTGCGTGTTTTTTGAGAATGCTAAGGGCATTGGGTGTAATGGGAATGAATAAAATTAGGAATGAGTATTGGGAATGAGCACAAAGATAAAATAAGGGCAGGAAGATGACGATGGCACCTACCGTTCCCAAGTTTCCGTCCTGCATCTGTTTCTTCTTGAACTCATAGTCGAAGTTCAGGCAGATGGGATGCAGCTTCCTGGAGTATGTGAAAGCCTTTCTCAATATAACCAGGGCTATGTCATGCTGGAAGTTGCCCAGAGCTCCTTGAAACAGTTCTGTCATCTTTACTCCTGCCACCTGCGGAAAAGGTTGGTAGACGTCACATGTCTTCGAATTATCGGTTCCTTCGCCGTTTTGAGAACATTACCACTGTTTTCAGGGGGAAGGGAGGCCTTGCAGTAGCTGATTAATATGTTTACTACAAACTGTTAAAATCGGACTACATATAAAATTCAATAGAAAAATGTGAATCTAAGATTTTTCAGTTGAATTTCAAAATATTCTAATCTTGATGAACTGACTTACAGGAAACTTTTCTTCGTTACTGATATCGCCATAATATTTCTTTCCAGCGACCACAACATCTCCTGAAGTCTTGACCTGCCCTTCGATTTGGTGCCAAAAGCAATGACCAGCTGCAACGATAAATGCGGTCAACCGAATGTTAAGCATAACTCTATGTACTATCGTGGACACTCCCTCCTGATCACCACTAAGCTAATTTTAGCTTGCAACCGCAACATAGAAACGCTCTCTAGCCCCGCCCCGTTAACTTTGTATAGAAATAATGAATGAAAGGCAATACCGATCGGCCGAGCGTACTGACGACGCATGCCAAACGAGAGTTATTGTTATTTTGCGCGCCAAATTGGCGCTTTCCTAAAAGGCCTAAACTTTAAGGGGCGTGGCTCGGCGCCCTCGCATGATTTAAGTGAAAAAGGTTTTAAGTCATCAGGTGGAAAAGACCACGACTGTACCTACATCACTATCATCTTTCAGCCGTTATCCCATGTTGCGGTTGACGCAACACGTTTTTTTCTTTCATTCTCTTTTGTCAGCCGTCACGCAATCTATTATTCGTTTTTTTTTTAACCCCCGACTCAAAAAGAGGGGTGTTATAAGTTTAACGTGTCTGTGTATCTGACTGTGGTATCGTAGCTCCCAAGCGGATGAACTGATTTTCGTTTAGTTTTTTTTGTGTCATAGATAATTTTATCCCGAGTGTTCTTAGCAGTGTTTCATGAAAATCTGTTCAGCCGTTTGAAGATCATCAGCTCTTTTCTAGTTGATGACAGGATCCTTTCATAATCTACGCTCTACGTAATGCCGCGCGCGGCGAGCTTGGTGTGCGGTCCCCCGACGCGACGACGCTTGGAAAATAAAACAACTGGACGCAACAATAAAGCAACTTGGAACTTACATAATATATGACGATAATAATTATAATAGGTTTAAAATATTATTTATTAGTTTTTATTTTTTATTTAATATTTTTATTTTTTTCATATCATTTACGTTCATCATGCGTTTCGAGAACATTAAAGTCAATCAATCTATGATCAAGCTCTACGCAAGATATGCACAGAGAGGCTTGCCATGTTGGCTGCACGGTTTACTCGTTTGCCAACCAGGGCGCCGGTAGTCTGTGAATTCGAAACGCATCTTATAAATGTAGAGACTTACGTTACGCGCAAGCATCATTATTGCAACCGAATTTATTCGTAAGTAATTAGCAATCGAAAGTTAGCGATTTTGCCGTTATCTCTGTCGAGACTGCCGGCCCAGGGCCTGCAGTCTAGTAGTAGTGTAGTCGAGTCCATCGGATATACTACTACATTCACGTATATGTAGTTAAGAAATGATACTTGAATTCGACAAAAAGTCCGTAAGGTCGTTGTGTTTAAAGAGATGGCTGATATTCATATAGGAGCTCCGTGAACAATTCTCTTGGTATTCCGCCAGGATACAGAAATAAGCAAATTCAAGGAAGTTTTCATTTTCACGCTGATTTCGTGTGATGTGTCGAAATATGCCAAAGCTATCGGAAGCAGCATGTAGCGAACTGTTGAGCTGTTGTGTCACACTAAAGAAGGCCTCCGAGGGACTGGGTACTACTACGGTAAATGAATGTCGAAGAACAAGCAGAAAATCAAACTGAGTGAAATAGTAGTGTGTGATAAATTGATCAGATTTTTTCAAAACTATATGAGTGTAATCGCAGTGTTCGAATATTCGATATTACCATAATATAGGTGTTAGGAATACACAGCCGAGCTATCACGAGTTTAAATGACACAAAAGAAATGCTTGTGTGCAAGACAATTCCAAAATATTCAATTTACAAAGGTTTGAATCTTGTCAACCCATCTTTAAATTACAGAACCATTTAACTAACAGGAATAGAAGAGGTTTTCTATTACATTTCTGAATTATACAAACCTGTTAAGTGTAAAATGAAACTCTTTCAAAATAGAAATAACTCAAACATGTGTGAAGTCGCTTGTAGAAACCCGTACATAGAATATAAATATTTAGAAGTTGTACCATTAATTTATAATGCTCTACCTAAAGAAAGTAGTTGACCTATCCTATATATTTTTGTACAAAATGTTCATCTCATTCTTCCCATATCAAAAATGCATCGTGAAATTTAATTTTATAGCGTTAATTTTCATGTTAGTATTTAAAAAATTGATAATTTTGTATTGTTTGAAGAAAGTATTTGTGTATATTATTGTTTTTATAAATGCAGATGTTTGTACCTATGCCATGTTCAGATGATGTTAAGGTGGAAAATGTTATGGTGATAATGATTGTATGTAGGTGATGGTGGAGCGATGGAGTGGATGGAATGATGATGGAATGGAATGATGATGAAATAAAAAGATGATGAGTGTGTATTACTTATTGTGTCTTGTTTAAAATTTTGACATAGGATAAGTATAGCTATGATGTACTGTGGTTTGTAATTTTCATGCCATTGTAATAATGAGTACATATCACGGAATGTGTTCTGCACTGAAATAACTGTAATGTCCTGTTTCTTCACATTTAATGCAAGTAAAGATACATATGTAGCTACATGTATACGACCTTCATTTTGCCTTTATTACAAACTAGCTGACCCGCGCAACTTCGTCTGCGTTACGTAAGAGAGAGAGAGGCTTAGAGAGAGTGTAAAAAAAATGCAGATAATATGCTTTAGCGGACTTTTTAAGAGGAACAATCCCGTCATACATGTATGATTGTTGAGTAACATTAACCGTTTACGCAGCGCACGGAAAGGAAGCTCTCAAAAGCAATAATTTTTCGCTGTATTTGCTCCGCTCCTATTGATTGTAGCGTGATGTTATATAACGTATAGCCTTCCTCGATAAATGGGCTATCCAACACTAAAAGATGTTTTTAACTGGAATCAGTAGTTCCTAACATTAGCGCGTTCAACCAACCAAACAAACAAACTTTTCTCCTTTATAATAATAAGTATAGATTCAAGTAGGTAACAATTTAATTTCTCGGAATTATATGCAATCATCGTTAAAATATTGTACTATGTTTTTCCAATTTGGGGCTTCCCTCGACAGCCTTAGGTTTTCATCCTTAGACACTCGATGACAGTCATACTCCAGCTAGGTCGAAAGTTCTCATCAAGGTGCATGAATGAGCCCAAACACGATATAGCTTTTTTTTTTCGAATGGGAAATCATCAAATGACTCCTCCCGGAGCAGGAGGAAGTGTCAGACTTTTACTGACTAAAACCCATCCATGTTCCTTCATCGCCCTTTGTGTTCCGGGGCCACGGTATCTCTTTCGAATAGTCCCGCAGCCCCGGCAGGCATCGGCCCTTGCGGACCCCTTCTTTTTTGCTGACTCTCTTTGAGGCGCGCGTAGAACACGAACGCGCCGTCGACACGGCCTGTCGTCATGAGACGGACGGACGGCGAGCTAGCCCATAGCTCCTCGTCCACAGGCCCGCGCCTACGGTGGCCGGGGGCCAATACGTGGCTCCCGACGCCCGGGGTGTCTCCCGCCGTGGCCGGGACGTAAGGATCTCTCCCTCTCACGTTCCGCCACCTCCTTCGCTAGCATGACTGCTTCGCAGAAGGAGGTGATGGCATCCCATTCCGTCTTGCTCCGGACCATGTATTGAACCAGGGCTGGGAGAGAGAGGTCGCCGCCGCCGATCGCCGCTTCGAGGACACGGCGGTGCTCCGTCCAAGTGGGGCACACCTCCACAGTGTGCTCCACCGTGGCCTCCGGTCGATCCTCACAATGGAAGAACCCGGGCGTCTCGTCCCGCCCGAAAAAACGATATGAGGCCAATAACAATTTAGCTGTAAATATAATCTACGTAAACTGCGTATGGATTATTGATTATTGCGAATAGCATAGCACAGTTCTTGCACGGCAAGAATACGTGGATTTATCAGGCTTCTGGTGTTCGCTATACTTCTTTTTGGAGAAATCATCCTCATCATCATACTCCTGCCCTTATCCCAATTTATTTGGGGGTAGCATGATTGTATTCTTCTTCCTTATGTACTATTACTTTTTGGAAAAATATTTCACGAAAAAAATAAGAAATGCACACAACTTATACAAAATAAAATATAGGAAATCTCACAGCATCAAAAAAAAAAATTAAACAAATCACAAAAAGTGAAAATAATCTTGGAGGGTTTGAACCTGCAACCCCGTAGTTTACAGAGCGGTCATGAAACTGCAAGGCTATTTACTTCGTTGACATAAGCCACAAATAGCCGTTCTCATGTACTTACGTCATGACTGAAACGTCAAACAATTGAAGTATACGGAAATAATGCAAAATTGCCTACCCCCTTAAGGAAGTAGCGTGATAATATATAGTTTAAATATTGAAGAAGCCTATGCAGTAATTTTGACGTGATGCGCGCAAAAACATTTCGTACCAACTACTTAAACCGAGGAAAGCTGATTTTCTTGAGTTCCGCTATTTTGTGCGTATTCACCTCAAAAATCAAATTTCAAGAAAACTGAGAAATTATATTTACCTGTATTAGATATGGAGTATATGTAGCAACTTTAAAAGGTTACACTTCATTGGTTTTGATTGTATAGGTGTTTGAAGTTTATTAATTTTAAACACAAAACCCTCTTTTTTGCGCCTCTGGATGAGATTAAAAAAAAATGCTAAGACAGGTATTTCTTTATTTTTATTAATAAGTATTTATTCTGAGTTTCATGATTCTAGAACAATCTAATTTTTTTTTTTCATACAAACTTTACCCCCCCTTTTCACCCCCTTTTTCCAAAAAAATCCAAAAATTCTATAGCCTATATGTTATTCTGAATGTATTTAAACAGATTTGTGAACATTTCAACAAAATCGGTTCAGCAGTTTTTACGTGATGCGCGTTCAAACAAACAAACAAACAAACAAACAAACAAAATTTTTTTAAATGGTTTTAATATGTTCAGTTACTTATTTCAAGTCACCCTGGCTGGTTTTTTTTTTTTAATCTTCAATGAACAGATTTTTTGGTCTCAACGATTTTATTATATGTATAGATAATGTTTTAACATCTACATTTACAAAAAATGTGTGAGCGAACTTGTTAGTAGAATAATCTGAATTATTGAATGTCTTTGTTAATAAAGTTGAAAATAGGAATTGATTACAGTTGTGTTTTATTTAAATGAATCCTCTTCCTACTTATGAAATTAATATCAGCGACGCCTTCTCACACATGCGTCCGGAACCTATTTAAAGTTTAGGTTCGGCTTACGGCCATAATAAAAGGCCGTAAGCACAGCATACTTCGCTACAGACAATAGACCTTCGAATAATAAGCCGGTCCGGCACTATTTTTGTCAATAATCCCGTGAAAACAACCATTAGTTACATTTTAACTAGCTTACAATGCTACCGAATCACTTATCGGGCTGTCAAAAATGGTCGTTAGAAATAATCATTAGTGTTGCGAAAATCGATAAGTTAGCTACAAAAATCGGTACCATTCCAAGGACATTCGCTAACTTTTAGTGTAGAGACTACCAAATATCGTTTACTTTGCGAAATCGTAACTTTGCGACCGAATTCGCTAACTTTGCGATCGTTATCTATGTTGAGACTGCAGGCCCAGCATACATGTGCGTAGTGTGGCCGTGGATCTCAATGACTCTACTCCGATTCGACTTACAGTAAAGCATCGAAATGTTAGCTTTATGTTCAAGAGTTTTAACATTTACCTACCGGCCATGTTGGCCAACATTTAGCTTAAAATAAAATAATAACATTACCTGATACTACAATGTTGGGGCTTATAATAGTTCCTCCACACAACGGTTGGTACTGGCCAGTAGATTTATCCTTTTTCCGGTATATGTGGGCGTACCACGGCAACGTAGCATTATCCGACATTAAGCCGCATTCTGTGAGGAAATAAAAATACATTTTTAAAAAAATACAAGTTGCTTGTTCCTACTTCGGATGTAGCGGTGTCGAAACTTCACATTTTTATAATATGATCATGAATTGCCTAACCTTTTTGCAATTATGATGAACTCGAAATCATCTTTTTTCCTAAATGACGCTTTCCTGAATTAATAAAAAAGACAAGAATAAAAACACAAGGGGACGTCTACGTCCATGCTGAGTTAAGGGCCTTTTGACCTCGTACAGGACCTATTAATTATTTTAATTTATGTCTTACTCCTCCGCTATTCTATACTGAATAATTTATTTGATCCTAGACAGCATTATTACGTTACTGGGAGACATTTAAAATCATATTGGTGTTTTACTTGGAGTGCACTGCGCCACATACGACCAGGTCCCATCCACACATTGCATCCGAGGCAGGGCTTCTGGGCTGTAGTAGCCAGACCGGCACTCGGCCTTGACCGAGGCCCCCGGAGGCTCGTACTCGTCGCATGCTCCAAACTCCTCAGTATCGACCTTCTTACAAGAGTACGTCACACTTGGATGTTCATGAAGGAAGCAACCTTCAGGGTTCAGCCATCCCATCATGCGAGGTGGTAACGACGTCGCGAGGTGTTCTTTAATGAAATCCTTATGGTAATATACTTCAGTCAATGCTATGAAATTCGTTGGGCCACATTGTTCTTCTGTTGGCGGTGCTGTAGAGACAACGCCTTGTAAGTAGTAACGGGTAATGCCTCGCTGATCGTCAGGGAACGCTAGACTTGTGCCGCTGTTGCCAAGACAGATCAAGGTACCTGTGTAAGTAAAGAAGGAAGGATAACGTCAGAGTCTCATTGTTCATCAATCTTCGTCATCTGCCTAGCGTTTTACATATTATACAGAAAAAAAATCTAAACAGTGGTCAGATTACGGTGATGCATGTACGAAAATCATTTTTTTCACGACTTAATTAAAACCATTACCTTGTATCCCACTGAATTTCTAGTTCCAAATAAATGCTGCTGTCTTGCAACCGAGCCGAAACCAGTCACGGGATATGTTAAGTCAGTCGGGGTGGTCAGTAATTGACCACACCAGCTCAGTGCGGAATGGTAGTACTTACCGATTTTCTCACAATGTTCACAGTTTTGAGAGCAGTGGTGATGAAATAAATTACTTAGAGTAATGCGCCATCCTGGCCTTGTAGCCACGACCAACAAGTTAATTGGGACCGATACCACTGAGCTACCACTGGTCCTAGATACTGGAAGCTGTCTTCATAACAGTAAGGAAAATACTAAGCATTTGATAATACAGTTGTGCTTTTACCATTGTCCTGACCAGCGCAGAACTTGTCTCCGGTGAACATTTCTCCAAAGGCAGGAGGAGCCTGGGCGATGCACTTCCGAACTGGGATGAACGGGATCTTCAAAACTTGCAGTGGAGACCGGTCGACCATGGGGAAAGGGAACACTCCCAGCTGACGATCAGAAACACTATTTTCATAATTATGAAGATAATCAAAAGTCATAAATGATAAAAAAAAAGTCAAAGTCATTATTAATAATCAGCACTTTTTGAACGTCAAAATGTTTATGAGAAAGTCCCCCAAAATGCCCGCCCTCCATCAATTCTTAGTATTTAAGAAGTCGTGGAACAAATTCCCCATATACTACGATATGTCTAGATAATTATGGACAGACAAAGTAGCTGTAGTAACATCTTCGGACAGAATTTAGTTATTTATTTATCTGATTGATCTTAACGGGACTAGATAGTGTACCAGTATATAAATATAGGTGCTTTCTTTGATAGCTGTGGCAGCTGCTGAAGGGCAAAGTAAAAGTGAAAGTCAAAAAGCTGGCGATAAAAAGTTAAAGTCAAAAAGTCTAAATTATACAGTGTGATTCTTTTCAGAGGGGGAAATCCAAAGCCTTTTGAGATACGGGGAAACTGTTTCAGGAAACTTTAGCACTTTTTATCAAAAACTATTTTGTCATACTCAATTGTTTGGTCAAGTCTAAGCTGCCCATAAAAATATTAAATGTGACCAAATTATTTTTGGTGCCTTTGTAAAAAGGTAGATAAAAATTAAATTAATTCTTTTTTTTTTAATTTTACCGATTTCCGTTGCCCCGATTGTTTTCTTAGCCATTTCCTGACAATGAAATCACTCTTACACGAAACAGAGACCAAAGACATGAAAATAAAATTGGTCACTTTACGAAATTTAGACAACTCACACTTGACAAAAAAATTTGTAAGGCAAAATTGTGTTCATATAAAAGAGGGCTAAATTTTTACAAGTTTCTCGATATCTTTTGCATTTCCCATGTCTTAAAAGAAACAATGTGTTGTTTTGGTGTCAATGGTTTCTACCGTTGCTGAAACATGTGAGAAGATGAATATAAACAGTGAAGTATGGAGAGCTAGAGGAAGCACGAAGTAAAAATGATTGGATTGTGTGGGGAATAATAATCACTACATAGTATAAAACAAAGGCGCTTTCTCTGTCCCTATATCCCTATGTATGCTTACATCTTTAAAACTACGCAACGGATTTTGATGCGGGTTATTTTAATAGATAGAGTGATTCAAGACGAAGGTTTTAGTATATAATTTACGGGCGGGTGAAGCCGCGGGCATCAGCTAGTTTAGGTATAAGCGCTTGAGGGAGTTACCTGAGATACTACTGTTATTTATTTTTATTAATAAACCTTATCCGTAGCTGACCGTGGCATCACTCTCACTTTAGGCCCTATCAGAATACCAGCGCTGTGACGTTTTTTAATGTGACAGCACCATGCTGAGATAGGGGCCTTTTGGCCTTGTACAGGACCAATTCCGTTTTATTTTTATTTTTAATTTCTTTTTTTTTCAATGTATAATTTTTATTAGTTGATAATTTCACCATTTTATTTTATGTGTTTTGTCCTGTGTGGGTTAATAAATGCTTTTTCTTTCTATCTTTCTAGATACAGGTTTATTCCTAGTTCAGGTAGAATCCAATTATTGTATACCTATAGTTTTTAAGGCCATATTGTTATATTTTTGTATTTCAATAAACATATCCAATGAACAATTTCAATAAACAATTTCAATAAACCATTTCAATAAACAATTTCAATAGACAATTTCAATATGAAAGAAAAAGGAATAACTGATAGCCGAGCGGATGACAGGGGAGAATGGGAGAAAAATACCCGATGCGTTGACCCCAAAGTAACATGAAACAAGGACAGGTGATGATGGTACCTACCGTTCCCAGGTTTCCGTCCTGCATCTGCTTCTTCTTGAACTCATAGTCGAAGTTCAGGCAGACGGGATGCACCCTCCTGGAGTATGTGACAGCCTTGCTCAATATTACCAGGGCTATGTCATGCTGGAAGTTGCCCCGGGATCCTTGAAACAGTTCTGTCACCTTGACTTTTGCCACCTGCGGAAAATAATCTCGATAAAATGTGAAATGTGGTTGAATTCAGCCTAATAATAATAATCGTTTTCACCTCGACCAATACCTTAGGAGGCTCTCGCTTGGCAGTTGGATCAAGAGCTTGATTCAGTGCGCAGTACTTCTGGACACGGCACGTATTGTTAGGAGGTTCCTCTCTCAAGAGCCCTGACTACCGGCAACTCGGACCCTGCTCCCAGCGCTGGTGGGGCTACTTTTTTATATTTTTAAATGTTTTTTTATGTAGTTTTATATTAGGAATATTTAAAAATGTATATTAATGCGTACAAAAATTAAATAATCGTTTATTTGTAATTTCACGCTCTTATTAAAATCGTGGTTTACAAGGTAAAATCGACTCCTCCTACTGTTGAAGTCGGTTAAAATGTAGCCTCTGTTTCCCAGTCCATATAAACGAATCGATTGACACCTTATTCATCAAAATCGGATGAATAGTTTAGGCGCTACGAAGGAACATACTTAAATACATACATAGACTGCTAAAATCATAACCCTTTGGCTTCGCCGTAGTCCGGTAATAAGAAGAATATTTATAAATATTGTGGACGAGAACGTAAATCTAAGAGTTTTAGTAATAGGTATATCCTAATCTGGATAATTGACTTACAGGAAACTTTTCTGCGTCACTAATATCGCCCCAATATTTCTTTCTGACAACCACAACATCCCTTGAAGTGTCGACCATCCCGTGGGGTAAGATCCAAAAGCAATGGGCAGCTGTAATGAGAAATGTGGACGACTGAATATTAAGAGGAAACACAACAAAAAAAATAAACACTTAAGAAAAAAAAAAAAAAAAAATTGACTTTGACTTTAACGGCCGTTTTTCCATACAAACGTAGTCCCCTGTTTCCTCCCTGGATAATGAGAGTTCAGTAGAACAATATTTTATTTTCCAAAAAATCTATGACCCTTATTGGCATGTCCCTATGTTTTTATTTATTAAAAGAGATATGAACCTTCAAAACTCTAAAAAATTGGCCAGATTTTCCACTGTGTTCAAACTTGCAGAAAACAAATTTGACTAGATTATATTTAAAAAAAAAAGGAAACAGAAACACGGCCAAATCCTTTCTTTAATTTTTAATGAAAAAAGTACCTAGTTAAATCGGTCAAGTTTTAGAAAAGTTATCAGGGGACTACGAAACGTTTCAAGAGTTTCAACATTTAATTACGGCCGTGCAGGACGACATTTAGCATAACTCAAAATAATAACATTACCTGATACTACAATGTTGGGGCTTATAATAGTGCCCCCACACAACGGTCGGTACAACTTGGCAAATAAGTATTCATAGTTTTCGTTTTTCCTGTATATGTAAGCGTACCACGGCAACGTAGCATTATCCGAGATTAAGCCACATTCTGTGGGGAAATGAAAAAGATTTTATAAAAGACTGCTTTTTTTTTGTTGCTTCTTCCGGCTTTGGATGTAGTGCCGTTGAAACTTTACATCTTTATAACATGCGGATACCTATATCATCAATAGGGATGATGACTGACTAAAAAAAATATGATTCTGTTTAGTCCGTCATCAGTTAGATTATCGAAAAATATTGGATACGCGTTTTTTGTTTTATCAAAAATCATAAAAGTTAGCTAAGATAAAACGTGTCAAAGATCATCAGTGGGGGCTTGTGACGTCCCGTTTGAGTCAAAAAAAGTATTTAAACATGACGTCACACGAGTTTTCGAGGCACTGTATCGTCTTCATTTTTTGGTTACGTCAAAAAATTAAAAATATGTGTCCAATATTTTTTGGAAATCTATCTGACAGACTGATTAGTTTTTCATTACTCATACTCTGAAAGTAGGTCTGAAGTTGCCTTAGGAGCGGGTTGAAAGTAATACTTTTCAGCCCTAGGGAGAATCGTTTTCAACTGACAGCTTTCAAGTTATAAAAAAAAAATAGTTGATTTTTCTATTGAACCGTGTTCCAATTTTCTATACAGCCACGATGTAAAATTGAAATAACATAAAGTTAAGTATTCACTAAAGAATACATATTTAAAAAAACATTATTATCATTAAGTTTCGACTATTTCTTCATAGATTTGGGCAAAATATTTACTATTCTTGAAAATGAAAAATAGGTTATGGCTGTATAGCTAGCTGGCCACAAAAAAAAAACAAAATAGGCGGGAAAGCGCAATCCAATCTTCATTTGTTTTGTCGAGTTGATTCATGTTTTCATTTTTATTTTCCTTGTATTCGTAATGAAAAGCACAGTGTTTACCTTGGGTTAAAGACTTATTTAGTCCCTCGAACTATTAGCGCCCTCGCTGCGCTCGGGCACCAAACCTCGTCTCAGGACTAAATAAGTTACTTTCACCCCTAGGGTAACAATGTACTATTTTTTTGTCTATTTATTGCCTAACCTTTTCGCAACTACATAATTATATTGTTATCGAAATTCAAAGCAATTAATCAAATTAGCGCCAAGCTCGACGAGTCCCGAAGACCTTTTGTAGACGGAAGGCTAGGCCATAAGACACAAGACACAAGTCTACAACTAAGATGACAATGATCAATTTATTATATTTTACTTACTCCTCCGCTATTCTTTACTGAATAATTTCTATGATCCTAGACAGCATTAATACGTTACGGGGACTCGTGTAAAATCATACTGGTGTTTTACCTGGAGTGCACTGTGCCACATACGACCAGGTCCCATCCACGCATTGCATCCGCGACAGGGCCTCTGGGCTGTAGTAGCCAGGCCGGCACTCGGCCTTGACCGAGGCCCCCAGAGGCTCGTACTCGTCGCATGCTCCAAACTCCTCAGTATCGACCTTCTTACAAGAGTACGTCACACTTGGATGTTCCTGAAGATAGCAGGCAGCTGTAATACAGAATAACTAAATCAAGACAAGACTCCACTAGGTTAATGTGAGAAAAGTGAATTTGAGTATGAATGTAGATGGCTGTAAAAGACGTGGAACATCAAAGAAACAAAGAATGGAATGTGTGTAAGGTGCTGAGATGACGACTAATATATTTGAATGGAAGAGGACGGCATCCAATCTTAACACATTGGGATAAGGGCAGGAACATATTCGACATGTATGCGTTTGTATGAGATCACTTGAGCGATTGAGTGAAGTTCGAAGTGAGGCTTACTGAGGGCTAATTCACGTAATTTTATGACGCGCCGATGAAGTTGTAGTGCAGTTGCAGTTAAGTTCAAGTTCGAGTGTTAAACGGTATTCTTGTAATCTTTGAACTGCGCGTGAACTGCACGTCAACTGTACGACAACCAAACTTGTATAAGAGAGAAAAAATATTACTCACTAAATAATCGAATAGAATCGATTAAGTACATTTCAATGTATATGACGTTATTAAAATAATAACCCCGTGCAGATTTTAGTGCTTTTTCTTCGCACGCGCTTCTTCAGACGCGCAACAGTATAATGCCGTTAGTGCGCTCGCGTGACGCGAACTTGACGCGAGCGTGTCTGACAGCGGTAGAGAATACGAAAAGCGTTGTTTTGATCGAAACTTAACTGCAACTGCACTGCAACAGCACTTCTTTAGTTACGTGAATTAGCCTACAGAACTCACATGCTTACTTACGGGACGGGACAGTCGCTTCTTTTTGCGAGGCATGCAAGAGAGGCGGTGGAGAAGGCATACTTCTTAGTAAACCCGTATCTGAAGAGCAGCCGGGCGCTTAACGGTCTCCGACCTCCTACGACTTACCAGTCAGGCCCAAGGAGGTAGCACGCAGTGTTCATTGCGCGCATTTATACTTGGTGGTAATGCCCGCACTCATGGCAGTTAGTAGTAAGAATTGGGATGATGACTGACTTAAAAAGATTTGATTAGGTTTAGTCCGTCAGTTAAAAATATTGAATACGTGTTTTTTGTTTTATAAAATTGACGAAGATAAAACGTGTCAAAGATCATGAGTTGTGGCTTGTGATGTCACTATTGAGTAAAAAATGTACTTAAATGGGACGTCACACAAGTTTTCGACGCACTGTGTTGTCTTCATTTTTTGGTTACGTGAAAAAAAAGTATAATATATGTGTCCAATATTTTATGGAAATCTGAAGTCCTACATAACCTTTCACTCTCCGCAGATAGAGGGTTATTTCATGAGGATTTCTGCATACCAAGATTAATAGTCAATACTCACGGACGCATTCCGGCATTGTGGTGGACCACTCGTCCAGGATACAAAGCACTACGTTGTTGCCAATAACGCCGTGGCCGTGCTCGCAGCTCA
Source organism: Xestia rhomboidea (assembly GCA_963853795.1). Taxonomy (NCBI): domain Eukaryota; kingdom Metazoa; phylum Arthropoda; class Insecta; order Lepidoptera; family Noctuidae; genus Xestia; species Xestia rhomboidea. Next base: position 4,732,105 of record OY970786.1, read on the forward strand.
CGTTGAGGTACACGTACTCAAGCTCGTCTCCAGGCTTCGCCGCGGGGTCACCGGCGACTTCGTAGGACCCATGTTTGGGATATGGTGGGAGGATGCACTTCGAAGATCTGAAAGAGGCCAAACAAATAAAATAATACGCCTATACATATCTCGCAAAGGAGAGGACACAATAACTGCATTGCAAAATATTCTGCGGCCATGTTTTGTACGTAAAAAATATAGTAAAAAAACCATAGCCCTACTACGTAAAAACGGGGGTCTGACGAAACAAGAAAATAATTCAAATAGAAATCCAGAAATGCATAGGTAAGCAAAAGTGGTCAGGGTAGAGCCGTGGTCGCACCCACTGTATGAATGATACGAATCGATTGAAACCTGATGAACAGTTTAGGCGCTACGGTGGAACATACGTAAATACAAACATAAAATCATAACCCTTCTTTAGCTTTACCGTAGTCGGGTAAAAATATACAAGAACCTGACGGTGATAAGACGCGCTCAGTGGTTTATTTATTTACCCATATAATAATAATAATAAAATCGTTTATTTATAAAAAGGGGCACATTTACAATTAAAGTATCTTAACTAATAAAATAGAGCACTGTGCTTATTGCCTGAACTAGGTGGAACCTGTGTTTCAGGCTAGAAGGTGCAAAAATACCTACTTAAAATAAATAAATTAACAATGAAAGAAAAGTAAATTACTAAAATTACAACTTACATACAAAATAAACAAACAATGTGTCAGCAGTTTATTTGCAGACAACAAGTAAATCTTCTGTCTGTGCATAGGTCATGGGTTGTAAAATAGTATTAATAGACTTTTTACAATTAAAATAGTTTAACTTATAAATACTTAGTTTTCTATTTAATCTATTGTACAGAAATGGGCCTAAAAATGAAAAGAATCTTTCCACAAAGACATGTTTGGAGGTTGTATTAGAAATGCATACTATATCATTCCGTCTCTTGTTAGTATTGTCAGCATTGTACGCGAGCATGGTGTGCTGTTTTAATACTAAGTGCATAATGAATAGCTGGCGCACAGTCAGCACGTTGCACGATTTATACAGCTGATCTGTGGGAAAGTAAAAGGGATGGAAGTTTGCTACCTTTAAAATTGCTCTTTGAGCTCTTTCAAGGGGAAGTAGGATAGTTTTTGATGCGCCACCCCATGAAATGATACAGTAATTAATTATAGATTGACACAGGGCGAAATAAACTTGTGTGATCAACTTAGAATCTGCAAAAGTTCGTATTTTTTTAAATACATATATTAATTTGCGCACTCTTTTAACCAGACTTTCAATATGATACCTAAAAGAGAGTGTGTTGTCTATTATAACCCCTAAGTATTTAATATTATTGGTTTTGAGGATAGACGGACAATTGCACATGTTGACTGACCGATTATTACATTGATGGGCATATACATGGAAGTTATCAGTGTTAAGTTGTGGCTTGCGCATGGAGAAGTGAATGTATTTTGTCTTGTCAGCATTTAGTGTTAGTAAATTGCTTTGAAGCCAATTAGTCACAGTATTAAAGCCAAGTTGAGCGTTTTCGAACAGTTCGCTACTGTTTTCAGCGGAAAATATTAGCGCCGTGTCGTCAGCATATGATATGATTTTGCCTTGCTTGATATTTAGATTGCACAAGTCGTTAATATAAACCAGGAAAAGGGTAGGGCCCAATATACTCCCCTGGGGAACACCAAATCCAGTATTTTTCTGCTCATCGCTCGTAAAATTGTCAAATCTAACACATTGGTATCGGTCGTTTAAGTAGTCAGTAAGTAATGTCAGCGGCGTGTAAGTAGTCAGTAAGTAATGTCAGTGTCAAAGGCTTTCGCTAAATCAAGGAAGAGTCCCATGACCTGGTTCCCCTTGCCCAGCTCTTCTGAGACATAATTGGTAAGGCTATGCACCGTGAAGTGTATCCATAAGGATAGGTGGCAGATGGAAACGACTGTTCATTCCAAAGTTCCTTTTATTAATCCCAACTATAACATACCATTCTTATTGCTAACTTAAATTACTTAGTTACTAGAATATTATTGCTTTGCTTGCGAAACGTGACATGTTACTGGACCGACGACTGTCTTAATGGGGATCAGCAAAGGCATGTCCTTACACCTCCCCCGAAAAGTATCGACTACACCTTCCCCCGTTAGGGAGAAAAAAAAAAAAGAAAGGTACAATATTAGGTCACAGCATAAATTTTTTTTTTTTTTTTTCATTAACACTAGGTATTATAATACACAAATACATTTTTTTTTTAATAATAATAAACTAAGTACGTATACAATGCGATTCATTATTCAATTAACAATGAAATAATTTTGTTAGATTTTTGTGAATAGTGTATTCTTTATTATTCTTGATTATTTTTACATTTGGTGGATTATCCACTATTACCTTGTATGGTCCATTATAAATGTTATCTAACTTGGTACCGGTTTGATTTTTTACTAAAATTAAATCACCTGGTTTGTATATAATACTGTGTACATTTTGGTCGGACAGACTTTTTCTTATTAATTTACTCTTTAATAAATTTTCTTTAGCATCTGCATGAGCTTTTTGGAGTCTATATTTTAATTCTTTTGGATAACTGTCAAAATTATACAATGGATCAACATCTAATTTTAAATTGCTTGGCAAATTACACAGTTTTCCAAACACCAATTCGTATGGCGTGTATTTTGTCTCGGTATGTATCGTAGTATTAAATGAAAAACACCAAAAGGGAACCCAATCGCTCCAATTGTCTCTATTATTACTACATTGAATTCTGAGATATGCTCCCAAATGTTTGTGTGTATTTTCAAGTGAGCCTAATGTTTCATGGTGGTAAGGAGTTGAATTTATTTTTTTAATACCTAATAACTCGCATGTTTCTTTTAATACGGACGACATAAACTCAGTTCCGTTATCGGTTATTATTTCTTGTGGGATACCATATCGTAAAACAAAATTATTGACAAATGTTTTTGATACTGTAATCGTGTCTTTTTGTTGTATAGGGTATGCTTCGGCATACTTTGATAATTCACACTGTACTGTTAAGATATACTTATTATTATAATTGTCTAATTCTAAAGGGCCCATTAAGTCTAAACTAACCCTATCAAAAGCGGAACTTGGTGTTGACGTTATTACCATTGGTTCCTTAACGTTCCTATTAGTATATTTCTGTAACTGGCAGCTCTTACATTTTTTAACATACTTTGCTACATCCGTAGACATGCCTGGCCAAAAATAACGTTTTTTAATGTTATTTAACATACGATTCACCCCCGCATGGCCACTGCTGGGTAATAGGTGAAAATCGTTGAGTATAACTTTTTTATCGTCGTCATCATAAATTCTCGTAATGCCTCTAATTACAACAAAACGAGGTAAATTAAGTTGCAACCTTTTGCTTTCACTCAACAAAAGTTTTATAATGTTAGCATTTTTATTTTTAATTATTAATAACTCTGTTATGGCTAATCTTTTACAAAATTGATCTAGATCCCTCGCTAACACCTCTACGGTCGATAACGATCGGGAGTCTAAATATATCGCAGAATGCGATGGAACAAAAATACAAAGCTTTGCATTTGATAAAATGTTATCCTTATTTTTCAAAATGTTCTCCTTTAAATCAGAAAAAATAAGCTCCACTATTTCGTCTGGCTTTTTGAGTATCTCCACCGCGTCTGGTTGATCGGACCTGTACGCTGAGGGTGTCTCTTTTTCGAGTCCATCATGACTACGTGTTAATGCTAATTTTTTTCGTTGATTTCTTGTCAAAACATTAACGACGTGTTCCTGCATATCTTTTAATTCCTTGCTCGTTACAGGAATTCGACTCAATGCGTCTGCAGCCACATTGGTTCGACCTGGAACGTATTCTACCTCAAAGTCATATTCTTCAAGATATAAGCGAAATTTTGTTAACCTACTGGAAGGGTCTTTTAAATTAAACAAATAGACTAATGGTCTATGGTCGGTACATATTTTAAATTTCCTGCCATACAAATAAGGTCTAAAATGGTTTATCGCCCAAACGATTGCAAGTAGTTCTAATTCTATTACTGGATATCTTGTTTCGGCCGGTTTTAAATTCCGACTAGCATAAGCGACAACTTTGCCATTGCTATTGGACAATATGGCGCCTAAACCTATTTTCGATGCGTCTGTTTGCAACTGAAAGATATTGTTTTCTGTAAAATCTGGATACTCTAAAATTGGAGGATTTATAAGTGCTAATTTTAATTTTTCGAAAGCCGACTGACATTCGGGTGTCCAAATGAACTTGACACCTTTTTTACACAATACGTTCATTGGATAAACTATATCTGCAAAACGAGGTATAAACCGTCTGTAATAATTGGCAAACGCGACAAAACGCTTAACGTCATCAGCGCATGCCGGTGTCGGATACTTGTTTATCGTTTCTATTTTTGTTGGATCAGGAAAAATGCCCTTCGATGTTATTTTATGCCCTAAGTAAATTATTTCATGTCTTAAAAAGTCACATTTAATTGGATTCAATTTTAAGTTCACTTCTCTTAAGCGGTTTAATACGCTAATGAGGTTTTTATTATGGTTTGATAACGACCTACCTATCACGACACAGTCATCTAAGTAAATAAAACACTTCTTATAGTTAAGACCGGCCATTGCTATGGTCATAAGTCTTGAAAATACACTAGGACTGGTTTTGAGACCCATAGGACAACGCTTCATTTGATATTGTTTACCGGCCGTAAAAGCTGTACATTTTCGCGAGTCTTGATCCAAAGAAAGCTGATACATTTTATTTAAGCTGAATGACGTATATTTCCTTGAGTTTTCACTAAGTGAAAGTTGGTAGTAACTTTGAGATAGATCTAATTTGGAAAAATAAATACTACCGGATAAGGAATCTAATATCTCAGTTATATTGGGTAATGGAAATTTGTCGTCTTGTATTTTAGTATTTAGATGGCGGTAATCAATTACAAGCCTCCATTTTTTTTCATTTGTTCTATCAGCCTTCTTGGGCACTAGCAACACGGGGCTTGACCACTCTGATGTGGTTTCTTCAATAATATCATTTTTTAACATATCCTGAATTTGTTTTTCAACTTCATTTTTAAGTGAATGTGGGATTCTGTATGGTTTAACGTAAACCGGATTAACATTATCTTTTAAAGTGATAGAGTGTTCTAATAAATTTGTGACTGTTAACTTGTCTCCTGGCAAGTGAAATACGTCAGCGTATTTTGCACATATGTTCTCCATGCTTATTTGTTCTTCTTTATTCATATAACTTAAATCAAGAAGGGAAAAAAGCGTTTTAACGCGGTCCGCAGACTGATTCTCTTCTGTAAATTTACACACGTCAAATGTGTTAAGAGAATAAACACTTAAACTTGATAAATCAACATTAATCTCTTCTTCTTTCGTATTTAAAATTCTCACAGGTATGAAATTATTAATAGGTTTTGCAATTAACCCTGCTACAAAAACTCCCGAGTCTATTTCCTTCGCTAACACAACAACATCTTCACGAAAACTACAAGGAATATGCTTAATCATTTCACAACGTGGTGGAATAACTTGACGAAACCTGTTATCAGGTTCAAAACTAATATTAATTGTCTCATTATAACTTGATAAGCTCATAGTCATCTTATTGTAGTCAATAACGGCCCCATACCGCTTCAAAAAATTATGACCTATTATGCCATCAGTAGGACAAGGTATATCCTTAAATACGTAAAACTGTTGATTAAATACTATACCATTATAAACTAAATCTAAATATACGTAGCCCTCGGACACTAACTGTCCACCTATGCCTTTTATAATTATCTTATCGTAACAAAGTTTACTTTTTAAATACTCATTTAACCATTCATATTTTAAAGTGCATATAGTAGCACCGCTATCTACTAAAAATTTCGCGTAGTTACCCGAAATTACGTTAAGGGAAACAACATTACTTTTACTATAGCTAAAAACATTATGATCATTCATTAGAGGAACGAAAAAACTCATTCCTCATATTTGGTTCATTTGTTGTTGGTTCTTGCATCTCTTGCGAAATAACCTGAACACGTGAGGGTTCACCGCTTCGCGGAAAATATTGCACGTTGCCTGCAGGTGTGCGAGGAAATCCGAAACCTCGGCCCCGCGGTGTCCCACGGTTGCTTCCGCGCATAATCGCGACGCGCATGTACCTATTGTTGTAATTAGACTGTGGAATATTTTGACCTTGCCTATCATCCGAAGGCCTGTTTTGTCCGAAATTTTGATACCCCCTATAGGTATTGCCTCGTCTATTGTAAGGCCGGTTTTGATTTTGAGAATTTCTAATGTTCATGATCTGATCTTCGTTTGGTGATAACGTATACTCGTCTATTGCTGTGCGAATAGCTTCTGGCAAAGACGTAAACTGGCGGGAAGCTATTATGGTACTTAGCCTCGTATTACTCAAACCGTCTGAAAAACGTTTAATAGCTATTTTTTCATTAATTGGACGTAATATGTTAAACTTAGAGTCATCGCCATCAGCCTGTGCTATAGTTAGGTCTACGAACAGTTTTTCCAATTCATTGCCAAACTGCTCAATAGACCGACGGTCCTGATTACTATTTAAAATTTGCGACTGTAGAGCCGCTGCAGATTTCTTTTGTATTAAATATGTACGCATATCGGTGACCAAACTGTCTATAGTTGCATATTTAGCTTTTAATCGGAGTTTCGCACCTTCTGACAATCGAGTCTTTAAAACAAACTCTATTAGTAAGTTTTTGGTGTTATCGCTGATCATTGAACTGTATAATTGGATTCCATCTATCAAACGCTTGGTGTCTTGTTCCTTATCAGTCATTATGGGCAAAAGTGCAATAGCTGTTTTTAAATCAAATGAATCGGCAGCCATTTTTGATGACGTTACCGATGACTTTGAAGTTATAATACTTAAGCTATTTATCTTATTATAACAAATTTGTATACTATTTATAATAGAATTAATAGTTTTTAAACTATCAGAACTTAGCTCAGAATTTTCAATTTTAGTCTGCACTTCGAGCAAAATAGACTCTAACTTGCAATATTCCGTTTGAGCTAATAAAACTTTTTGTTCTGCTGTGTCGGATGTCTGTCTCCGTACAGGACCAATTTTTATAAGATAATCCTTAATTTCTTTCAACTTGCTTGATATAGATAGCAGCTCTTTTAAAGGCATTACAATATCTCATATTTAGTGAGTTTACTGTTTTATAAGTTACTTACGTAACTTTTGCTTAATTAACTAAAATGATGAAACCTGATTCGACATGGCGACTCGGTGGCGGCGGGTACTGGAACCGCAATAATTTTCCCACGATGTCGATGGCTTCAGGTGGCAGTTTTGCTGGCTATGGTGCTGTTTTTTGGGCCGGGCTATACCCTGGACTCCGTGGGCCGGGTTAATCCCTGGACTCCGCTGCTACTGGGCCGGGCTATACCCTGGACTCCTCGTTCTAAACTGCTGATGTTGCTTGAGGTTGGGAAACAACACTAAAAGTACTAGCGTTGAGTTCTCTTCTTAAAAGTTTTACTGCGCTCTTTTGGCACTTTTTGGTGATATAATAAAGTGCTCCGATTAGCAAAACGATCAGTATTATTATCAGAAGTATTTTCTCAATACTGATTAGTTGTCCAAAGTTTTGACTGGTGCTGGCATTGGCTTCCCCGTTTGCATTTTGAGCTATTACTGTTTCTTCTTTTGAATAAGTTTTTCCCATCTTCTTTCTTGATGTTTCTTTGGTGCTTCAATTTTGAATTTTTCTTTCTTGAGTTCGTCTTAATTTTTGGTCATCATTTCTTCAATTGTTCTTTTAAGGCAGGGTCGCCATGAAGTGTATCCATAAGGATAGGTGGCAGATGGAAACGACTGTTCATTCCAAAGTTCCTTTTATTAATCCCAACTATAACATACCATTCTTATTGCTAACTTAAATTACTTAGTTACTAGAATATTATTGCTTTGCTTGCGAAACGTGACATGTTACTGGACCGACGACTGTCTTAATGGGGATCAGCAAAGGCATGTCCTTACAACCGCATCAGCTGTGGATAGTTTGGCCCTGAAGCCAAATTGCGCTGGTGACAAGATGTTGTTTTTTTCCAGGAAGCTAACTAGTCTGCTGTTTATAATTTTCTCTAGAATTTTTGAGATTGAGGGGAGTAATGATATTGGCCTATACTTATTAACCAAGTCCCTGTCTCCAGATTTATAGATAGGGATAACAACAGCCTTTTTAAGACAGTTAGGGAAAATTCCTTTTGAAAGACAGATTCGAAATATATGCGTTAAGGGAGGTGCCAATATATGCTTAAATAGTTTAAGGATCTTGTTGCTTATATTATCCCATCCAACTGCACAGTCATCTTTAAGGTCAGATATTATTCGGGATATTTCGATTTCGTCAGTATCCAGCATAGCAAATGACTTCAGGTTGCAGGTGTTGTTCAGTTTTTGGAAAGATGCTTGTGCGCAATGTTTCGGAATCTGTTCGGCCAAAGTTTTCCCAACATTAACAAAAAAGTTATTTACTTTGTTAGCTGATAAGAAGGGTGAAGGATTAGTAAGCAGTAACCTCGAATTTGATTCACGTTGTTTAGTCATGTATGTAACGTTTTTAATATGCTTCCAAATTTGCTTGGTATTGTTGCCTGCTTTATTTAATTCATGTTTATCGTAATTATTTTTAAGCTTCTTTAAGAGATTGTTGCAGAAATTCCTGTATCTTCTATAGGTGTTTAGAATTATTAAATTATCAGGGAATTTCTTAGTTTTCTGGTGAAGTTTATCTCTATATAGTATAAAGGTTAACCAGTACAATGGTTAAATAAAACATACGGGTAACCAGTTAACCTTTTAACACGATTACTCGGTCTCTGATATGATATTATGTAGTTTGAAACAAAAAAGTTGAAGTCATTATTAAGAGCGTACCTTTTGTCAATTGATGATCGGCAGGCTGAAGTATGTGTCACTGAAAGAGCAAATTTATGTTATTAATTTCATAATCAGGTGTATGACTTACAACATAGCTATGTATGTCACAGTCAAAACTGTGAATTAGTAAAAACTACTTTTGACCGGTGAAAACTATTTTAACAATAACTAGCATTTACTTAGAAACTTATTGGGTTGTTAGGTTTTTTTTTGTGACCCTTTGGAAAACATCATGTAATTCTAGGACTAGGTAATTACAACTGAGGCGTTCTAAAACAACATATTTTAATGCAGAAAACGCATTTTAACTTCATAAGGATTTTGACTGACACCAGTCAAAAGTGGTTTTGACCGATTATCAGTTTTGACTGTAACAATACTACATAATATAAAACAAAGTCGCCATCTGTCTGTCTGTCTGTTTGCGATAAACCCAAAAACTACTGCACCGATTTTCATGCTGTTTACACCAATGGTTATAGTGGTTCTCGAGAAAGGTTTTTTAGTATATAATTTGTCAATCGGGCGGGCGAAGCCGCGGGCATCAGCTAGTTACATGTAAAGGTTTAACAAACATTAAACAACTTCAAGCACCCGGGTAGCTATGCTTTTAAATATAAAATAAACAATTATTTTTGTATTCTGTTTTTAAGGTGGATGCTCCAGGGTAAACCGCGAAATTCAAATTTTCTTACGTTTTTTGCAATTTGCAGGCCAGTGCTAGGTTGTATGTTGATTAAAACATTGCTCGCGACTGTAAGACGTATGCAGTAGTTAAAGAATTATAATCATCAAAATCATCAACACAACCCTCCAAGCTCATAAAGGTGCAGGAATTACTTTTTCAAGGTCAAAGTCATTCCTGCACCTTTGCACATACGTCTTACAGTCGCGAGCAATATTTCAACCAACATACAACCTAGCACTGGCCTGCAAATTGCAAAAAACGTAAAAAAATTGAATTTTGCGGGCTGGTTGGAGCATCCACCTTAACACAGACTTACTGTTATACAAGGTGTACGTAAACATCGCCGCGGGAGACGCCCCGGGCGTCGGGGGCCACGTGGTGGCTTCCGGCCACCGTAGGCGCGGGTCTGTGGACGGGGAGCTATGGGCTAGCTCGCCGTCCGTACGTCTCATGACGACAGGCCGTGTCGACGGCGCGTTCGTGTTCCACGCGCGCCTCAAAGAGAGTCAGCAATAGGGAAGGGGTCCGCAAGGACCGAAGCCTGCCGGGGCTGCGGGACTATTCGAAAGAGATACCGTGGCCCCGGAACACAAAGGGCGAGGAAAGAACATGGATGGGTTTTAGTCAGTAAAAGTCTGACACTCTCTCCTGCTCCGCCCAGAGCGGGAGAAGTCATTTGATGATTCCCCATCCTAAAAAAAAAAAAAAAGGTGTACGTAAACATACCAAGAGACCAGGCACAAATCAAGACAAGACACATACAGACAGGACACGGGGAAACGACATTTTTTGTCAGAAAAATCATGGTTTACGTTAGTGGTCAATGTTACCCACTCAATATTTAATAGTACAGATGTCATGGAGCTATTTTAACTAAAGTTATAACATAATAAAAACTTGTTTAAAAAAAGTGTGAAAATGTTTGAACTTTGACCTTCAATATCTCCGTAACTAGCTAGAAGGTACAATATACAATTTATGGTCTAGACCAGCGATTCTCAAACTAACATAGTTATATGGTTGTTATTTCCCCGTAAGAAGCATGCAAACATGCAAACAAGCATACATCATGCATGCAGTAAGCATGCAGCAAGCATGCAGTAAGCATGCAGCAAGCATGCAGTAAGCATGCAGCAAGCATGCAGCAGGCATGCAGCATGCAAGCAAGCATGCAAGCGACCAAGCAACATGCGGCAGGCATGGTTTCTGTCATGGCACCGGCGCTGCGGGGCTTTGGCGATCCCACGCGAGCAGATGTGTCTTAACTTAACTCGCGCCTTGCCCCTCCGCGCCTACGCGATTCTAAATTACACTCTAGCGTGGAGTCGGATTTGTTAGTTTGTTTTGAGTTTGTTTGTTACAAACTATGTGTTAACCATAAATTAATAGTGATAGTTTGCGACGTTAGTATTAAGATAGCTTATAAGTGTCTCAACATCCGGACAAACCTATTGAGGTTTTTGTGATGTTTCTTTGTATAAATTTTGTTTTGTTCTTTATTTAATAATTAAAAAAAAAAAAAAAATTACAGTAATTCGTTTCTGTCACTAAAACCTAACATAAAGAAAATGTTTTAGGACTAACAATGTATAAATGAACGTTCGGAATAATACTTATAAAACAATACTTAGAACATATGACTTTATGTCATGTAAAAAGAGGAATTATTATAGAAACTTATTTTATGGCAAATAAAAGTTATGACTAATAGGTTGATATGACAAGCGTTATTAGTATAAATGATACTAGTGCAAGTAAATATTATGAGGGAGGACAATTATGGAAAACAAAAATAGTACAAATTATTTTGTGAAAACAAGGTATTACCGAAAAAAGTACCGCAATGGAGGGCAGAACAAATACTTCTAGGCCTGGAGATACCAGCCCATCAGTGATGATTCAGAATCGAAAATCTACTAATTTTATGTTATCAGAACATGTGAAAATCACAAAACAATTCAGTTCAACAAGCTATTTAGTAGATTGAGAATAAATTTTACATCCGAAAATTTAAATTACTTGAAGAGATTTTATTTTAATATTGACTGGTCATTGATTATGTGGGTCGCTGTTGTGCAATAATTATTTATTAGATTTCAGTCGTTTCACAGAACTTATTGTCTTGTCTAAATTACGTAAATGGTTGACAGAAAATTGTTTTTACAGTTAACAAGAATTACTGTAACACGAAATATAATTTCAAAACTTACCCTGGCTATTCCCCCACAATACTAACATACATATTTGATTTATATTATACATCTTACCATTATATAAAAATAACACAAGCTGCATTTGGATACCATTCTTAAAATACATCTTTCACACAACGATTAATAAAAACAATAATAAGACACTTTTCCAAAAACAGCACTAAAACGCCACTTGGCAATTCGAACGGTGTTCGCTTTCGACCTTTGTGAGTGAGATTCTGAGTGAACATTACAGAAGACTACTACAGTCCATGTTTAAATGGACACTTGTACGATGCGAGCTATGCGACTGAGGCCTTTGTCAAAATGCTTCTTGCTCTATTTTTCCTTATTGGAATTATTTGTAATTAATATTCTGTAAATATAAAGTTGCATTGCAATTGATTTGCTAGTCATGAATCATTTTGTCTTGTTGTGTTTGGTTCAGGGAATATTGAAAGGGTTTTCGATAAGATTTTTTTAAGTTTTGGAAACACAAAATCTTCACAATTATCTTCACAACTATCTTCCCTTAAAGGAGAAGGCAGACATGTTTCGCCGTATGCCGAAGCGCATGATGTACCTACTGAATACATGGTGAATCGCTCGTAATGTACCTACGCTAGTAGGTAGTCTAGTAGCCATTGCATTTAGTTTAGCTACATATTTACTATTTTGATTACATCGCCATCATTCTCTAACCTCTCGATTCCCAACATAAATAACGGTTACCCCCTTCCCTCACCACCTGGTTACGTCATCGCGTGAGTCATCGGACCGCGCGCGCTCAAGGGCCTACCACTCGACATATACGGGCGCTTATCGCAAAAGGTAAACAGTTTCACGTTACGGAATCGTGCTAGCATCTGTTTGAATATAAACAACACTTGTAAAACTACTTGAGAATTATAATTGTTATGTTATGAGATGAAGGTATATGAAAAAACTTGCCGCGCTAAGAGCTGTGGCCGCATTTCTTTTTAGTTGGTCTACCTACTGATTCAATTCACACGAAACTTTAGAACGAATGTAATAATTATATAAGAAACCTAATAAATAATTCTCATAAGAGTCTGATATACAATAATCTTATAAGAATTTACTCAAAATACCTATTAGAATATATTTATTGCGTAATGTCCACCACGTAATGTGACCTTGACTTGAAAATACTTGAATCTACATAAATATGATGATTTATGCTTCGAGAACACGAAAATCATGTTTTCGTGCTCATATTCACCTAGCTAACACTATTTCCTACACTATATTTCATAATAAAAGAGTAAAACTTACGTTTTCAATTGTTCGTTCCGTGTTCATTGTTGAAATTCTTCCGACGAAACTTTTGTTGGCTCACAAAAGATTTTTTGCCTCTCCCGTGTTTATTGTTTTTTGTCGCGCACAATCACTACACTATAATGATGTCGTAAACATCCACTTCACACAGTTTTGAAGCACTTATCTACACAAAAACACAATAAATCACTTCACAGTCACTCGAATGTTTACCTAAACTGACATAACTGACATTTCAACGACAACGAAGCGCAATCTTATATTTTTTTCTTAGAGTTGCCATTTAAAGTTACTAGTCTTTTGTCTCGCGACAAGGAGTATTACTATCAATGGAGTGAAACTTTTTGCAAACGATTTAGAGCCATATCTTTATTCTGAAAAAAGATTCAAATTGCCTGTACCTGCCGTTCCGAAAACGGTACGGCCGGGCCCGAGGGAAGTTTATTGTCCGTTCCGAAAACGGTACGGCCGGGGCTGAGAGGACTACTCTAAAGGATTTATGTCCAGGGCAAGTCTGCTATTTTTCATTCCAACACGATCTGATTGTCATTCCAACACGATCCCATTGTCATTTTGCTAAAAGTTCGTAATCTGCTAAATTCAAAATGGTCGATCATTGGTCGGTCAATGGTCTCGTAATGGAATTGTGTTATAATGACATTGTCGTGTTGCCATCAATAAAAAACCCGTTAGTAGAAATGATTTTCGAAAAGCTACTACTAAATTTGAACATTCATGCCAGATTTCATTTATTATATTTTTACATATTATATGTTAGTGTTTAGGCAATCTGACTTAGTAAGAAGTTCGTAAATAGCAAAAAAAATTAGCAGATTACCGCGTATTACGAGATTACCATTTCATTCAATGGAGTGTCAGTGGTTGACCATAGGAAAGTCATAATGACGCCATTATTACGGTTGACAGATTTTGTTTTCTTTAATTCCTGTTTCGGTTTTATTGCTAACTAGCTGAACCGACAGACTTCGTTCTGTCAAAAGCTATTGGACTGTGGCAGTCCTGCAAACTTATGTTTTCTGGTCAAGTTCTGACGATGGTGTCGCTTAGGTTGTACACAGGTGGTCGTGATGACACCTTTTAGTTTTAAGTTAAATTTAACGACTACTTACAAAAAAAACAATTATCTGTTTCGTACACTATACTTAAATTTGGTCAGTGGATACGAAACGAGGCACTATTTTTTTACTGCAACCACTTTCGAGGTAGTGTAGTTGGTCGCAGTTCTAAACTTTTTTTTTTTGTTGCCGGTTTGGAAAATCCACACGGATGTCCTCCGCCCTGGGGTGGGCGGATGGGACTTTCGGACTCTAACCGACTAAAAACCACCCCGGTGTTCCCTTCCCACATTTGCACCGGGGATCATGGGAACTAGTGCGCCTTCCACGATCCCCGGCCAGTGCCGGCCCGCGTCTGCGGGCCACCTCATGTCTGCGGGGGAGCGAGGTGTACTACCCCGCAACGCCAATATAGTGTTCCACTACTACTACGCGCCACCGCCTCGGGTCCAGTTATTCGGCGGGGCGGCGGTCGTCCCCAAGTCCACCGTCCCTCTGGACCTGTTCAGGGGGGCCGGAAGAGCCGTCTCCGCAGCCTCCTTCTGTGAGATGACCGTTTCACAGAAGGAGATCACCACATCCCACGACTCTGCGCTCCCGACTATCGTGCAAGCGACAGGTTGGTTCCCACTTCTGTGTCACGAGGGCACGCTAATCTAACCTTTTTACGACAAATGGTTAGTCGGCTTCTTAGTCGGAGACAAAAAACACCAAGACACTTTTAGCCTTATATTTAGGTGTTATATACGAGCACCTATGTAATTGTGTTAAATTATATTTTTTATTTGATTACCTGGAGCGTTAACAAACAAAGCTATTGGTTTTCCAACACGGGAACAGGCAACATAGTATGGGGCATGCGAGATTCGTGGGTTTTCAAGATTAATGTCGCTAAGACTCAATGATATATTTTTGGAAAAAGGAAACGCAGTGGATTAAATTCAAATGGTATGTTATTCGGAATCACTGGGATACGTGGTATCAAAACGTCTTCTATTTATTTATTTAAACTTCATGTACAAGAGTGGTACATAGGCGGACTTAATGCCACTTCTATTATACTTTCCCTGATTGTTGCTTCGATCACAAACAGGCGAGCGGGCACAGCCGCCGCCATAACTGCCTCACGACGACCGGCAACGGTTGCCGAGGGGCCGAAAGATGTGGCTTCCACCGAGGCCCCAGGCGAGTCGCTGATGGCGGCGGCCAATGGGCTCACCAACAGGGGAGAAGCTCCCCCCTCCTCGAAGCGGCGGAGGGGAAAGAATAGGAAGCGTCGGGGCAAGGGTAGGGTACCTGCGCCCCACACTGCACCTGAGGGAGACCATCCGGGCGACCTGCCTACGTCCCTGGCGCAGGCTGTAACTCCAGATGCAGCTCTGGCGCAGCACGAAGATGAGAAGACTGTGAGGCCGACAGCTGGCGCCGGCATAGCGCGGCCCTCGGCCCGACAACAAAGAGAATCCCGTGCAAAGAGTGGCACCACCAACGCCGGCCCAGCTGCTGACGCAGAAGCCACGAAGAACGGAGTTACAGCCCGGGCCATCCAGCTGCTGATGGACCTGATAAAGGCCTTTAGGCAGGGTCAGGACGCGGAACAGGTCGTCCTTGAAGGCCTAGCTGCGCTACTCACCTTGTACCACGGATAGGCAGTCAAGGATGACTCACCGGACGCCCGCGGCCTGCAAGGAAAGGTGCCCCCCGCCGCCTTCACCACCGACCATACACGCAGCTTACCTGTACAATATGACTCCACACTCACTACATTCATCCAGCTACGTGACGTGTTCCAAGTTAATATGGGCACGTCACGCTGTGCGACCGCACATGCATTTTCCACACTCACGTTGACTCACGCGTGGACGCGGCCCTCGTGCCCGCAATACACGCAGACATTGGCGGTGTTACACAACACAATACCGCCCACACACTCATAGCGTTTCCTTAGCCCGAACCATTGCCGGCTAGCTCTGGTTAGTGGGGCGCGCGGGAATCACACATCCACTGTAGGTGCGCTGTAAGTCGGCACCTCTGTCGCTGGTTGCCCCCCGCCGAGCTTCTTCCGGGTAACCGGGGGTCTCAATCGGCGGAGACGGGCCGCCGAGGCACTGTGAAGAAAACAGCGCTGTGCAACAGCGCTGTGGCGTGCCTACAGTTTACAACATAGCAACCACACACATGGGCGCATGTTGCCATCATGCGCCCACCAGGGCCACGGTCAATGTCCGCCCAAGAAACGGGCTCCACAGTAGCGGGCCCAGGTATGGCTTCCGCGGCCAGGGGGCCAAGTGCTCCGTCAACGCCTACCACGCCACCTTACGGGGGCGCTGCGACATCCATCGTTGCTACAGAGTTAGTCTTCTCACAACCTCCGTTCTCGTAACGTCTCTCTGTTACCCTGCGCAGCGAAATCGTGTAGAAATCAAAGTCTAAAGGTCAAAGGTTTAAGTCTGCGTTAATTGGCAAGTTTGTAAATAGTACTGGTAAATATTGTGACTCAGATGTTGTAAGATACCGGTGTTAAAATCTGTGTAAAGCTGATCTGTTGTGAATATAAGTGTTTTTAAATCGGTATCAGTGGCGTTTTTATTCCACATCCTCGCAAAAGGAAACACCGTCGCCCCCGACCTACGCGATCCTATTTCCGTGTCGCATCGTCGACATTTTGGTTCTTCTCAGCCGGATCTGGTTCATCAAGAGAAGTAGAATAAACCATGGTTTATTCCACTCCTCTTGATGAACCAGAACCGAGTTTTTGGAGTTTGCTGCGCGTGGTCATAGTACTCTTCTGACTCATGAGGAAAAATTGGCCATCGAAATGAGTCAGCGGCGTAAGAATGACGTCGTCTCGGACTCAGGCCTGCCGTCTGAAAGGACGCCGGGTTCGCCGTCTGCTGCACCAACGGTTGCATCGACGTCTGTGCGTGATATTCCCCTGACGGGCCCCGGTCGAGTGATCGACTACAGAAGTACGTCAGAGGGACAGACAGCCGTTGGAAGGCGCCAGGGACCAAGACAAAGCAACAAAGGCTCGTCTAAGAATAGTCGCAAGAGCGTCGAATTATGATGTAGTCAATAAAGATGATTATAATTTTCATGTTAATAGATAGATAACTATATGTATAAACCTTGTGACATCTAAAATGTACTTAGATATAAGCACAAAACTGTATTTTGTAAAAATCTTGTAAAAATGTATATACAAAATTTGCATTAAAAAGTCCCAAAATCAGGAAGCGATTCGCGGCTTTCATTCGATATAGTTCCGGGGTACGATAGTAATCACAGAAATTCATACAATAATGTAGTCATCAGTACGGAAATTATTAGATTAATAAATAGTAAAATAAACAGTGAATCCTCATTCGGTCGAAACCGTTTTAAGGAATCCAATCGGAAACCATTGGTTTGTGTGCAGCGCGAACTGTAAGCAGTTAAATTTAAATAAATATCCTAACATACGAAACAAACTCATATGTACCTCAGTCGGATGAATCGTTTGAACGACCTCAATCGGTAAATTTTTGGGAAACCGGAAGTAATGCGGCCGCCATTTTGAATCACCTTAAACATTTTGAAAAACCTTTTTAAAAACTCAGAGGTTTTCCCATTAACAACATTATTACCCTAAAGTTTGCTTGTCGTCGCCCCCTTTTTTTTTTTTTTTTTTTTTCGGATGGGAAATCATCAAATGACTCCTCCCGCTCTGGGCGGAGCAGGAGGGAGTGTCAGACTTTTACTGACTAAAACCCATCCATGTTCCTTCCTCGCCCTTTGTGTTCCGGGGCCACGGTATCTCTTTCGAATAGTCCCGTAGCCCCGGCAGGCTTCGGTCCTTGCGGACCCCTTCCCTATTGCTGACTCTCTTTGAGGCGCGCGTGGAACACGAACGCGCCGTCGACACGGCCTGTCGTCATGAGACGTACGGACGGCGAGCTAGCCCATAGCTCCCCGTCCACAGGCCCGCGCCTACGGTGGCCGGAAGCCACCACGTGGCCCCCGACGCCCGGGGCGTCTCCCGCGGCGGCCGGGACGTGAGGATCTCTCCCTGTCCTGTTCCGCCACCTCCTTCGCTAGCATGACTGCTTCGCAGAAGGAGGTGACGGCGTCCCATTCCGTCTCGCTCCGGACCATGGCACGAACCAGGGCCGGGAGCGAGAGGTCGCCGCCGCCGATCGCCACCTCGAGGACACGGCGGTGCTCCACCCAAGCGGGGCACACCTCCACAGTGTGCTCCACCGTGTCCTCCGGCCTATCCTCACAGTGATAGCACCCGGGCGTTTCCTCCCGCCCGATTCGGTGCAGGAACTTACCGAAACATCCGTGTCCGGTAAGAACCTGCGTCAGGCGGAAGGTGAGGACGCCGTGGCGTCTCTCCAGCCACTCCTCAAAGAGGGGACTTATCGCCACTATTGTGGCGTGCCCTGCACGGGGTTGCGATAGTCGCTCTCTCCATGTCGCCATGAGATCCCGCCGGAAGTCCGTCCGCTGAGCGACAATTTGCCGCGGCAGCGGAGTTTCCCCCCGGCGTAGCGCCTCCGCGCGCCACTCATGTAGGCGCGCGAGGACTATCGCCTCCAGATCCCATGGCGGCAATTCGGCAAGGAGGTTTGCCGCCTCGCGGGTTGTCGTCGCCCCTGAGTTACGCTTCACCCACTCAACCTTCGTTACTCAACAGAGGTCGCCGGCTCGCTTCGCTCGCCACCTCCCCACTTCGCTCCACTCGGTCTCGCTATCGTTACCTTGTCCCTACACTACGGGGTCGCCGGCTCGCTTCACTCGTCCACTTCTCCCTTCGCTCTACCGGTACCACCACCGGACAGGTTTCAACGCCTACTATAATATTTGTTTAAACACCTAATATATCTATCTATCTCTAATCGTTATGAAGTTACAGCCCTTTCAATTTTAGGGGAGGTTGGGGAGGGGAGGGTTGGGTATACAAATTTTAACGCTCCTCAATAGTGTTAAGTAAGAATAAAACTTCACGACTTTTACCGCACTAACTTTTACGCGCAAAAGTCCTGAAGTTCCGGATCGCTTCCTGAAACAGTTATGAAAGTTTATCAGTGTTGTTATTCCCAGTAACCCAGTAGTAGTTTTTTTTTTTGTTATATGTGTAATGTATTTGTACTTATGTAGGTTTATTTTATATAGATAGTTTTGTTTTAAGTTTTAATTTAAATTTTCTTGTTTGACTTTTCTACACACTGTGTCTACATTTCTTATCCAACTTTCCTCTCGCAGGTCATCATTCATCATCATCATTTCAGCCGAAAGACGTCCACTGCTGGACATAGGCCTCCCCCAAGTGTCGTCACATTGCCCGGTCCCGTGCGACTCGCATCCAGCGGATTCCCGCAACCTTCACCAGGTCACCGCTCCACATAGTGGGAGGCCGCGCAACGCAACGTCTTCCGGTTCGCGGTCGCCACTCCAGAACTTTTCGGCCCCATCGGCCATCCGTTCTACGAGCAATGTAGGGCACATTGCTCGTAGAACGGATGGCCGACGGATAGCCCTACGGGCTACATCGGTAACCTTGGTACTCTTGGATGGATGGCTTCATTTCTGATTCGATCGCGCAATGATCTCTCGCAGGTCTGCTGGAAGAAATTTCTTAAGAAATACCTTTGTGCTCTTCTATGTTAATATATTGTCCTGTAAAGTATTTTGTGTGTAGGTACATAAATAAATAAATCATTTTGTAGAAGAAGTTTGTGTCATAGATAACACCAAAAGTGTTTTTAAAAGACAAAATAAATGATGTTGCTTGTTCAGAAAAAATGCATCGCTATGTGAAACTTGGTCCATTTATTTTAGTTCTGTATTTTCCCGCCCACACACAGTGTTTTTTTTTTTTGAAGTGCACAAACACGTTTACACGATTATTTTTAACTAGCGGACGTCACGCGGGAGTTCGGGGATAAAATATAACCTATGTTACTCAGTAAAGACGTGGCTTTCTAATGGTGAAAGAATTTTTGAAATCGGCGCAGTTGTTTTTCAGTTTATTCATACCAAACATACACACAAAAACACAAATCATAATATTATTAGTGTAGAAGTGTAGATGTAGATAATATATATATATATTACGAGTAGACGAGTTCCGTGTTGGCTATTCGGGTAGTCTTAAAAATAACACAAAACAACTACGTCTCTTTTAACCCCGATAAGAGTAAGGCCGTTATTTAATCGAAACCGCGTACTAAATTCACCTCCCTCATCCCCATCACTATATACTTACGGCAAGCCCATCCCCTGGGAGAAGCAAGCCAGATATTTAGGAGTCATACTCGACAACCATCTGACCTTCGGGCGGCATATCAGTGCAGCTCGCGACCGAGCTGCCTTCACTATGGGTAGGCTCCATTTCTTACCAACGGCAAGGAGCAAATTGTCTCTCAGTTGCAAGTTGCGCCTCTTTATCGCGGTGATCAGTCCCATCATGATATACGCTTGTGTCGTGTTCGCACATTCCAAGCCTAAATATATCCATAGGATGCAGTTCCTTCAAAACAGTTCTTACGTTAAATCAAGGGAGCCCCTTGATATGCCTGCAATGACCGTCTACACATAGACCTTAGAATGCCCACTATCATTCAGTTTATGAAGCGCCTTTCTAAACGCTTTTTTGATTAAGACACATTAAGCATCGTAACCCCCTGATCGCGTCAGCCGCCCGATACGAAGTCACTAAAATTAGCAACATTCGCCGTCCAAGGCAAAGCCTCGTCACCCCCGATGACGCTATCACCCTCCTCCAAGAAGCGCAGACTCAAACAGCCGTCATTCCGTCCTCGCCGTCGAGGCTCGTCGCGACGCCCCGTTACAGCCCTTCCCGTGCCTCGCTCGTGCCAGCCCGCGTTGCTGAGCCTGTAGTCCAAAATCAGCCCCAAATAATGACATCCAGCCTGTCCCCTTGCTGTACTCTCCCAGCGACGCACTAAGTCGAGGCCCGTACCCCGCAGAGGGTGCCCTTAGCGTGTAGTCGCTTAGTTTGTAAGTATTTTGTAAGTTTTTGCCCTGGTTGGAGGCTTTACACTGAAGGCACCCACAGAAAAGTCAGGTTATCAGACGACAACCTCTCTAGGTTGAACTGCGAGATACCATTCACAAAAAAAAAACTGACTCTGGACTTTACCGATCGGTATTTACCGAATTGTGTGTAATAATTGTTTTCGTTCGTTGTTTACCATAAACTGCCGAATGGAATGTGCCATCGCATCGCATACTTGTTCGCAAGGATGTAGCAAAGCTTAGTTTATAGTTTTCCTTATACAGGAGCGTAGGGACGTCGACGCATAAACGGCTACCACGTATTCAGAAGTACATCATGGGCTCGGCATACGAGGAAACATGTCTGCTTACCCCTTTAAGGATTATATACATTGTGACGGTTACCACCCCTTCAATGGTTAACCTAAAAGGCCCCTGAATGTAAACGCTTGGAAATAACACAGTGCTAACAAGACAAAATGATTCATAACCAGCAAATCCATTGCCATAATAGAATTTTAATAATAAATCATTCCAATGAGGAAAAATAGAGCAAAATGCATTTTGTCAAACACCTTAGTCGCATAGCACAGCAGTTGTCTTCTGTATTAATGTTCACCCTGAACCTCACTCACAAAAGTCGAACTCATTTGTTTTAAAAAGTATATCGTCGCGGATTTACGAAACACCGTTCGAATTGCAAAATGGCGTTTTAAGAAAAAGTTCTTTTTATTTTTTGCGGAAAAGTGTTTCTATAAAATATTATTGTTATTTTCCGTTGTGCTTCTTTTATGAAAAAGATGTATTTTGGGAATGGTATTCAAATACAGTTTGTGCTATTTTTATTGTATGGTAAGATATAATATTGTGTAAATCAATTATAATAATTATGTTAGTTTCTTAAGGGGCAATCGCCGGTGTAAGAAATTTTGAACACGAACCAATTCGATAGAAAAAATGCCATAAACTCAAACTTTTGAAGTATTAAGTTTCAAAAACCAGCTGTCACTTTAGAATTGTCAAAAAAGACACAGATGAAGCGTCCTGCACAAAATATCAATAACTGTGAAACGACTGCTATATCAACGGAGAACAAAACTTATTGAATATATTGGGTTATTTTTTATTAATGACCAGTACATTTTAAAATTAAAATCTCTCTATTGAAGCGTAATAAGTGTTCTTCTTCTTTGTTGTGTCGATGATTCCCTTTTTGGGGTTCCGTAGTCCTGACAAGGAACCCTTATAGTTTTGCCACGTCCGTCTGTCTGTCTGAGGTTTTGCTAAGAGACCGTTAGTGCTAGAAAGCTGTAATTTTGTAGAGGTGTGTATATGAATAACGCCGACAAAGTGATAAAATAAAATTTTGGATTTTTTTTTTTTTTATTGTAGCCACATGTGAAGTGGGGATGTTTTTTTTTCGTCGTGTACCCCATCGTGTAGGGTATCGTTGAATAGGTCTTTTAAAATGACTTTGGGGTTGCTAATACTACTTTTCGATTTAACGCTCCGTTTACGAAAAAATAAACTTTAAAGTGCTAATTTTGTTCCAGTAGCCCCCCCCCCCCCCCTCTAAAAGCTAAACTGCGGGCTTGAAAAATCTGGAAAAATTCATGATGATAATGCATTTCATGAAGTATAAAGGAAAACTATAGCGGTTAATATAACTTTATTAGTTTATCAGTCATAGTCGTTGAACTAGGGTGTTGGATAATTTTGTACCAAATACAAAATCCTTAGAATAAATCTTATAAAGTGACGAAGATGACGTAGTTGCTCGTTTATAACGGGTGAAGACTTGTATTAAAAAACAAAATCTTAAATATAACGGGCTACTACGGAACCCTACACTGCGCGTTGCCCGACACGCACTTGGCCGGTTTTTTAAATTAAATTAGTTTCGACCAACTACGCGCGAGCCGTGCGGTGCCGCGGCAGCGGCCGGCGAGCGATGAGGCTGTCATAACTGGCAAAAATGTCGCACAAACTAAAATATCCAATGTAAATTTACGACGAGAATCTGTTGAAATGAATCGACGTGAATACTCAAAAATCATACAAGACTTATAATGCTTCTTTATTGCGTTTATCCATTTTTTGCGTTTTTCACTTAATCATCGCATGAGCGAGTATAGGTAGGTCAGGGGGGAGACAGTTAGAACATGCACAACTTTAGTGAACAAAGAGTCGCCATCTACTTTTCTTAACCAATAAACTAAAAACTAAATATCTCATAATTAACGATAGATGTCTCTGTTCAATTATTGAGGTAAAATAAGTTCTATACTTTAATTTAAGTAGTTTTCTAGAGAATAATTGTTACATTTTTCATAAAAATTATCACGTTTTTAAATTTCAAGGCTGTTTCGTATTATCAATTATACCACAACCTTGTCTTGGAAATCCTATTTTGTGTAACATAATCTGGCAACATCCCCTTGATCTGTCCACGAAGCAGACACAATAGTTAAACAATGGTGTCTCGAACAAATTGGTCATTTGACAGATCATGATATATTATGGCTGCCGCAACTTGCGCTTGCGCTTGAATGTGTTTCGTTGGTGAATTTTATGTTTAATTATATCAAATTCTCTGTGTAACTGTCAATTCTGTTCAAATATAAATGTAGCCGGCGAAATTCTTTCTTGTTTTTTGCAAATAGAAGGTGTGTTTACATCGTATTTATGTGATTCAAAATGCAATTCGCGAATTAAAAGATGGCTCGTATTAGAATGTATCATCATTAAATTATGTATTCGCAAATTTCATTATGATCAACATACGACGTAAACAAAACAGCTGCTATATTTGCAAAAAAAAAACAAAAAAACTTGAATGATCACCTATAGGTGAACAAATATTGACCTATACGTAAGAAGGTATACATACATTCCTATCTACCTATAGCTACCTATAGAGCCTTAGTTCTCGTTAAGAAATCCAGAGGGCGCTTCAAATCGGATGCTTCAAAATGGCACAAGAGGGCTCTCTATTTTCATTTTTTGTGGATGTATAGCTAGAATAATAATTTTCACTAATTAAATTAATTCTGTTAATGTTTACTTGTTTTAAATGTCAATGACAAGTATTATGGAGTACAAGATTCGGATTGACGACGCCAGTTGGCAGCACCTTCGTTGTGCACGTTTATACCTTCTAGTTACGGAGATATTGAAGGTCAAAGTTCAAACTTTTTCACACTTTTTTTACAAGTTTTATATGTTATAACTTTATTTAAAATACCTCCATGACCTCTGCACTATTAAATGTTGAGTGCGTTACATTGATCACTATCGTAAACCATGATTTTTCAGACAAAAAAGTTGTATCCCCGTGTCCTGTTTGTGTGTGTCTTGTCTTGATTTGTGCCGATCCCTTGGTCTGTTTACACCCTGTCAACTTGTTAAAAAATAGAAGTTTTAAAACAATTTGTTTAATATTTATAAGCATAACTACCCGTAAATGCTTGAAATTGTTTAATGTTTGTTGAACCTTTAAATATACCTAAATTGTTAATCATGTAACTTAGGGAAATAAATAACATAAATTTGCTCTTTCAGTGTCACATACTTCAGCCTGCCGATCATCAATTGACAAAAGGTACGCTCTTAATAATGACTTCAACTTTTTTGTTTCAAACTACATTATATCATATCAGAGACCGAGTAATCGCGTTAAAAGGTTAACTGGTTACACCTAATACCCATATATTTTATTAACCATTGTACCGGTTAACCTTTATAGTATATGGATAAAGAGACAAAGCACCGGGCGCGTCCTAACTCCGCCCCTTTCTTGTATATTTTTATGTACAAAACATGGCCGCAGAATATCTTGCAATGCAGTTATTGTGTCCTCTCCTTTGCGAGATATGTAAAGGCGTATTATTTTATTTGTTTGGCATCTTTCAGATCTACGAAGTGCATCCTGCCACCATATCCCAAACATGGGTCCTACGAAGTCGCCGGTGACCCCGCGGCGAAGCCTGGAGACGAGCTTGAGTACGTGTACCTCAACGTGAGCTGCGAGCACGGCCACGGCGTTATTGGCAACAACGTAGTGCTTTGTATCCTGGACGAGTGGTCCACCACAATGCCGGAATGCGTCCGTGAGTATTGACCTTTTTTTTTAGAATGGAGAAATCGTCATGAGAATACCCTCACTCTGGAGAGAGAAAGGTTATGTTAGACTTTCATTGACTAAACCCCAATTCTTATTACTGTCATGAGTTGGGTAGATATTCTTACATTCGCGGGCCTTACCACCAAGTGCAGTCGAACCCACGTTCTCCTATAAAAGCGCGCTATCCATCTACATTCATCTCAAATTCACTTTTCTCACGACATCATCCTAGTGGAGTCTTGTCTTGATTTAGTTATTCTGTATTTCAGCCGTCTGCTACCTTCAGGAACATCCCAGTGTGACGTACTCTTGTAAGAAGGTCGATACTGACGAGTTTGGAGCATGCGACGAGTACGAGCCACTGGGGGCCTCGGTCAAGGCCGAGTGTCGGCCTGGCTACTACAGCCCAGAGGGCCTGTCTCAGATGCAATGCGTGAATGGGACTTGGTCGTATGTGGCGCAGTGCACTCCAGGTACAACACTGATCGCTCGATCAACAAACATTCGATATTTTGAACACTCGATGTATTGAGTGACGATATATTGAATGTCCGATTAATAAATATTCGATATTATTAACGTTCGAGTATTTAAGACGTTCAATTTAGAGTTGTCGATCAATTGATATTCGATTATTAGGCATTCGATATGGCATAGTACACCCACTTTTTTTTGGGGTGAAAAATCACGTTTTAAGGTAGGACCAAAGGAAATTGATTGATAATTACAGCCTCAGCCTTAGCTTAGCTTACCTTAGCTTCTCAGCCTTACAGCCGTTTATATAAAACGTCGTATTACGACGTTTTATAACATATTTGCGAGGAAATAAATAAAACAAATAAAAACAATACAGCGAAAAGAAAAAGCGCGCGGAATAATTTTTACTATATATTAGCGAGGCGCGCGCATCAGCGCTTTTTTTTAAGGCAAAGACACAAAAAACAGCCAGTATTACTAATAAAGTAAATTAATATTTTTTATGTTTTTGTTACAGATTAATGTTTGTAATTTATTGTCAAAATTAATTAAATTGAACAATTAAATGTTTATTTAAGTATTATATTTCATCTCCCAAAGTTAATTTTATTCATAAAATGTTGACCACTTTTCTGACATAAAAACTCTTTGCTAAGATTTAAAAAAGTATAAACCATGCATTTTACTTTACAGCACAAGTACGTAATGAGATACATTACGATATTGAAATTGGTGAAATAAGAGACCCTTTACTAGCAAATGTGTTATAAAAGCTTTTTTTTTAATTTCTCCACAGAATGTGGCTTAATCTCGAATGATGATACGTTGCCGTGGTACGCCCACATATACAGGAAAAAGGGAAAATCAATTGGCCAGTACCAGCCAATGTGTGGAGGAACTATCATAAGCCCCAACATTGTAGTATCAGGTAATGTTATTATTTTATTTTATGCTAAACGGCGGCCTACATGGCCGTAATTAAATGTTTAAAAATACGAAGTAAAGCTAACATTTAGATGCTTTACTGTAAGTCGAATTGGAGTGGAGCCATTGCGATCACGGGCCACCATACGCAGATGTATGCTGGTACCGCGCAGCTAACATACTCTTTGTGCATATCATGCGTAGACAAGTAAGAAAAATAGTATTATTTTACTCAACTTAGCATCCAATATTGAAAAATTGTTAGCAGATATATATGCATACGTTCTCGTACATTACATTACACACTGCTCGATTCTATACATTTTGTTAATGAGAAAATAAATAATATCTGGCGGCCCTGGGATCTTAGAACAAAATGCATGACGCATGTCATGACGGAAGAGAACGGAAGAAAAAAACCTGCCAAGTGCGAGTCGAACGGGCGCATGCAGGGTTCCGTAATATCGTATGATATAGCAGCAACAGAAATACATCATCTGTGATAATAGGCATGACGACAGTTTCAAAAAATTGCAAGTCCAAACACCATTGAACTAAAACAAAAAATACGTGTCCATTAATTTCCAATACTCTAACTGACGTTAGAGTATTGGAAATTAATGGACACGTATTTTTTGTTTTTGTAAATCAATGAAAGATAAACAAAGATAAAACGCATCAAAACTCGGGAGTAAAAATTGTAGCATAATAAGCGTAATACCAAATAGAACGTGGCTTTATTTAGCTAAAGAATTACAGTTAGGCAGAGATTGATTATGTATCCATGACAATAGGTATAACAGTTGTCGTTGACAGCACTAGCCACCATACAGCCAAGGAGGCCGTGTCAATAGGCATATCACCTCATTCTTCCCCAGTCGAGTTTTCACTCCCTTCTCCATCTTCCACAAAGTCACTTAGGTAGGCGGGCGGCTTTCTAGTCCTGTTAGATCTCCGCGGGAGAGCTTCGATCTGGAGTATCGGAGAAGGCGGCGAGGTACGTAGATCCTCTGAACGTTGCGGCGATGATAGCGACGGGGTGTCAGTTTCGGGTAAGTTAGCGCTGTCTTCCATCTCTTCAGAAGCTGATTGAAAACTATCATCTCCACTGTAGCCAACGGTATTCGGGAACGGTGCCAATTGACGGTTCGATACTGTTGATGTTTCCCCATTGTCCCGTCGAATAAGAGAGTAGTGAGGATTAATTTCAAGGAGTTCAGCTTCTTCGACTAAAGGGTCTGTTTTAGATTGTCGGACATTCTTCTTTACCAATATCGGGCCTGGTGTAAGCCAGGACGGCAGTGAGTCTCCGTTCTGGGATCTTCTAGGGTATGTAAAGAGTTTTTCATGTGGGGTGGCATTAGTAGCTGTACATAAAAGAGAACGTACACAGTGCAATGCATCCTTCAGTACCACTTCCCAGTTTTCTGGTGATAGTCTCTTTGACCGGAGGCTGAGTTGGATAGTGCGCCAGAGAGTCCCGTTTAAACGTTCCACTTGTCCGTTACCCTGGGGGTTGTAAGGTGTTGTTCTAGATGAGGCTATGTTTGCTTTTCTTAGGAATGACTTGAATTCTTCTGACATAAACGATGAGCCTCTATCGCTATGAACATAGAGAGGCTGGCCAAACGTAAGGAAGAGATCTTTCAAGCAGTTGATGACAGTGGCAGATGTCATATCTCTACATGGATAAGCAAATGGAAATCTGCTGTACTCGTCGATTATCGTTAATATGTACTTATTGGAGGTGTTAGACGGCAATGGCCCCTTGAAGTCTATGTTGATACGTTCGAGAGGGGCCATAGCTTTGATCAAGTGTCCTTTGATTTTAAGAAACCTTGGTTTTATCTCGGCGCAGATCGGGCTCGAAGCAGTCATCTTCTTGATGTCGTTCGCTGAATAGGGCAAGTTTTTGGATCTCACCCAATGATACATCCTTGTCACCCCTGGATGACAGAGTGCGTTATGGAGCTCTTTTAGTTTACTGATATTCATATAGGCGCATACACGGGATAGAGCGTCCGCAGCTGCATTTTCGCAGCCTGGTCTATAAATAATGTCATATTTGAAGCAAGACAATTCTAATCGCCAACGTGAGATTTTCTCGTTCTTGATTTTACTGTTATGATTCTGATTGAACATGAAGGCTACCGATTGTTGGTCTGTTATTAAAAGGAAATGTTTGCCAATAAGGTAGTGTCTCCACTTCTTTAAACTTTCCACTATAGCGCAAGCTTCTTTTTCGATTGAGGATTGCTTGCATTCGGAGTATGACAAAGTTCGTGAAAAGAATGCTACAGGTCGTCCTTGTTGAGTGAGTGTAGCCGCCAGAGCGAATTCTGAAGCATCAGTTTCAACGGTGAAGATTTCGTCATTAATCGCTGCTAGGGCCGCCGCCTTGATGTCCTGCTTTATTTCCTCGAAACATTTTAGAGTGTCGCTCGATAACGGGAAGCTTGTTACGCAGGTGAGGGGTTTTATCTTTTCCGAGAATCGCCCAATCCATTTTGCATAGTGCGCGAACATTCCTAGGACTCGTTTCAGTTCACTTGATTTAGTCGGTGCGGGGAGGTCTAGTAGAGGCTTTAATCTATCAGGATCAGGTCGGATAGTATGATTTTCCACGGTATAGCCAAGAAGACTGATCTTAGTTTTATTTAAAGCGCTTTTTTCTACATTCAGAGTTAGATTAAACTTTTTAGTGGCGTCCATAAAACGTTTTAGATTGCGCTCGTGATCCTTAGCATCCTTGCCGCAAACGGTTATGTCATCTAAGTAGGCGTACGTCCCATCTAATTTTTCTTCAGATATTATGAAGTCAAGAGTCCGTTGGAAGGCAGCTACGCCATTAGTAACTCCGAACGGAATACGTGTGAATTGATAGAGTTTTCCATTCGCTTCGAACGCTGTATATATCTTCTCATTTTCCAGGATTGGGACCTGATGATAGGCTGATTTTAAGTCTATCTGACTAAAGACTTCAAATTTGGATACGTTGTTCACAACCGTTTCGATATTTGGCAAGGGGAAGGCATCTAGGTCAGTAAATTTATTGATTGTCATTGAATAATCAATCACGAGCCGCTTGCGATGGGCCCCTCCTCCCGCTACGAGAACTTGGGCCCTCCAAGGGGAAATACTTTTTTCAATTACCCCATCTTGGAGCAACTTAGACACTTCTTCTTTTATGAAGTCAGCGTCTTCTTTAGTGTAGCGCCTGCTTCTTACAGCAATCGGTTGGATATTTGGCGAAAGATTAGTGAATACGGAGGCCGGCGGAACTGAGGCTTGCAGAACATTACAGATTTGTAAGGGCTCGCCGGGGCCTCCCAGATTGAATTGGATGCTTGAATGTTGTCTAAGTAAGTCGTGACCAATGATAACGTCTGCGCAGAGGTTGTCTACTACTAAAAGAGGTGTTTGCTTGTAAGTATGTTGATTCATTTTAATAGTTGCGAAACATACCCCTTCAACGAAAGAGACTTGATTAAGAGAAGCGAGATTGACAGTTTGTCTGCACTGTCTCTTAGGCAACTTCATGATGCGGGCGACTTTGCTGTTTATGAAACTGACTGAACTTCCAGTGTCGACGAGAGCTTCAGCTTTATATTCGTTTATTGTGATACGGATCGTCGAACTCCTAAGACTTGAAGGAGAAGCAGCGGAAAAAATAGCCCCGCTATAAAACTGGTCATTGCTTGAGTTGGGACTAGGATGTTCCTCATTCCACATAGAGTTTATGTTATGCCCGAACCTGCAAACGCTAGCAAAATGGCCTTTCTTCGAACACTTATTACAAGTAGCTTTGCTAGCTGGGCACCTTATTCTAGGATGAACATTTCCGCTGCAGAAGATACAGCGCTTGGCTGATTGTGACGAGGAAGACGGTGCAGCCGAAGCATTCTGAGGCATTCGTGACGATGACGCTACCGCCAGATTACTCGATTCTTTGTCTCGAGAGATTTCAGGTACAGCATTTAGTTGTGGAGAGTTAGTACCGATCGTCTGAGCATCTTTCTCAGCAGTTTCCAAGGTGATGGCTTGATTAAGAGCTTCAGTAAGGGCAAGCGTAGAGTTTTCTAAGAGTCGTTCACGGATTTTTCTTGAGAGCAGGCCGGCTATAAGAGCACTACAAATTGCCTGTTCTTCATGTTCTGTCGCGGTGACTGCTTCAAATTTACAATCATTAGCCGACAGTCGAAGGGCTCTACCATATTCGGAAATAGTCTCGTCCGTTCTTTGTTTTCGATTGAATAGAACATGTCGAGCTAGTATCGTGTTTTTTTGTTTGACATAGATATTTTCTAGAGCTTTCATAGATGCTTCATAAGTCGTGCAAGACTTGATATGTTTGTAGATCGATGCGGATAAATGGTTGATTAACAGCTTACACTTGAGAGAATCCGGTACGTCTTCAGTATTTTCTTCGGCGAGAAAGCTTTCGAAAGTCGATTTCCAATGTAGCCATTTTGCGTCGGCGTCCGCGACATCAGGTTCGACGTCAAATTTGTCGGGTCGGAGATACCTTGATAGCGATGATTTGCCTAATTTTTCGTCAGGCATCTTTAGCTAAATAAATTATTAAAGAATTTAATTAAATAAATAAATTAATTTAATTTAATTTATTTATTTATTAATTATTATAATTATTATTATTATTATTAATTATTATTATTCATAACATAAACTCTATGTGGAATGAGGAACATCGTAGTCCCAACTCAAGCAATGACCAGTTTTATAGCAGGGCTATTTTTTCCGCTGCTTCTCCTTCAAGTCTTAGGAGTTCGACGATCCGTATCACAATAAACGAATATAAAGCTGATGCTCTCGTCGACACTGGAAGTTCAGTCAGTTTCATAAACAGCAAAGTCGCCCGCATCATGAAGTTGCCCAAGAGACAGTGGAGGCAAACTGTCAATCTCGCTTCTCTTAATCAAGTCTCTTTCGTTGAAGGGGTATGTTTCGCAACTATTAAAATGAATCAACATACTTACAAGCAAACACCTCTTTTAGTAGTAGACAACCTCTGCGCAGACGTTATCATTGGTCACGACTTACTTAGACAACATTCAAGCATCCAATTCAATCTGGGAGGCCCCGGCGAGCCCTTACAAATCTGTAATGTTCTGCAAGCCTCAGTTCCGCCGGCCTCCGTATTCACTAATCTTTCGCCAAATATCCAACCGATTGCTGTAAGAAGCAGGCGCTACACTAAAGAAGACGCTGACTTCATAAAAGAAGAAGTGTCTAAGTTGCTCCAAGATGGGGTAATTGAAAAAAGTATTTCCCCTTGGAGGGCCCAAGTTCTCGTAGCGGGAGGAGGGGCCCATCGCAAGCGGCTCGTGATTGATTATTCAATGACAATCAATAAATTTACTGACCTAGATGCCTTCCCCTTGCCAAACATCGAAACGGTTGTGAACAACGTATCCAAATTTGAAGTCTTTAGTCAGATAGACTTAAAATCAGCCTATCATCAGGTCCCAATCCTGGAAAATGAGAAGATATATACAGCGTTCGAAGCGAATGGAAAACTCTATCAATTCACACGTATTCCGTTCGGAGTTACTAATGGCGTAGCTGCCTTCCAACGGACTCTTGACTTCATAATATCTGAAGAAAAATTAGATGGGACGTACGCCTACTTAGATGACATAACCGTTTGAGGCAAGGATGCTAAGGATCACGAGCGCAATCTAAAACGTTTTATGGACGCCACTAAAAAGTTTAATCTAACTCTGAATGAAGAAAAAAGCGTTTTAAATAAAACTAAGATCAGTCTTCTTGGCTATACCGTGGAAAATCATACTATCCGACCTGATTCTGATAGATTAAAGCCTCTACTAGACCTCCCCGCACCGACTAAATCAAGTGAACTGAAACGAGTCCTAGGAATGTTCGCGCACTATGCAAAATGTATTGGGCGATTCTCGGAAAAGATAAAACCCCTCACCTGCGTAACAAGCTTCCCGTTATCGAGCGACACTCTAAAATGTTTCGAGGAAATAAAGCAGGACATCAAGGCGGCGGCCCTAGCAGCGATTAATGACGAAATCTTCACCGTTGAAACTGATGCTTCAGAATTCGCTCTGGCGGCTACACTCACTCAACAAGGACGACCTGTAGCATTCTTTTCACGAACTTTGTCAGCTCGTGACGTCAGAACTAGCTAAAAATTATACCATGGCGTGACGTATTGAGAATTTTAAAAGCGTTGTATCTCCGTCAATTTTGGTTTACGTAACAAAAGAAAAAACACGGTTCAAATATTTTTTGATAATCTAAGTCACAGACTAATTAGATTTTTTTGAGTCGTCTCGCCTATTTCAAATATCCATCACGGTTCATGAGATTACAGCCTGGTAACAGATTGACTGACGAACAGTGGAGTCTCAGCAATAGGGCCCCTTTTTTAGCCTTTGGGTACGGAACCCTAAAAGCGTGTTGCGCCGACTCCAAGTAACATGGGACAACGGCATCGGCACGGAAGGTAATGATGACGTAGACTTATGCTTAATATTCACTCCACCGCATTTCTCATTGCAGCTGCCCAATGCTTTTGGAACCAAACTGAAGGGATGGTCAAGACTTCAGGAGACGTTGTGGTCGCCGGAAAGAAATATTGGGCAGATATTAGTGACACAGAAAAGTTTCCTGTAAGTCCTTTTATCAAGATTTAATGAATAATCTTAGATTTACATTCTTACTCTTTACTTACTCTCATAATATCATCTTATCTCTATTATTTACCTTCTTCTTATTGAGAATTTTGTAGTCTGATTTTTTATTGACCGTTTGTGGTAAAAATATTATCAGCCACTGCAGGGGAAAACCAAAAAAAAAAAAACCTTCCACTTATGACTTCTTCTTCTTTCATGTCGATAGTTCGACTTGCTTAAATGCGGCGAAATAAAGGCGTCTGTGGCGTTCTAGCTCTAAAGTGCAGGTGCTGAGACACTTCGGACACACCAGCAAATGGAACATCGTCTGGTCGGGAGCACCGCATTCACACTGTGTGTTGGAAGGATCTTTGCCAAATTGTGTTTACAGCGACCTACTTGTTTACGCAATCGGTCAATTGCTTTCCATACTGGCCACTGCAGATCAGCCCTGGAGGCAATAATTATTCCAAGACATGTGACATCTACCGACATGCACTGGACCCGCCTAGTAAATTACAAAACCTCGGGATCTCATCGAAAAGGAGGTCTTTATCTCAGCAGTGAGAACATTAAAGGCTGATTTAGCTGAAGTTAACCATACATTTCAACTTTTACCGAGATCATTTTCCGCAGGTGGCAGAAGTCAAGGCTACCGAATTGTTTCATGGAGCTGTGGGCAACTTCCAACATGACATAGCCCTGGTTATATTGAGCAAGGCTGTCACATACTCCAGGAGGGTGCATCCCGTCTGCCTGAACTTCGACTATGAGTTCAAGAAGAAGCAGATGCAGGAGGGAACCCTGGGAACGGTAGGAACCATCATCACCTGTCCTTGTTTCAGGTTTAGAGTCTAATGTTTTTTGTTGAAAAAAAAAATGCATTCATGAAAATGTACCTAACCTAACCAAATCATAATTTGCAATAAACCTGCGAAAGAAGAAGAAATGTGTGATGGGACATATAGTAGAAGTGCAACAAAGTTTAACTTGAAGTTTTACGGGCAGGTTTTCTAATTGGACAAGTACATTAACAATCTGTCCGTAAAACTTCAAGTAAAAATTTTGTTGCGATTCGTTTTTCCACTTGTCCGTTGCCATTCGTTTTTCCACTTGTCCGTTGAGATTCGTTTTTCCATTTGTCCGTTAAATTTCTTTTTTCCATTTGTCCATTGCCATTCGTTTTTCCATTTGTCCGTTGCCATTCGTTTTTCCACTTATCAGCATACATTTCATTTTTATTTTCATGTCTTTGGACTCTGTTTCGTGTAAGTATGATTACATTGTAAGGAAATTGTTAGAAAAAAAAACCAGGGCAACAGAAGTTGAAAAAGGACTTAGCCAAAAGTTCATCTAGACAAAAATCCCAAAATCGCCAGCAACGAAATATATAAAAATGGGTTCCGTTTTCAAAACATCAGCCTCCTAAACCATGTAGTATAGAGGTTTTTATCCTTTTTGTTTTTGTCCTGTATGCGAATCATACTTCATTGAAAGTTCTTGACTTTTATTTTAACACTATCACTTTATTTTATTAAAATATTGTCAAAAACAATAGGCATGACGACAGTATCAAAAAATTGCATATCTATTTAGTCCGTCAGTTAGAGTAATGGAAATTAATGGACACGTATTTTTTGTTTTTGTAAATCAATGAATATTGACAAAAGATAAAACGCATCAAAACTCGGGAGTGCTCGTGGCGTCAGAACTAGCTAAAAATTATACCTAGGCGTGACGTATTGAGAATGTTAAAAGCGTCATATCTTCGTCAATTTTGGTTTACGTAACAAAAGAAAAAACACGGGTCAAATATTTTTTGAAAATCTAACTGATGGACTAATTAGATTCTTTTTGTCGTCTCGCCTATTAATAAATCTTTATATACGAGTATATTAGAGGAGCCACGAGCTAAATAATAACAGCCGCTCGGGTCGATCTTAAGGTTAAGCCGTGCTTGCCTAAGTTGATCTTGGATGGGTGACCACTCAATTCACGAATTTCCGCGTGCCTCGGAAAGCACGTTAAGCACTTGGTCCCAGCTGCCATGTAGATCTTTGACAGTCGATACAGGTAGTCAGTGGCCCACAGGTCTGACAACCAGTCTTACCAAGGGGTATCGTATTACTCAGTACTAACTGGGTTGTGGAGGTCAGATAGGCAGTCAGTCCATGTAAAATACTGGTATTCAGCTGCATGCGGTTAGACTGGAAGCCGACCCCAACATAGTTAGGAAAAGGCTAGGCAAATGATATACAAGTATATGTTATTTCTCTGTATGTGTATGTGGCTGAACTATAATATTATTATTGTTTCATTGATCAATAAATATGTAGTATGCCACAACGTTTTTGCAGTAAATTAATATATATTTTTGATGCACATAATATTATGCCTATAAATCGATACATACGAAATTTTTGGCGATTCTGGGTTTTTTTGGCCATGTCCTTTGCAAAAAAAATACAGCTAAAGTTTCCTAAAAAGTTTCCCGTATCTCTTATGGTTTTGGATTTCCCCATATTATCCCTCTAAAAAGAATTACTCTGTATAATTTAGACTTTTTAACTTTTTGTTGCCAGTTTTTTGACTTTGACTTTTTGACTTTGACTTTTTGACTTTGACTTTTTGACTTTGACTTTTTGACTTTGACTTATTTACTTTATCTTTGACTTTCAGCAACTGCCACTACAGCCATCACAGAAACCACCTGTATTTATGTACTAGTACACTGTCTTGTCCACGTTAAGATTTGTCAGATAAATAAATAACTGAATTCTGTCAGAAGATATTGCTACTGCTACTTTGTCTGGCCGTATACAGACATATCGCAGTATTTGGGGAGTTTGTTCCACTACTACTTAAACAATAGGAAGTGGCGAAGGGCGGACCTTTGAAAGACTGTCTCATGTACGGTCGACCAAGCTATTTGGTTTACATTTTAACATGCAAATTACATGCAACAAATGTAAACCGAATAGCTTGGTCAACCGTACATTTAACGTTCAAAAAGTGCTGATTTTATCAGCCTTATTTGAATAAATGTCTTTTGATTTTAATTATCTTCACATGAAAATAGTGTTTCTGATTGTCAGCTGGGAGTGTTCCCTTTCCCCATGCTCGACCAGTCTCTACTGCAAGTTTCGAAGATCCAGTACAAACCCGTTCGGAAGTGCATCGCCCAGGCTTCTCCTACCTTTAAAGGGATGATCACGGGAGACAAATTCTGCGCTGATCAGGACAATGGTAAGAGTACATCTGTGTTATCAAATACACTAAGCATTTTTTCCCTACCATTTTGAAGATAGCTTCCAGTACTTGATTCTAGTACGTTGTAACGAGTGGACGCGTGTCGGTTGTCAATTAAAAATTCGACTGACTAACTAACTGTGACTGGCTAAGTTATGTGATTGTGAATTTTTTGTCACTCTTGCCTGTTTCTTACCAATAAACCAACTACTCCTGGGTGTAGTATTAAGCGTAGTATTGGGCACTGGTACTGGGATACAGGCTGGTGATTTTATAACCTGCATCCGCTAAGGTGGTGATAGAAAAATACATTTCGTACATGCATCGAAATAGTCTTGTACTGTAAAAACGCGCGGTGTACAGGAGTACAACAACAGTACAGGATTTTTTTTCCATAATGCTGGGAAAAGGCTAGGCAGATAACGCTTATTGATAAACAATAAGACTTTGAAGTTATCCTTCCATCTTTACACAGGTACCTTAATCTATCGCGGCAACAACGGTACAGGTCTCGCCTTCCCTGGCGATCAGCAAGGCATAACCCGTTACTACTTACGAGGCGTCTTCTCTGCAGCACAACTACAAATTAATGCATTTACTGAAGTGTATTACCATAAAGATTTCATTAAAGAACACCTCGCGACGTCGTTACCACCTCGCATGTTGGGATGGCTGAAACCTGAAGATTTTGGGGGTTGCTACCTTCAGGAACATGCAAGTGTGACATACTCCTGTAAGAAGGTCGATGCTGACGAGTTTGGTGTATGCGGCGAGTACCAACCTCAGGGGGCTTCAGTCAAGGCTCAGTGCCGGTCTGGCTACTACAGCCCAGAAGCCCTGCCTCAGATGAGATGCGTCAATGAGATCTGGACGTATGTAGCTGAGTGCACTCCAGGTACAACATCAATATGATTTTTAGATGACTAAATATTGTAAATTATTTATCCTGCAAAGAAACTAATCAGTAAAGTATAGCGGAGGAGTCAATTAAATGTAATTATTGATCATGTTCATCCGTGGTGCTAGGCAACGAAGCTTTTCTTAGTTGTAAAAGAAAGATAGATAGATCAAGGATTAATGAGTCACACCAACATTTTTTGTTGTCAGTAGATAGATACCTATTTTTAGACATATGTTAATATGTCTAAAAATAGGTATCTCTATAATTTTTGAAGTTTTACTCTGTTTTTATTTTATGGTATTCCTTTTTTTTTGTTTTTTTTTTCTTCCATGGGTTTGTCTACGTACATGCCATGACCAAAAGGCACAAGGGTTTCTTTTGGTCTAGCTATGTTCTATCTCCAAATTATAGATCTGTGGCACTCGTCGAGCTCCATTGCCATGGCGCGCTTTTTTTGTGCTTGCCCACTGTTAATTCTGGCTTTCGTGTGAGGGCATTGTCCCAATAAAAAAAATGATTGTTTTTTTTTTAATTAGAAATAATTCAATAGACATCATTGGCCTATCGATTCTAACTGTTATTTTATTCTAGTCTTCTTCGTTAATCGTACCGTGGTTCATGTAACAGCTCCATTTAATAAAAAACCGAACCGTGTTACCCAAGAACTGAATCGTGTTTTGGTGGTAAGACAGACAGTCGTTCCATGTTAAATACTGGCATTCAGCAGCGTCCGGTTAGATTGGAAGCCAACCTGTGTGTTGCTGAGCCGTTCGTTTATCTCCTGGTTAGCTAAAACTAAAAGAAGTGGTGTAGGGTCCTTTAGGAAAATTGACTCACGTTAAAGTTCCGATACTCAGTCAAATTTCAATAAATTACTGATGATGATTTCAATTTCATCATTGTTGCGAAAAGGTTAGGCAATTGATGATTTAGACTCAATACTAAAAAGACGTTAAGTTTCGACGCCGCTATATCCGAAGCAGGAACAAACTACTTGTAGTTTATGAAAATCTTTTTATTTCCCCACAGAATGTGGCTTAATGTCGGATAATGCTACGTTGCCGTGGTATGCCTACATATACAGGAAAAAGGAAAAATCAATTAACAAGTACCTACCGTTGTGTGGAGGAACCATCATAAGCCCCAACATTGTAATATCAGGTAATGTAATATTTTATTTTATGCTAAACGGCGGCCTACATGGCCGTAATTAAATGTTGAAACTCTTGAAACGTTTCGTAGTCCCCTGATAACTTCTCTAAAACTTGACCGATTTAACTAGGTACTTTTTTCATTAAAAAATAAAGAAAGGTTTTGGCCGTGTTCCCATGGTGTCTTTAAAAATACGATATAAAGCTGCTTTTCGATGCTTTACTGTAAGTCGAATCGGAGTGGAGTCATTGCGATCACCGGCCACCATACGCACATGTATGCTGGTACCGCGCAGCTAACATTCTCTCCGTGCTTATCATGTGTTGACAAGTAAGAAAAAATTGTATTATTTTAGGCAACTTTAGCATCCAATATTGAAAATTTTTTAACAGGTATGCATACGTTCTCGTACATACTAACACGACTCGATGCTATAAATTTTGTTAATAAAAAATAATACTTTTATTCAGACTAAGTCCATTTGGTTAGTACAACACACAACTTAGGAACTAGTGTTAGTACTTATATCTATCCGAAGAACAAAAACAAAACAATAATAATTATGCGCCAGTGGCATGTAGGCGCATCCAATGCCCCAGTATGGGAATGTCCCACCTGTCAGCTATAGTTTTCAGGATGCTGTTGGTTGTAATATCTAGCGGCCCTGGGATCTTAGACCAAAATGCATGACGGAATGGCATGACGGAAGAGAATGGAAGAAAAGACCCGGCCAAGTGCGAGTCGAACTCGCGCATGCAGGGTTCCGTAATACCGTATGTTATAACAGCAACAAAAATACATAATCTGTGAAAATTTCAAATATCTATCAAGGTTCATGAGATTACAGCCTGGTAACAGACTGACAGACGAACAGTGGAGTCTCAGCAATAGGGCCCCTTTTTTATCCTTTGGGTACGGAACCCTAAAAGCGTGTTGCGCCGACTCCAAGTAACATGGGACAACGGCAACGGCACGGAAGGTAATGATGGTGTAGAGTTATGCTTAATATTCACTCCACCGCATTTCTCATTGCAGCTGCCCAATGCTTTTGGAACCAAACCGAAGGGATGGTCAAGACTTCAGGAGACATTGTGGTCCCCGGAAAGAAATATTGGGTAGATATTAGTGACACAGAAAAGTTTCCTGTAAGTCTTTTTATCAAAATTAGAATATTTTTATGAAAAATCTTAGATTTTCATTCTTACAGCCTTATTCATAAAAAAATCCTTAATTGAGGTTTGATCGGTCTGTTAGTTTTTTTTTTTTTAGCAGGCTCATTAAGCTTGTTTGACGGTTGTCAAGAAGTATGATTCATAAACGCTTGCTAGCAGTCTCCTAGTTAATGTGCTGCTGATAGACGGATTAGACGCGTTATGTTGGCCATCTTGACAAATCAAAGACAAAAAATGGCGTTATCGAGAATTAAAAAAACATTTACAGCTGTGACAGCAAATTCATCGATCATCAAGCGTACAGACTGACAGACACGGTCAGACCAACGGTCAGACAGACAGACGGACAGACAGACAGACAGACAGACGGTTTTTGATGGATGGATGGTTTTTTGCTCTTGTCAAAGTCAGCTGTTCAAATTTCCAATAGGATTTTTGCCAAATTGTGTTTACAGCGGCCTACTTGTTTACGCAATCGGTTAATTGCTTTCCATACAGGCCACTGCAGATCATGCCCGAGGCAATAATTATTCCAAGACATGTGACATCTACCGACCTGCACTGGACCCGCCTAGTAAATTACAAAACCTCGGGATCTCATCAAAAAGGAAGTCTTTATCTCAGCAGTGAGAACATTGAAGGCTGATTTAGATGAAGTTCACATTTTACTGAGATCATTTTCCGCAGGTGGCAGAAGTCAAAGCGACCGAACTGTTTCAAGAAGCTGTGGGCAACTTCCAACATGACATAGCCCTAGTTATATTGAGCAAGGCTGTCACATACTCCAGGAGGGTGCATCCCGTCTGCCTGAACTTCGACTATGAGTTCAAGAAGAAGCAGATGCAGGAGGGAAACTTGGGAACGGTAGGTACAAAAATAAAAATATTTAAATTGAACGCTCTAAATGTTAAGAAATTTATGCGAAGCAAAAGAAAGCGATAGTACAATAGTGAGGGGAGCGGGGTCAGGGCGGCGAGGGCCCGTAAAAGCGTTCAATTTAAATATTTTTATTTTTTTATGAAAATTTGATCAACTAAAATGTGATGAATTTTTAAAAGTCATAGAACAAAAGTTGTTGATTATGATGTTAGTAACACAGTCCTGAGAGGTTGTCGGTGTTTTACAAATAACCCTGTATATATATAGCAAAAGTCCCGCAACGTGTATACACCCTTGCGCCTAACGCAAAACATGTGCGCGGGTCAATAACTTTTAGGTATAATTCAGTTTTCCTTCATACTTTATACCTGGCTTGGGACAGGCAAAAATATCTAGGTACTATTATACTACTAGGTAGGTACTACTGCTACTAGATACTGACTGAATGTTCGCAGTCGTTGGTTGGCAGTTGACACCTATAATGAGATTGTACGACGGATTCTGGCGGTTGGGAAACATCTATCTGTACAAATTAATGGCTCCTCGCACACTATCATTAGCTAGCTAGCGGAGGTAGGCACGAACCATATCCCAATATTCTTCGTTGGAATATTGATAAGAAGACGTCATTATTACACACGTTTACAGGGCACAGTTATCGCGAAGTAAGCGGGGTTGTTTATGCAATACGCGGAAGCACATTAGACATGTGGAAGTGGTGGCGCCCGTGTATAGACTAGACTGCGGGCGGTCAGCGCGGGGTGGCGCGAGCGTGTGCCCTGTCGGTACATCGGGGACAACACAAAGGAAAGGATTTGCGCACGAGCTTCCTTTTCGGCAGGATCGGCACGCGTGTTTTGCCGCGAGATTACTTTACTGTTTACAATTTCACTTCTTGCGCGCTCAGTGTCCATGAATCGTGTATTTTATTGGACAATTACTTACGTCACAAATTATCCTTAATTACGACGTAAGTAACTGTATAGGAAATTTTACATATTTGGGACGAGAATCGAATACTGAATTCCTTCCCTCGATATGTCCCTCGTTTAACTTATCATACTGTATTCATCATTCTTTACTAACATCTATTAAGAATCATTGACACCAAAACATCACATTGTTTATTTCCAAGCGGGACAACATAGGAAATCCGAATCCCTAAGACACCGCTCGCTTTTAGTAAAACAATTTTGACATACTAATTAATTTTTTGGTCAAGTGTGAGTTAAACCATTTTTTTTTAAGTCTTTTCACTCTGTTTCGTGTAAGTACGATTACATTGCAAGGAAATTGTTAATAAAAAAAAAACCGTGTTGCGGAAGTTAGTAAAATTTGCAAAAAATTAAATCGAATTAATTTTATTTTGATCTATTTTACGAAGACATGAAAAAAACAATTTGTTCACATTTACCATTTTTAATGGACCACTCACACTTGGACAAAAAATCAAGTATAACGAAATTGTTTTTGATAAAAAAGAGCTATAGTTTCCTGAAACAGTTTCCCGTATCTTTTAAGGGTTATTTCCCCATGTTATACCTCTAAAAAGAATCACTCTGCGTAATTTAGACTTTTGATTTTTTATTGCTAGTTTTCTTACTTTGACTTTCAGCAGCTGCCATAGCTATCACGGAAACCACCTGTGTTAATAGTACACTATCTTGTCCACGTTAAGATTTTTGTCAGATAAATAAATAACTAAATTCTGTAAGAAGATATTGCTAGTACTGCTACTTTGTCTGTAAAAACTCCTAAAATACTGCGATATGTCTGGACATATCGCAGTATTTGAGGAGTTTGTTCCACTACTTCTTAAACACTAGGAATGGCGGACCTTTGGGGGGCTGTTTGATGTACGTTTTGACTTTCAAAAAGTGCTGATTTTATCATCCTTATTGATTATCGTCTTTTGATTATCTTCACATGAAATAGTGTTTTCAATACACTTCCTCGAAATCTGGTTCATAACGCACTACGATTAGGTTCAACATGCAATGTATTTCACATGTGTGATTTTTTTCATTTTCCAACACGTGTGCGGGAATGAAAATTGCCACAGATAACTATACCTATACTGCCTATTCTTAGTCCAAATTGGTGCAATGCATTAAGTCGGAGGTGAACGTTTTTTTTTTAATTTTGCCAAAGCAATAATGCGTCTTTACCGCGTAAATATTCAAATTGTGTATATAAATAGAATTTCATAGATAAACATGATTATTTAAAACTAATATTTACTTTTATAAACAAATTAACATTTATTTGTGTTCTAAATTCAAAAATATTAAAAAAAAAACAGTTTTTATATTAGGCTGTTTAGCGGCTTCATACCTTTGCTTTTCTTTCAACCTGGAGAAAGCGAAGCGCGGAAACAAAAGAAAATTAAAATCATGCTTTCGTAATAATTCATGACAAAGTTATTTTTTGTTCTTTTATTTGATTTCTTCAAAAGTGTATTGAAAAACGTCGTTTGATACACGTAGGGGCGATTTTCGATAATTTTGTATAACGAGGTGGCCATTACTAACTGAAGAATAAGTGATGCCTTTCAACACCGCGCTCTCTCGTCACGGAGTAGAACAGGTACTGACAGACTGGATTACTAATATGCTAAGTAAACGAGTGGTTCGACTTGAAGTGGAGCAGCAGATGGCCATGATAGCCAGAGGCTGCCCTCAAGGTGGTGTACTATCCCCGCTCCTCTGGAATCTGGTGATAAATGACCTCATCACAAAACTCAACAGGAACCATTTCTACACTATAGGGTATGCCGACGACCTCGCTATCCTCATTTCGGGGAAAGTGACAGGGACAATCTGCGACCTAACTCAACAGGCACTACGCATCGTTGAACGATGGTGCAGAGAGTTCGATCTCTCAGTGAACCCCACGAAGACTGAGCTAGTCATGTTTACCCAAAAACGAACACTAGGCCCTTATCGCTTACCCAAACTTTTCGATACGGAACTCCAGTTATCCAATGAGGTCAAGTATCTGGGAGTCATCCTAGACAGCAAGTTAAACTGGAGTAGCCACTTAGACAACAAAACAAACAGGGCCTGCATTACCTTCTGGCAATGCAGGAGGATGATAGGTAAGAAGTGGGGCCTATCCCCTAAAATTATACTTTGGTTATACTGCGCGGTAATCCGACCTATGATCACTTATGGGGCAGCGGTCTGGTGGCCCCGCACCA
Source organism: Xestia rhomboidea (assembly GCA_963853795.1). Taxonomy (NCBI): domain Eukaryota; kingdom Metazoa; phylum Arthropoda; class Insecta; order Lepidoptera; family Noctuidae; genus Xestia; species Xestia rhomboidea. The sequence goes on from OY970786.1 coordinate 4,776,083, forward strand.
AACTAACTACAGCCTCCATCAAACTGCAACGCTTGCAAAGGCTTGCCTGCATGGCGATCACAGGCTGCATGAGGACTACTCCGACTGCGGCTCTCGAAGCCATGTTGGGGCTCCCACCGCTCCATCTGTTCATACAGCAGGAAGCGACAATGACGGCCGCACGCCTTAAAACACTTCAACTCTGGGGTAAGAGAGAAACACAGCACACCGCCGTACTGGAGGGATTCTATAACGAGTTCCCCCTGGCGAAAGCAGCAAACGATCGGATACCAAAACAATTCGTATTCGATAAGAAATACAAAATCCAGCTCCATGAGGATCACCGCTGCGAGGGATTAAACCCCGCGGAACTACGGATCTTCACGGATGGATCTAAAACAGGTACTGGCACGGGGGCTGGAGTCTTCTCGGAGGATCTCAACATCCACATAGCCAAACCTCTGGGGGCCCACAACACGGTATTTCAGGCAGAATGCATGGGCATTTCCCTGGCGGCATCTGCCATCTTAGCCAGGGAGGTTGCGGACCACTCAATTCGTATACTCTCAGACAGCATGGCTGTACTGCTAGCGCTAAACAACCACACAGTGAACTCAGGGTTAATACACGAGTGTCACCAACGCCTGAACCAGGTTGGTAATCTCAATAATATAACTATCCAATGGATCAAAGGACACAGCGATTCCCGTGGCAATGATGCGGCGGACGAACTCGCTAGAAGGGGATCGAGCATGGCAGCGGTGGGACCCGAACCTATCGTACCACTCCCTTTCGGATACCTACGCACACTGGTAAGGAAACGAACTAGTGAACAACACCACAAGCTGTGGCTGGACCACGGCGAGTGTAGGCAGGCCAAGGAAGCACTTCCTGCTATCAACGGCCGCTTCACCAAACGCGCGCTTCGGTTGACAAAACCACAGCTGCGCACAGTTACAGCCGCCATTACCGGACACGGCTCTTTTAATAAACACCTCTTTGTCTTAGGAGTCACAGACAGCCCCCTGTGCCGTGCCTGCATGGAGGAAGACGAGACAGCAGCCCACGTGCTTCTGCACTGCCCAGTGGTTGCAACATACAGGGCAAAGTACTTTGGTAACCCAGGTACTCTCCATGAGATAGTCAGCAACATCGGGGCGCTGCTGGCCTTTCTCGAGGAATTGGGATGGATCGAATAAGTTCCCACCCGTACGCAAAATACGCGCTTTGACGTGGAGTTGCGGACACCAGCCCGCTATACAATACAATACAATACAATACAACTGATGCCTTACTTGAATAGACGTTTTTTTACAATAAAACTGTGTTTCATTGGTGTGAACATTAAAAAATAGTGTTTCTGATTGTCAGCTGGGAGTGTTCCCATTCCCCATGCTCGACCAATCTCTACTGCAAGTTTCGAAGATCCCGTACAAACCCGTTCGGAAGTGCATCGCCCAGGCTCCTCGTACCTTTAGAGGGATGATCACTGGAGACAAATTCTGCACTGATCAGGACAATGGTAAGAGTACATCTGTGTTATCAAATGCTTAGTATTTTCCCTACTATTTTGAAGATAGCTTCCAGTATTTGATTCTGCACCAGTACGTTGTACCAAGTGGACGCATGTGGGTTGTCCTCGGTCCTCATTTTCGCTTTCGTATTTTGTGATTGGCTAGCCTTAATGATTGTGAATTCCTTGTCACTCTTGCCTGTTTCTTACAAGTAAAACAACTACTTATGGGCGTAGTACTGGGCGCTGGTACTGAGATACATGCTGGTGATTTAATAACCTTTATCTGTCAATGAGGTGATAAAAAATGCTTACCGTACATGCATCGAAATAGCCTACAAAAAAAACCTATACGACAGTACAGATTTATTTTCCATAATATTGGGAAAAGACCAAGCAGAAAACGTTTATTGATAAACAATGAGACTCTGAAGTTATCATTCCATCTTTGCACAGGTACCTTGATCTGTCGCGGCAACAACGGCACAGGTCTCGCCTTCCCTGGCGATCAGCAAGGCATAACCCGTTACTACTTACGAGGCGTCTTCTCTACAGCACCGCCAACAGAACAACAATGTGCCCCAACTATTATCATAGCATTTACTGAAGTGTATTATCATAAGGATTTCATTAAAGAACACCTCGCGACGTCGCTACCACCTCGCATGAAAGGATGGCTGGAACCCGAAGATGTTGTTAGTTGCTACCTTCAGGAACATCCAAGTGTGACATACTCCTGTAAGAAGGTCGATGATGACGAGTTTGGTGTATGCGGCAAGTACGAGCCTCCGGGGGCCTCAGTCAAAGCTCAGTGCCGGCCTGGCTACCACAGCCCAGAGGCCCTGCCTCGGATGAGATGCGTCAATGGGAACTGGTCGTATGTGGCTCAGTGCACTCCAGGTATAACATCAATATGGTTTTTATACAGTAAATTATTTAAGCTGTGTTTCTTTACAAATAATTAATAATATTTAATATTATTAGGAAAGAATAGTGGAGTAGTAAGTAAAATATAATTAATTATTGATCATTTTCATCCGTAGTGCTAGGCAACTAGACTTTTCTTAGTTGTAAAAGAAAGAGATAGATCAAGTATTAATTAAACTCATACCAGGATAAACAATAAAAATAAATTATTAAAAAGAAAACAAAGGAAATAAAACTAAATATCAAAATAAAAATAATGTAAAACTAAAACATTGTTGTTTTAGTTTTATTTTGATATTTAAATTAATTAATAGATCCTGTACGAGATCAAACGGGTAGGCATCCCCTTGTATCTTTTGGTGTTGCTATGCTTTGTCTCCAAAAGATCTGCGCCTCTCGTCGAGCTCCATTGGCGCGCTTTATTGGTGCTTGCCCACTGTTAATTCTGGCTTTCGTGTGACCCCATGGTCTCAATAAAAAAATTGATTGCTTTCTAATTCAATAGACATCATTGACCTTGATAGTGCAATGATGTCTATTGAATAAGAATAAAACTAGAATAATAGAATAGCTAGAATTGATATTCTAGCTATTCTATTATTCTAGTCTTCCTCATTAATCGTACCGTGGTTCATGTAACAGCTCCATTTCATAACAAACCAAACCGTGTTACCCAAGAACTGCGTTTTGGTGGTAAGATAGACAGTCGTTCCATGTTAAACACAGTTATTCAGCAGCATCCAGTTAGAGTGGAAACCGACCTGTGTTAGGTTAGGTTAGGCCTTTACTTATAATATGAAGAAGTAAGTAAAGTTTCGACACTGCTATATCCGAAACTGGAACAAACTACTTGTATTTTATGATTAAAGCTTTATCATTTTCTCACAGAATGTGGCTTAATGTCGGATAATGTTTCTTTGCCGTGGTACGCCCACATATACAGAAAAAATGGAAATTCAATTGGCCCGCACCAACCGATGTGTGGAGGAACTATTATAAGCCCCAACATTGTAGTATCAGGTAATGTTATTATTTTATTTTATGTTAAATCTCGGCCTACATGGCCGTAAGTAAATGTTCAATCTTCCTAACTAATATTACAAATGCGAAAGTAAGTTTGTTTATTTGTCTGTTACAAGCAGATTACAACCCTAATTGATTATAAAATTATAGATTATCGCGAGCAAAGCTGCTATCAAAAGCTAGTACGATATAAAGCTATCATTTCGATGCTTTACTGTGAGTCGAATCGTAGTGGAGTCATTGCGATCCCCGGCCACACTACGCACATGTATGCTGGTTAGCCGACAGATGAACCACGCAGTAATCATACTTTTGTGCATATCCTTTGTATTAGTTGACCGTGGACTGATTGACTTATTTTCTCAAAACGCATGATGAATGTGAATGAGATAAAAGAAAAAATAATAGTGATAGCGTGACGGCTGAAAGAAGAGAATGTAAGAAAAAAAACGAAAACGTGTTGCACCGACCCCAAGTAATATGGGATAACGACAGAGAGATGATTAGAATTAAGAATAATTTATTTTAAAAAAAAGTAGGTATTACAAAACTGTACATTTGGGTGCACTAGTGTTATTTAAGACAATTGTATAATTAGTGCTTATAAGCATACTATAACTAAAATATTTATAATAGTTGCAAGTAACGATAATGTCGAATTCAAATGTTAGGTAGCGACCTGCCTGATCTAGGTTTATTTAAACCTGTGTTTCATGATGATGTATAGTTATGCTTAAAATTCATTCAACCGCATTTCTTATTGCAGCTGGTCATTGCTTTTGGCACGAAAGCGAAGGAATGGTCGAGACTTCAGGAGACGTTGTGGTCGCTGGAAAGAAATATTTTGACGATATCAGTGACAATGAAAAGTTTCCTGTAAGTCAATACATCAAGATTATGATATTTTGAAATTAATTTAGTTTTAATTAACTATTTCCATAGAATTTTCAAGCCTGATTTTCACTAAACGTATTTATCAACTACTTTAGGGCCAAAAATTCTCCCTTCCCCCTGAGAGCACTAGTAATTATTTCAAAACCATGACGAAACCGGCATTTCTTAGAACCAAAAAATCGAAGATATTTGAAGTCTTCCAACCTTTTCCGCAGGTGGCAAGAGTAAAGCTGACCGACCGGTTTCAAGGAGCTCTGGGCAACTACCAGGATGACATAGCCCTGGTTATATTGAGCAAGGCTTTCACATACTCCAGGAAGCTGCATCCCGTCTGCCTGAACTTCGATTATGAGTTCAATAAGAAGGACTTGCAGGAGGGAAATTTGGGAACGGTAGGTCGACGCACCGGGTATTTTTAAAAACGCAAAGGAACCGAAAAATAGATCAATCACATAATGATGAACATAACGAAACAAAAAACTACACTGGAAGAATACATAACCTCCTCCTTTTTTAGAAGTCGGTTAAAAAAGGGCTACAGTTTCCTGAAACAATTTCGCCTTAGCTCATAAGGCTTCTGATTTCCCCATGTTATCCCTCCTAAAAGAATCACTCTGTATAATTTAGACTTTCTGTCGCCAGCTTTTTGACTTTCACTTTTGACTTAATTTGACCATCAGCAAGCAAGAAAGCTTCTTTATTTGTGCCTGTTAAGATTTATCAGATAAATAAAAACTAAATTCTGTCAGAAGATATTGCTACTACTACTTCGTCGGTCCGTATCCGTACATGGGCACACCGAAATACTTCGAAATATTATATTCCGAATGTCGTTGTTCCGATTTTCAAACGTCGCAATTTCATAACACCTAAGAATTATAATGTCTATTATTAAACATCACTAATTATTAACGAAAGACGTAAATGCGATTTATTTGTTTTTCGATTTTCATACGTTCGAAGAATCAAATGCTCGATGGGTTCTCGGCCCAAAACGACAATCCGATTTTCAATACCTCGACAGTTAAATTCATAAAATTAGGATTCTGATTCAAGTAGTATAATTATATTCAGTTACGCATGTAAATTCAAAATCTGGAAGTAACGTTTAATATGATTTAAAAACGTCTACTTTGTTATTAACATTTGTGTAAAAATCAAAACATCAAAATCAAAGCATTTATTTCAAATAGGCCAGTTACAGGCACTATAAAATTGTCGAAACAAAGATAAAAATTAAATGTAGCTACAGTCCCAGTCACAAGACATAAAAACTGTGAAAGTACTGTTGACAAAGATAAAACGCATCAAAACTCGAAAATTTATACCACCGCGTGACGTATTTAAAATTTTAAAAGCGTCGTATCTTCGTCAATTTTGGTTTACGTAACAAAAGAAAAAACACGGGTCAAATATTATTTGATAATCTAACTGACGGACTAATTAGACTTTTTCAGTTGACAAGCCTATTTATTATACACCTTAGGAATATTGAAATGTTGTAATTATAAAATATGATGAATGATAAATCGGAGTTGATATATTAGGAGTTTTAAACCGTACAGATTTTTTATTTCATTCATATTTTGAAATTCGTATTTGTAACTTACGGAATCAAGTTTTTCGTATTTATGTAGTGCATTCCTGACATATCGCAGTATTTGGGGAGTATGTTCCACCACTTCTTAAACACTAGGACGTCACAAAGAGCGGTTAGGGAGGCTGCCTCATGTAAATTTTGATGTTCGAAAAGTGCTGATTATCAGCCTAATTTGAATTAATGTCTTTTGATTTTGTTCATATGAAAATAATGTTTGTAGCAACTCGGAGACCTACGAGTCGACCAATCAGATCGTCCCGCGGTTGCGTGCCACTCCGATGCAACGAATGATATCGCTTCCTCTCTTTCCCGCGTGGCGGTTGCAAGCGTGTGACCGATGCGCGCGGCGCGCGGCGTCGCCAGTCCACTGCTTACGCGCAAGGCACAAATACGTGTTTCTATCTACCTCCCGCGCAAGTCGTTACGTGACGCCACGCGCCGATATTGTCCGCGAAATACCTAGATTCCGAACTATTTTACTGTAAAAGTGTTAATTAACGAATAAACTGTTGATCTTAACTCTAAGCAGAGACTTGTTTCCGTTTCCCCTGAAACCTGATTGTGATGGATGTTTCTGATTGTCAGCTGGGAGTTTTCCCTTTCCCCATGCTCGACCAGTCTCTACTGCAAGTTTCGAAGATCTCGTACATGCCAGAGCTGAAGTGCATCGCCCAGGCTCCACCTACCTTTAGAGATATGATCACCGGAGACAAGTTCTGCGCTGGTCTGGACAATGGTAAGTACATCTGTGTTATCAAATGCTTAGTATTTTCACTTCTGTATTGAAGACAACTTCCAGTAACTAGGAGCAGTGGTAGTGGTGGTTTTATGTCTGACTAAATAAATGAATTGAATTGACCCCCACTAACAAATTATAGGTCGTGGCTTCAAGGCTGTGTAATTTATTTCATCACTACATCATGTTGGCGCATTTAGTACAGTGCAGGTTGGTACTAAATGCGCCATCATGTGAGCGGGTTCCTTCTATCTGGCAGAATCTTGATGCTCCGAAATTTATTTGGCATTACACACTTGGCATAATTTTCTTTATACGAATATTTTTAAGGCACAAAAATTATTTAATATAATTATTTTTTGGCCGAATGTTTGTGTGTCCGAATTTACAATGGCATACTTTTAAGATGGCAGAATTTTGTTTGGCATAATTACCTTTGGCAATGTTCATATTCCGCATAATTTCGTTTAGAATAACGTAAACGTTATTCTAAACGAAATTGAAATTATACCAAATAATCGTCGCTCTAAATAAATTTAGAGCGACGATTATTTGGTATAATTTCACTTGGCATACTATGAAGATGCCAGATTTTCATTTGGAATAATTTTATTTGGTATTATTGCCATTTCTTTATAATAGCATTTTTAACCATTATTTAAAGTTAAAATATTGTCTTAAAAAGTCAATATGTTGTGCTACAAAAGTTAGTGACAGAAACGAATCGCTCCAAAACCGACTCCACGTAGTCTTGTCTGCCCTACCCCTAGAGTGTTATTTAAAATCGCGTAGGCGCGGAGGGTTGAGGCGGCCCGCGATGATTCTGACTTACAAAAATATGAGTTTTGAACGTATGATAAATTAATGTCAGCCAAACGATTTTCTGCGAAATGAAGTTTATGCTATCCGCTGGTATGCAAAATAATAATATGACATAAAAAGTTCTGCTATAAAAGGTAGACCCGCACTGAGCTGGTGTGGTTAATAAATATATATATATATATATCATTGTCAGTCATCAAGGCCCATAGGGTGTTAGTATCACATCTTCCTTATATACTCTAACAGTAACATGCACAAAAAATAAAAATAAAAATCACACATGTAGGAAGGTTTAACAAACTTTGTTGCCAACGTGTAGCTTGGTAAACCTCCCCATTCTAGGCCCATCCAGCCTCTGTGCAAACACCCTCAGAATGCTGTTGCTGCTTCTCCTCACTCGGGATATTACTGAGGCAACTTTCATCCGCAGTATCGCAACGTAATCGCCAGTGTGTGCATCAGCGAACATACCTGACGCACTACAGTAAGGTGGAAGCCTCAACAGCGCCCTGAAAGCATTGTTGTATTGAATGCGCAGGGCATTGTCTGCTTTTAGGGTATGGTTATCCCAAAGGCTGCTGGTGTAAAAAGTTTGGCAATAGGCCTTAAAAAGAGTTAGTTTCACGGGAACTGAACAGCCATAAAACCTTCTGCATATCATATTTCCCCTCACAGCCAGTGCCCTGCGCTCCCTTTCCATATCCAAGTCGTCTTTTAACTCTTCGGTGACAATATGGCCTAAATATTTAACGACTGACCATCCCCGACCAACTTAACATGCTAGCATATAAAATAGTTTCACTGTTTCCAAATTCAAATTCCCGTGACAGGTTGCGGCACAATTGCATGTCAGATACATCTATTTGAACTGGAACTTCATTGGGATACAAGATGGCGATCTAGTAACATGGATCCGTCAAGAACAAAAACATGCTTTTTGTACATGCATCGATATGGTCTATTGTTGAACAGGACTTTTTTTTCTATAAAATCGGGAAAAGGAAAGGCAGATAACGCTTATAGAAAAACAATGAGACTCTGAAGTAATCCTTCCGTCTTTGCACAGGTACCTTGATCTGTCGCGGCAACAGCGGTACAGGTCTCGCATTCCCTGACAATCAGCGAGGCATTGCCCGTTACTACTTACGAGGCATAGTCTCTACAGCACCGCCAACAAAACTTGAATGTGGCCCAACGAATTTCATAACATTGACTGAAGTGTATTTCTATGAGGATTTCATTAAAGAACACCTCGCGACGTCGCTACCACCTCGCATGATGGGATGGCTGGAACCTGAAGAAGATGTTAGTTGCTACCTTCAGGAACATCTAAGTGTGACATACTCCTGTATGAAGGTCGATGCTGTGCAGTTTGGAGAATGCGGCAAATACGAGCCTCTGGGAGCCTTGGTCAAGGCCGAGTGCCGGCTTGGCTACTACAGCCCAGAGGCCCTGCCCTGGATGCAATGCGTGAATGGGGCCTGGACGTATGTGGCACTGTGCACTCCAGGTATAACAACAATATGATTTTTCTATGATACAGTAAATTATTTAAGCTATCTAGGATCCTGCAAATAAATTAATTAGGAAAGGATAAGTGGAGGAGTTAGTAAAATATAATTAATTATTGATAATTTTCATCCGTAGTGCTAGGCAACTAGGCTTTTCTTAGTTGTAAAGGAAAGAAAGATAAATCAAGTATTAATTGAACTCATACCAGTAGGCCTATTACGTATCTCTGGTGACAGCTCGAAATGATAGTAACTTGACTCAGTGTCCATCAATTAACGGTCAAAAGGTTAGTTTCGTATTATGTATGACCCTGTTAGTCACCGTAAAGTGATATCCACTCAGTGTGATACGTAATACCAATATTATGACATTCACGGTTGTCATCAAAGTTCGGTGTACAACCGAAGCTTGATAGTCACTGGATATCAGAAAGATACGTAATAGCCCTGCAGGAAAAACAATAAAATATAAAAAAGAAAACAAAGGAAATAAAACTAAATCTTATTGCGTTTGGTAGGCTATTAGGGTTGTCTGAAGCACTGCATGTCTAGTTCGTAAGCCGTTTTATATACAAAATAGTCACCGAACACGAAACCAGGCTAATGCTAGCCGAACAATCAGTCACACACTCAAATACTTGGCGCAAGCGCGGGGAATACCGTGACACCGCGCAGCGCGTCTCGTAGACCACTCTACTAAAATGCGTGCGCATCCGCGCGTGAGTATCACTGCCGCGCACTCTATCGGTGGCTGGGGAAACAACTACCGGGGTTGCCAACTACACACGACTAGAATGTACCATTGGCCTCACGCTATAATCTCAATATTGAGACTAAAAAAAGGTCGAGGCCTGCACGAGGTCAAAAGGGTATCTCAGCATGGACGTAGGCATCCCCTTGTATCTTTTGGTGTTGCAATGCTTTGTCTCCAAAAGATCTGCGCCACTCGTCGAGCTCCATTGGCGCGCTTTATTGGTGCTTGCCCACTATTAATTCTGGCTTTCGTGTGAGGGGATTGTCCCAATAAAAAATGTGATTGCTTTCTAATTCAATAGACATCATTGGCCTATCAATTCTAGCTATTGTATTATTCTAGTCTTCTTCATTAATCGTACCATGGTTCAGCTCGTGCTTCGTGGTAACAGCTCCATTTCATAACAAACCAAACCGTGTTACCCAAGAACTGTGTTTTGGTGGTAAGATAGACAGTCGTTTCATGTTAAATACTAGTATTCAGCAGCATTGGTTAGACTGGAAGCCGACGTGTATACCTATTGCTGAGACGTTTGTTTATGTCCGCAGCTAAAACTAAAGGAAATGGTGGTGGTCCTTTAGCAGAACTCTCTTACGTTATTTTTCTTTAAAAAGTTACGATACTCAGTCAAATTCAATTGAATAAATGACTGATTCCAATTTCATCATAGTTGCGAAAAGATTAGGCAATTGATGTCATGCATATTATAAAGACGTAAAGTTTTGACGCCGCTGCATCCGAAGCCGAAACAAACCTAACTTGTAATTTAGAAAAAGCTTTTTCATTGCCCCACAGAATGTAGATTATACTGGGATTCTGATTCGTTGCCGTGGTACGCCCACATATACAGGAAAAAGGGAAAATCAATTGGCCCACACCAACCGATATGTGGAGGAACTATTATAAGCCCCAACATTGTAGTATCAGGTAATGTTATTATTTTATTTTATGTTTAATGTCGGTCTACATGGCCGTAGGTAAATGTTCAATCTTCCTATTACAAATGCGAAAGTAAGTTTGTATAAGTGTCTGTTACAAACAGATTACAACCCTAATGATTATAAAATTATAAATTATCGCGAGCAAAGCTGCTATCAAAAGCAAGTACGATATAAAGCTAACATTTCGATGCTTTACTGTGAGGCGAATCGGAGTGGAGTCATTGCGATCCCCGGCCACACCACGCACATGTATGCTGGTTGGCCGACGGATGAACCACGCAGCTAACATACTTTTGTACATATCCTGTGTATTAGTTGACCTTGGACTGATGGACTTATTTTCTCAAAACGCATGATGAATGTGAATGATATGAAAGAAAAAATAATAGTGATAGCGTGACGGCTGAAAGAAGAGAATGTAAGAAAAAAAACGAAAACGTGTTGCGCCGACCCCAAGTATTATGGGATAACGACAGAAAGATGATGATGTATAGTTATGCTTAATATTCATTCAACCGCATTTCTTATTGCAGCTGGTCATTGCTTTTGGCACGAAAGCGTAGGAATGGTCGAGCCTTCACGAGACGTTGTGGTCGCTGGAAAGAAATATTTTGGCGATATCAGTAACGAAGAAAAGTTTCCTGTAAGTCAGTTCATCAAGATTAGAATATTTTGAAATTGACTGAAAAATCTTAGATTCACATTTTTCTATTGAATTTTCTAGTCTGATTTTAACCGTTTGAGTAAACATATTAATCAGCTACTGCAAGGCCTCCCTTCCCCCTGAAAACAGTGGTAATGTTCTCAAAACGGTGAAGGAAAACATGGTGAGGAAACCGGCATTTCTTAGAACCGATAATTCGAAGACATGTGACGTCTACCAACCTTTTCCGCAGGTGGCAAGAGTAAAGCTGACCGACCGGTTTCAAGGAGCTCTGGGCAACTACCAGGATGACATAGCCCTGGTTATATTGAGCAAGGCTTTCACATACTCCAGGAAGCTGCATCCCGTCTGCCTGAACTTCGATTTTGAGTTCAAGAAGATGCAGATGCAGGAGGGAAACTTGGGAACGGTATGTCCACGCACCGGGTATTTTTGTTCTATTCTCCTGTGACAACCGCTACGCTATTCCTCATACAATCCATCCATTTTTACGTTGATCTTCCTTTCTTTCTTCATCCATCACCATTTATATTCATCACTCTTTACTCAAATGTGTTAGGAACGATAGAAACCATTAACACCAAAACATCACATTAATATACAGAATTGTTTTAGACTTGGACTTTCGATTAATTCAGTTATTAAACAGCAGTTTGTGTTTTATTAACGAAGTAGGTACGATTTACTATGCCATTCGGATTTTGTTTGCTGATTTGATTTATTTGCTTGTTGATTCCATTTCTATAAAATTTTCTAATGATTGTCCAAACCGAAGTCGATGAGTCACAAGAAACCTGCCGACTGAGATCGGTCCGGACAAATCGTCAGTCAGAATAATTTTATTGTATATACATACCTAAGAGAGGAAAAAATTGGCAATGTGAAAATTGTGACGCGCGCAAGGTCTTTTGGCCCTAATATTGAAATTTCCCGCGCGCCGGAGAGCGTCGCGTCGCCGAGCGCCATGGGGCGGGGCGGCACTCGACGAATCCGAAGGCTTCCCGCCAGATACTTACAGCCTTATTCATAAAAAAACCTTAATTGAGGTTTGATCGGTCTGTTAGTTAGCAGACTCAATAAGCTTGTTAGACGGTTGTCAAGAAGTATGATTCATAAACGCTTGCTAGCAGTCTGCTAGCTCTCGGCCGCGTTACTGGCCATTTTTATATAGTGAGCAGAGTGATTCGCCAGTGCTCGCGTCACCGCTGCACACACCCTGCTTACCGTCGGCTGCAAGAGCTTGTGAAGCTGCATCATCTTGGACCAAAAATGTATGGTTTTATCAGCATGTAAAGTTAGGTCCTGGGCACAGGTTATTTATAAACACAATCGGGTGAGATCGTAAGAGATCTTAAAAAAAAACAATGTTTTATGGCTGATAGTAAATAGGTAATGTTAGATATGCATACTTCTTTGCGCCCCCAACATCTTATTGCAGTAAGAACCTGCAGCTCTGGTGTCATTCTGGCGCCTCTCCGGTCCTTGGTGAGGTCCGCCCTCACCAATTGAACAATAAATTGGACAGTCCCCTTGTCAAACCGGTACCGTCGCCGAAATTCTACATCGGGCAGATCCTCTATAGGATCTGCCCTTTGATTATACACCTTGCGACGCCGCGGTTGTGGTTGGAAATTAACAGCTTGTATTGCCTGCATAGCTTGCATTGCCACGAAAAGATAAATTTGACGATACAACCCCAAGATCAACTTAAAAAAAAACGATATGGGTGAATATGTTTGTTTTCCCGCCATTTCCGATCCGTATGTTTATAATGTTGCACCTAAGTGCAAAAAGCCGTAGCTATGTCATCCTAATTTTATTTTTTTCAAATTTATTGTTAGTCCACGTATCATCTTAAATTTACTCTAAACCTAATGAAGAGCCTTTTTAAATACAAATTCCTATGAAAATAATTTTCCTGGATTTTTTTAATCTTTGCGTAACCCTCCCGTAACTAAAATTATCTTCGGTATGGTTTTTTGCTCTTGTCAAAGTCAGCTGTTCTTTGTGGCAGCCATTTTGTGACTTAGCAGGGAGATAAAGGAGGGTCAACAGTCTTCTAACTTTAGCAGAGCTATGATGGACTGTAGAGATGGGTAGCTATTCCAATAACTAGCCAAATACCGGCTATTAATGAAATAGCCACGGCTATGGTATCCGTCAATATGGTAACTAGCTATTGGCTACTGGCTGGCTAGAATACGGCACAGCGGATAGTCGCCACAGAGTATAATATAACTACTACGTTTTGCAACCGCCCCGATATTCGGTAGCCGACTAGCCGGAGTAGCCGTTAGCTACTGCGCTGAGTAGGTAGTGACGTAGTGTGAGACGCGAGTGCGAACTCTGAACTTGTTTCGCATCACACATCTCTTTCTCACAATAGTCACAAAATAGATTAGAGAAAGAGAGGGCATTATACTTAGTAATTTCGAAAATAATTTAAATTCGTTCGTTTAGTGTACGAATTAATGAAATACGATAATTAGAAAGGTAGTAGTTAGTTAAAGTCAGATGTAAAGGTAAACATTGAACTCGAATCGCAGGGCAGTTGATCGTTATTCATTTAAGTCCAGCTGCGCCGCTAGCGAGAGCTAGTCGTTATTGTTCAATAGCCAACCACAAATAGCCGGCTAGCTAAGCTATTGAAATTTCGGCTAGTTACCCATCTCTAATGGACTGATTAGCGTTAACAGACGTTTATGAATCATGTTTTTTTGTATCGGGCCTTCAAAGATACTTCAAGGAGGCTCTAACTTTTTATGAATAAGGCACTGAGACTAATTGGAACAAGAGACTAACGGACAGTAATAAGAGACTAATTGTTTGTGGTGTGAGGAGCGATTTTCGATAATTTTGTATAACGAGGTGGCCATTACTAACTGAAGACTAACTGATACCTTACTTGAATAGACGTTTTTACAATAAAACTGTGTTTCATTGGTGTGAACATTAAAAAATAGTGTTTCTGATTGTCAGCTGGGAGTGTTCCCATTCCCCATGCTCGACCAGTCTCTACTGCAAGTTTCGAAGATCTCGTACATTCCAGTTCGGAAGTGCATCGCCCAGGCTCCTCCCACCTTTAGGGAGATGATCACCGGAGACAAGTTCTGCGCTGGTTTGGACAATGGTAAGAGCTGTGCCATCAAATGCTTAGTATTTCCCCTTCTGTTTTGAAGGCAGCTTCCAGTAACTAGCACTAGTGACCCAGTGGCATTGACCCCTACTAACAAATTATAGGCCGTGGCTTCAAGGCTGTGGAATTTATTTCATCAGTACATCATGTTGGCGCATTTAGTACCAACCATCGTGTACATGCATCGATATAGTCTACTGTTGAACAGGATTTTTTTTCTATAACATTGGGAAAAGGCTAGGCAGATAACGCTTATAGAAAAACAATGAGACTCTGAAGTAATCCTTCCATTTGCACACAGGTACCTTGATCTGTCACGGCAACAGCGGCACAGGTCTCGCATTCCCTGACAATCAGCGAGGCATTACCCGTTACTACTTACGAGGCATCGTCTCTTCAGCACCGCGAACAGAACAAGAATGTGGCGCAAAGAATTTCATAACATTGACTGAAATGTATTACCATAGGGATTTCATTAGAGAACACCTCGCGATGTCGTTACCACCTCGCTAGCCACGATAACCACATAATTATTACACGTACATTCCGAAGCCTCCGTAGCAACTGGACAGATTCCCAGCTGGACAGTTTCGCAGCTGGACAGATTCTCAGCTGGACAGTTTCGCAGCTGGACAGATTCTCAGCTGGACAGTTTCGCAGCTGGACAGAGTACAGTCATGAAAAAATAAGTTTATATGTATTATGAAACACAGGATACATTTAAGAAGAGTTTATTTAAGGTTTTTATTTAAAGTTTATTCAAGGAAAGTCCAAATCCTTTTAACAAATCTACTTGATCTTATCACAAAATAAAGGGTAAGCAGACTTGTACATTTAAAATTAACTATGAGAAAGAAATGGATTTACAAATGAGATAAAAATACAGCTAATTATAAAAGTACCTACCTATCTCGCACTCTATGGAAAGTATGAAGGTGGTAGTTTTATAGATCAGGTGATGAATCAGATCAGCACTGTAGGAGAGACAGGAACAGGCTTCAGGGTAATTCTGCTTTGTGAGGATCGACCGGAGGACACGGTGGAGCACACTGTGGAGGTGTGCCCCGCTTGGGCGGAGCATCGCCGTGTCCTCGAAGCGGCGATCGGCGGCGGCGACCTCTCGCTTCCGGCCCTGGTTCAATCCATGGTCCGGAGCGAGACGGAATGGGACGCCGTCACCTCCTTCTGCGAAGCAGTCATGCTAGCAAAGGAGGTGGCGGAACGTGAGAGGGAGAGATTTTTACGTCCCGGCCGCCGCGGGAGACGCCCCGGGCGTCGGGGGCCACCATGTGGCCCCCGGCAACCGTAGTCGCGGGCCTGTGGACGGGAAGCTATGGGCTAGCTCGGCGTCCGTCCGTCTCATGACGACAGGCCGTGTCGACGGCGCGTTCGTGTTCCACGCGCGCCTCAAAGAGAGTCAGCAAAAAGAGAAGGGGTCCGCAAGGGCCGATGCCTGCCGGGGCTGCGGGACTATTCGAAAGAGATACCGTGGCCCCGGAACACAAAGGGCGATGAAGGAACATGGATGGGTTTTAGTCAGTAAAAGTCTGACACTCCCTCCTGCTCCTCCTGCTGAGCGGGAGGAGTCATTTGATGATTTCCCATCCGAGAAAAATAAAATAAGAAGGTATTTCTGCTAGAAGGGCGTCATGCAGTTCTCCGAGATAAACGCCAGGGCAGTAACAAAGACAGTTTCAAGGATCAGGAGTAGAGGTCCCAGGTGAATCTTTGAGTTGGATCACCCGGGAAGTGTTGGTATATACGGGAGGTTGTGAACTCTAGTATATTTTCGTTTGCTTTTCAAAAACCAAGCTGTTTTAAGAAGCTTCTCATATGAAATCCAATTGAAGACTGACTCCGCCGGTTCATCAGCTCGTTTTCAAAGTAGCCTTCCTTCCAATTTTTGAATATTAGTTTTTCTTGTTGCGGCCATATAATCATCTCATCTGACAAGTGTAGTCGTCCAGGACATATCAGACTTCCAAGAGTGATACTATATTTGACATATAGTAACTACGTACAGAAACTTTATACGTTTACACTTGTCATCCATTATTGTCCCGTATTAGACGCACTCTTGGAAGTCTGATATGTCTTGGCCGACTACACTTGTCAGGTGAGATGATTACGACGTACAAGTCTGCTCACCCTTTATTTTGTGATAAGATCAAGTAGATTTGTTACATCCTAAAGCTTCTTCGTATCTTCCGGAACGCTTCGAGTATCTTGTTTCGGGATAGCCCTTTGTTAGATGTGTTCAAGAAAAGAATTAAAAACAACATTTCCTGTCAACATGATTATAGTTTGTAAATAGTGTTCTCTATGTAAGTGTATATATATATTTATTATATTGTATGTATTACGTATATTATATTATATATAAGTTAATTTAAGTTTTAAACTGTATTGTTTGTGCACATAAGTATATCGTCTTCTGTAAATCTCGCAACAGAAGTAAGGTTTGCTGCAAGAAAACCCAATTCTGGGTTAAGCTCGCCGTTGTACTTATGCTATATATTTTTCATTACTCATACTCTGAAAGTAGGTCTGAAGTTGCCTGAGGAGCGGATTGAAAGTAATACTTTTCAGCCCTAGGGAGAATCGTTTTCAACTGACAACTGTCAAATTATTAAAAAAAAAATGTTCATTTTTCTATTGAACCATGTTCCAACTTTCTATACAGCCACGATGTAAAATTGAAATAACAAAGTTAAGTATTAATTAAAGAATATATATTTTTTAAATAACTTTATTATAATTAAGTTTCAACTATTTCTTTAAAATAACATTGATTTGGGCAAAATATTTACCATTTTTTCGATGATGAAAATGAAAAATAGGTAATGGCTGAATAGCTGGCCGGCCATAGAAAAAAAAAACAAAGTCGGCAGGAAAGCGGCAACACGATCTACATTTTTTTTCGAGTTGATTCATGTTTACTTTCCTTGTATTCGTAATGAAAAGCACAGTGTTTACCTCGGGTTAAAGACTTATTTAGTCCCTCGAACTATTAGCGCCCTCGCTGCGCTCGGGCACCAAACCCCGTCTCGGGACTAAATAAGTTACTTTCACCCCTTTTTTTTTTTCTTTTGGGTAACAATGTACCTACTATTAATTATGTGTGTTTCTTTTTTAATTTGGTGTGCAATAAATAATAAGAAAGAAAATCTTTAAAACACAAAGGCATGACCTGCCTTACATGTCCTTACATGTCAATCATATGTCTGTCTGTTTGATTTTAGAATCAGAATCAGAACTTTTTTTGCTTTGTGTTTTTCTTTTTGCTTTATTGCTAGAAGTTAAGGTCAATGTGGGCAAATCCGTCATATTTTTTTGAAAGTTGAAGTCAGTTGACTATAACTGGTACACTAAACTACTTTAATAAAAATTTGATGGTTGTAAGCGATAAAGAATTTTGTTGTCTTTTATACACATCCATTATAAACAACAGAGCATTCCTCCATATTTAATTAAAAATGATTTTTTAAAAAACAGTCGTTAGACGGATTTTCCCGAGGATTGGGGCAAATCCGTCTAGTAGCAAATTTTCCTAGAATTGCGCCGTTAGATCAAAGTATGCAATTTGTAAACAAGTAAATGCACATGTTGAAGAAAAATGTATTGTAACGCAATAAATTTAAGGTTGAATTTACGTTTTATTCCCTAAAAACTTTTTTGGGGGCTAATCCGGCCTATTTTTATAACCAGGGATTATGAACCTTTGCAAAGAAAACTAATTTAAATATTTTTACTCACAATCATCAGTTTCATTTTGCAGGTACATTGAAACATGCCCATCTTATTTAGAGATTGGTATATTTAGTAATGACTTAAATAAACAGGGTTAAGAAAGCCCTTATAAAGAGATTAAAAGTAACTCTTACTTTTATAAAAGTATTAGAATTATAAACAATGCTGCACACAAAATTAAAAATCGAATTAAGTAGGTACTTAAATAAAAATCAGTTTCCGAAAAAGAAATGGTTTTATTCATAATGACATAATATTTAATGACATATTACTAGTGTTAAAATGGAACATACTCAACGAAACGTTCTTGATTTTAAATCTTTAATTTAATTTTAATTTGGTAGAGTTGCGCTACCATTTCGGACTGCTAAATCAAAATCAATCAAAATCAAAGCATTTATTTCAATTAAGCCAGTTACAGGCACTTTTGAACTGTCGAAACAAAGATGAAAATTAAATGCAGCTACAGTCCCAGTCACAAGGCATAAAAACTGTGAAAGTACTGTAGTTGCCCATTCCCTAGCGTAGATCTCTATGGAGAAGAACGGGCAAGAAACTCCATGGAAGTACTGTAGTTGCCCATTCCCTAGCGTAGATCTCTATGGAGAAGAACGGGCAAGAAACTCCATGGACAATTCATGTTAAGATGGTATATTATGTGAGAACAATGTAGCAAGATGTGCACGTTAAAAGTGTCCACAGTAAAACAAAACAGAAAGTAAACAATTCAAAAACTAAAATAATTCATTAAAATAAGCCATGGCAACTGAGAGATGACCAGTCACAACTGACAGCGCCCGTTCACGGACATGACGCATAGATCAGCACCATTCAACTCAACCATTTTGAAGGGAACTAAATGATCCGACACATGCGCCACCATCAGCGAGACTTTTGAGTGAGCATGACATATTCTCAACCGCCAGGGCACATTCAAGTCAAGAAAAGACGTAGGTTTCCAGCGACTGATAGCATTCTAGTACATAGCACTCACACAATATGGGCTATGCGATTATATAATACTAAAGAGATTGAATCTATACAATGCAAAGATAGTTGTACAATCATCAGCAGCTCCAACAATACAATTAGTGCTATCCATTTATGCGCCCCTGTCCTTGTGGAGCAGGATCGGCATTGAGCCAAGCATTTTTATCAGCGATATAATCGTCCAATTTGTAATATGCTTGCTTACTTAATGTGCGTTTAATGCATGTTTTAAATTTTGTTTCATTCAGTTCAAGAATGCTTTGTGGAATTTTATTATAGCATCTCAAACAGTACCCCATGAAAGAAGAGTCTACTTTAGCGAGTCTGAAGCCTGGCTGAACTAATTGGTCCCTATTTCTAGTACTGTAATTGTGTCTGTCACCTCTTTTACCAAAAAGATGTAGATTTTTCCTCACGTACATTATGTTTTCGTAGATGTATTGACAATGTACCGTCATGATGTTAATTTCCTTAAACAGTTCCCTCAGAGAATCGCGCCTATGTCTGCAGCCCGTCCCCATAATAAAATGCCATAAGACATTATACTATGAAAGTAACTAAAATAGACCAATCTAGCAGTATCTACATCAGTAAATTGTCGGATTTTTCTAATAGCATATGCTGCTGAACTTAGCCGCCCCGCCAGAGATGTTAAATGAGAACCCCATTGAAGCCTTGAATCAAGCGTAATCCCCAGGAAAACCGTTTTATCTACGAATTCAAGTTTCTCTTTATTCAATACTATATCACAATCACTACTTTTGACATTCGGTAAAGCAAATCTTTTGCATTTCGTTTTTTTTTTCATTGAGTACCAAATTGTTTACTGTGAACCAATTATGGACTTGAAGTAGGGCATTATTCACGTCGTCTAGAATTTGGGCTCGTCTATTTATCTTAAAAATTAGGGAAGTGTCATCGGCAAATAACACCATATTTTGAGATTGGTGTTTCAGTAAATACGGTAGATCATTTATATATACTAAGAAGAGGAAAGGACCCAATATTGAGCCTTGCGGAACCCCCATTTTGACTTTTAACACCATTTATTTGAACATATTGTTGTCTATCACTCAAATAAGATTTTACCAAACTAAGTGCAAGTTTACCTAGTCCGTAATGCTCAAGTTTCAAAAGTAATATGTCGTGATTTACACAATCAAATGCTTTGGAGAGGTCACAAAATATTCCTACAGCGTCTTGGGACTCTTCCCACGCCGCAAATATGTGCTTTAATAAAGTTACACCAGCGTCAGTTGTACAACGTCCCTTAGTGAAACCATACTGTTGATCGTGTAAGATTCTGTTGGTGTTAAAATGATGGAGCATTTGATTAAGCATTACCTTTTCGAACACCTTGCTAAAAACTGGCAACACGGATACAGGCCTATAATTATTAGTATCTTTACTATCCCCGGATTTGAAAAGAGGTATGACTTTACTGTATTTCATTAAATCAGGGAACACTCCTTGGTCTACGCACAAATTAAAAATTAAAGCTAAGTAAGGAGCTATAGTCTCAAGTATGGATGTACAAACTTTGATAGACATTCCCCATAGATCTTCGGTCAGTTTGATTTTTATTTGCCGGAAAGCTTTAATAACTATCATAGGGTTTATGTGTTAAAATTTAAATTCAGCCTGGCATCCAGACACATTCGCCTTTAATAAATCAATTGAGACTTCAGGAGAGGAATTAAGAGCCTCCGTAGTTTTAACGGTATATCGGTAAAGAAATTTACAAATTCTTGAGCTACTTCCTGATTAGAGCTTTTAGGACCACATGCTGTATTTAATGTATAGCTAGTATTACGTATTTTCTTCCTGTTAGTCTCGCTATTTATGACTTTCCAAACTGTCTTTATTTTATTTTCTGCTGTTTTGATATTGTTGCTAATGTGCAGGGCTTTGGCAACCTTGCATGTATTTCTAAAAATTTTTGAATTCTTCTTTTTTTTTTTTCTTAGCAACATATTTGTTAAAAGTTTCACAGCCTTACAAATAAAAATGTGTTATATCGCATCTATTCCATTCTTATACTAAGTATAGTTATAACAGTTATAACTTAAGAATATGTCAAGAATATTTTTTTACAAATAAACCAGATATATCTTTGGTATAACAACTCTTCCGTAAAGTCAAAATGCACGATTTGGCAACAGCGCGACCAAAGAGAAACTTCTAAAAAAAAGCAGTTTGTCCGTAAAAACTGAATAGACCCTTTGTCAACTTGACGTTTCTCGACCTTTTTTTTTGTTCTATTCTTTGCGCGCGAACTGAGTCAATACAGTTGTAATAGAATTTGTTTATTTTTGTGGATAGAGAAATATAATTTTAAAAGTGAATATTAAAATGGTTAAGAGAGACCGATCGAACTATTAGAATAGAATAATCTTTATTTACGTCCCCAGTACCTCAAAACAGAAGATAATCCACCTCCGCGCGTGTCCATATTGAGAGATCTACCAACTAATTGGTCTAAAAACACCACCTTTAGAAAATTGATATTTTAACCGTAACTGCTCATGGCTATATACCTCAATCAAAAGGATTTCTCTTTTTTTTAATATTTTAACTTTTCTTTTTACTGGTTCTACTTCTTCTATTGCATCTAATTCCATAATCAAAACGAACGTAAAATATTTAAATGCGCGTAAACAAACACAAACCGTGGTATTTTTATGGTTATACTAGCTTTATACAAGGGTGGAGGCGCGAATAACTTCGGAATAGCAGTTGTATGCAAACTTATGTCAAAGCTATACTTGATATAAGCTATACTTTGTTTATTTGTAGACATTTTGCTTATTCTTAGTTTATTCTCGAGTATAACTTTTATACCACGTTTATTTGTAAGGCTGTCAGTGTTTATATAAGGCTTAAGGCCTTAGAGCTCAAATAGTGTTTCCCTACTTTTTCTGATACATCTAGTTGCCCAATCACTAAATATAAATATAAAGCTAAATAATAATATAAATAAAAATATAAAGCTAAATATAAATATAAAGCTAGTACAGCTGCATGGAACTTGTCCTTGTTATAGGAACCCTTTGCTGTTTTTGTCGCACCAGGATTACTGTTATTTAGTAATCATGAGAAAACTGAAAACAAACGAATAATTAATAAACATTATATCTGACCATAAGCCAAATCTAGTATTAGTTAGCACTAAAGCATGAAGGGATTCTTATCATATTTTTTATTTATTCCGAATTTTAGACATTTCGGCACTATGTTGTAGGTTCCATGTTTACGGGTAAATGGGTGGTAGCAGCGGTAGTTTAAGTGCTAATACTTGTTAGTGCTAGTTATTAGTTGAGTTTAAAAACTTATGCCAGCAAATCTATTATAAATAACACAAATCTTTCGGGTCGATAGCAATGGCGGTTGAAAAAGGTTGACAATATCTGGAATGGGATAATTCGATATGACGATTTAGCCCCTTTGATATTAGACGGATTTTCCCACTTGACCATTTTGAGGTAACATGTTTTTGAAAACAATTATTTCTGTATCTACTGGTTTTTATTCAAAACAAATAGAAAAATCCGTTAAAACACTTATTAAACTATATGTTACACATACTCAGAAAGTCGTAACTTGTAAAATTGAATATTTACCTTATAAGAAACGTCAGCACGCAACACTTGAGTGTCGAGTTCGAATCACAACTAAACTTCAAACGATTTTTTTTTACTCTTGTAGACAACTTTGCTCCATCTATGAATCATGGTTAGAACTAAAAAGTGATCCAGTTTTATCGACCGAATCAGTAATAGCGTAACTATTCTGTAATGAGTAGTAATGCATGTATACGGAATAGCCCCGTACACGAATTTGCCCACATTGACCTTAACTGAAATTTTTCTTGTTTAATTATAACCCAGCAAAAGTACTAGGCTAGCATAAGCTCAAAGTGATATGTATTTTAATCATTCTGGGTAGGCGAGTGAGTGGTGGGTAGGAATACTAGAAACTATGATTGAAATACCACCTTGAACTTATGCCATCCTAGTACTTTTGGGGTACATCATTTGCGTCATATGTGGCCACAAACCAGTTTTTTTCCCGTTCGTCGCCAGTGATCACGAAGCCATTGGTGACGACAGGAACTAGTTACACTACCTACCTACTCTCTAGTAATGGCATCTCGCGAAGCTACGTGAGGCCTTGGTTGTACGTCATTCTATTTATAAACACAATTTAATATTCAAAAAATATTTACGCCGTAAAGACGCATTATTGCTTTGCCGAATTAAAAAAAAACATTCACCTCCGACTATAGGCATTGAACCAATTTGGACTAAGTATAGGTATAGTTATCTGTGGCAATTTTCATTCCGTGTTGGAAAATGAAAAAAAACGTACGGGTGTGAAATACATTGCATGTAGAACCGAATCGTAGTGCGATAAGCACCAGTTTTCGAGGAAGTGTATTGAAAAATAATTTGCGGCATCACTGTACAATAACAACGTCATCAGTTGGAGCACAGGGCCCTTAAGTCCCCACCCTGAGCGGTGCTTCACCTAGGTGAAGCACGGTTCCAGCAGGCGTTCTAAGCATTTGTCATAACTGAAATTTTAGTCCTAATTGTTCAAATCGAAACTTGAAAAGTGTTTGCCCTTGCCCGTTGGAGCAAGTCGTCCAGTTTCCTATCTTGACCACTTTTTCATAACGTCCGTACTTCCAACTCATCCACTTTAGTTATGTCATGGACTGTACACGAAACTGTCCAGCTGAGAATCTGTCCAGTTGCTGCGGAGGCATTCCGAACACCATCACACAGAAAGTTTTCAACGGTAATTTAAAAAAAAATCTGCTGATGTAATTAACAAATATTTTTAATTTTTTAATGTAGGTACCTAATTTTTTTTTCTTATGTATTTTTTAATTGTAACATAGTTTTCTATAAGTCGTTTCACTAACAAATATTATGGACCAAATATATCTTGAAAAAAAAAGATTGTGATTTTTGTTTATTGCACTTTTGTAGGAAAGAGCGCTGTTGTTTTAGTCTAGTTATACGAAAACCGAAAGGAAATGTACATCAATGTCTTATTAATCATTTAGCATCGTGGGCTGCCCTACTATTATTAGGTATCTGGATCCCTATTAACGTAACTGTGAGAGCCTTATCACACTAGGGGATTGCGAGCGGATTCAAAGCGGAGCGAGCGCGCAGCGAATTCGTTGCGGTCCGCTAGTGTGATAAGGCTCTACACACGCTATAGAAAAAGACTGTCCTAAGACAGACTATTTCCCTACTAGTGCGAGCGAGAGATAAATAGTCTGTCTCGCTCGCACTAGTCTGTCTTAAGACAGTCTTGTCTTGTCTATAGTGTGCGGTAGCCCTTACACTTGCCGTTTTAAGTTACAAGTGGCAAATATTTTGAGTTAGGTGCGTTGACGTAAACAGACACCGATTAGGTAAAACTAAAAGTTTATTAGATGTACCGATATTAGATATCGCGAAATGTGGAAGGAGGGAAGGGAGGCCTTTGCCCTGCAGTGAGACAATATAGGCTTATAATAATATAATAATTAATAGATGTACCGATCACAACATATTAGTTATAGAAGGTTGGATACTACCTACCTACCTTCTCTAACTTCAGACTGGTGTCTGTTTACGTCAACGCACCGGTTAGTGGGTCGTCTTAAGGGCACTATGAAAAAAAGAAAAATTTCGCGACCAATTTCGAGGTAGTTGGTCACAGTTCTAACCTAACCTAACCTATGGATCTCTTCGACATTGTTTTTACGACAAACGATAAGTCGGAGACAAAAAATACCAAGACACTTTTAGCCTTATATTGAGGTGTTTTATACGATAGAATCGACAAAATAAACGTTTTGCGAAAATAACACTTTTTTGGCTAAAGTCCTCGCGCCGTAGCGCCCCTAAGCTCCATCCAACGCACCTAACTCAAAATACTAGTAGTAGTTCTAGCTTCTAGCTAATCCGTATTGTTCGCATATGTAGGTAAGTGAATTGCCAACTAACTTAAAGTTATACAGGGTGTAAACGGAGCCTCCACGAAACCGTCAACCAAGCATTTTGTACATTAAACTAAGTAACTGGACCCAAAAATTATTGCTGGGAAACGACTTTTTATTTGGGGTGAAAAATCACGGTTTACGGTAAAACTCAATGTAACTGTTGTAATTTCTAGGAAAAAATACGACTTTTAAAGATGTGAAAATTTATTTTTCTATTCTGTCTTTGGTTATGTCAATACTCAAATAAATTTTCACATCTTTAAGTCATATTTTTTCCTAGAAATTACAACAGTAACGCACTCAAAACATTGTGCTGATGGACGCAATTAATAGTAAAAGGGTTGCTATGGAGGTATTTAAAGTAAAGTCATATGTTTGAAAAAAAACTTGTGAAAAAGTTGGAACTTTGATCCCCAATATCTCCGTAACTAGAAGGTTCCCAGGTATGGTGCAGAACAAAAAAAATGATCGCAATGACGGAGAGAACAAGTGCCTTTTGGCTTCGTAATAAGAGAAAAGCGAAGGGGTCCGCAAGAGCCGAAAGCTGCCGGGGCTGCGGGACTATTCGAAACAGATACCGTGGCCCCGGAACACAAAGGGCGATGAAGGAACATGGATGGGTTTTAGTCAGTAAAAGTCTGACACTCCCTCCTGCTCCGCCCAGAGCGGGAGCAGTCATTTGATGATTTCCCATCCGAAAAAGAAAAAAAAAGAAAAGTTGCTGCGTTTGCAGCCTGACGTAGGTACGTAAACCGCACACTAACCGTTTACAATTATATGACGTCTTGTGACGTAGTTTCCATTTCAATGACTAGTAGCCTTGATCCAATCAGTTTAGCAAACAAGTCAGCCGGGGCGGGTGGACCGCACAAAGGTCGCCAAAAGGTCTTTATTAATAGTGATATGAGTGTGAAATAGTGACTTTAGTGTGTGTTTAAAATGTTTGTGTTTTATATAGTTTTAATTAGTTTTGGTAAGTTTTTCTTTATTACGAACTCAAACTCAAAGCATTTATTTGAAAAAGAGTGGTTTCAGGCAATTTTGAATTTTCAATATCTATGTTTTGTTAGTTAGATAAAAAAATAAAAAAAACACTCCTATCACAAGGCATTGTAATAATTTTACCGAAAGATAGTACTTATTTGCTCATTCCGTAGATCTCTTTGAAGAAGGATGGATAAGAAACTCCACGGACATTCTTTCTTACAATTTGTGTGCTCGGGATTTCCCATGCGCAAAAATGGCGGACTTTCATACTTGATGTCCCCATTCAATATAGTTACGGGTAGGTATAAGTTTTTTCCAAAAATCTTTCAGTTTCACTTTCGATAAGTTTAAGCCGTTTAAGGAATTCTTTTGTAAAATGTGATGGTCCAAGACTCAAATGGTTTAGGATGGGCTTAGAAAATAGCTACTTTTAATAATAGGTAACAAATCTCTGTACATGTCAAAATTTCAATAAAATCCATCGTAATAACTATGTAATCGTACTTATAAATGCGAAAGTAACTGTTTGTTTGTTTGTTACCTTCTCACGACTGAACGGCTGATCGGATCGTAATGAAATTTGGCAAGGAGACAGATTATTAAATATTATTATTTATTTATATAAAGGGTGTAAAACACCTCTTAACGAAGCCGAAAGGCACTTGTTCTCCTCGTCATTGCGATTTTTTTTGTTCTACAGCATACCTGGGAACCTTCTAGTTACGGAGATATTGGGGGTCAAAGTTCCAACTTTTTGCCAACTTTTTTTTTAAATACATGTTTTTAATGTTAGATTTTTACTTTAAACACCTCCACGACCCCCGTACTATTCAATCCATCCATCAGCACAACGTTTTGAGTGCGTTACATTGAGTTCTACCACAAATAATGTTTTTTCACCCCAAAAAAAAGTCTTTTCCCAGCAATAATTTTTGCGTAAAGTTACTTAGTTGGATGTACAGAACCCTTGATTGATGGCTTCGTGATGAGGTGGTTTACACCCTGTATTAAATAAAATAAGTAAATTATATCCGGGAAGGAGATAGATCTGTCCTTACTCGCGATGTGTTTTCAAAACTCATGAATCCGAAAATATTAGGGAGTAGGTTCATTTCAGAGTATAAAGTTACTTACGGACGGCCCCGTATCTTCGTTGACGGACTTAGAGAGTAGCCCCCCCAGGTTTGACTTGCGAGATGACATCATGCCATACATAAACAAAAATAAAAATACGTAATTGTTTCGGTGTTGCTTCTCAGAGTGATCAAACAAGACACACTGACCTCATCTAATTTAAAAAAACACGTTCTTGACGCGTTTGGCTAAAACTAGAAATAGGAATGAATCTCGATAAATGTTCGTTCGGAATTCCTCACTATGTTTTCCTTATTATGATTCAGACATAACTTAAAATAATAAAACCCTTATAACTTCAAGATTTACCTAAAACATAAATGATGCAATTATAACATCCAGTGTAATAATAACATCTAGTTGCGGTCCCACGGCTGGACAAAAACCTCTTTTCATCCAGAGAAGACTCAAACCAAACTAAAGTCCGGGTTTCCTCACGATGTTTTCCTTCGTCGAATATGTGTTTGTACCTTGAGGCTTGTCGACTGAAAAAAATCCAAGTAGTCCGTCATTTAGATTATCAAAAATATTTGACCCGTATTTTTTCTTTTGTTAAGTAGGTACGTAAACAAACAAAAATTGACGAAGATACGACTTTTAAAATTCTCAATACGTGGTATAATTTTTAGTGCGTTCTGACGTCACGAGCATTTTGATGCGTTTATCTTTTGTCAATATTCATTGATTTACAAAAACAAAAAATACGTGTCCATTCATTTCCAATACTCTAACTGACGCGGACGGACTAAATATATTTGCAATTTTTTGTTACTGTCGTCATGCCTATTATTTGATTGAAATGTTTAACAAGAATTTGCTAACTAGGCTACTCTAACTTATATTCGACACAATTTTAGTATATTTTATATCGAGGGACTAAACGGAGCCATAATATACCAGAGGTGGTTTGACTCCCGAGCGTGTGAGGGAGTCAATGAAACCGAGGGTATATTTCGCAATGAAGATGTTCCACACTCCACAGATAATAGTAGTATATTTACTGGCTGTTTAAGTTTGTCTATGTCACATGAAGGAAATTAAAAAACTAGTTACTTTTCACTCCTTAGGGACTAAAGTGGTCACTTTAGTCCCGCTTCATAGGGCTATTTTGGCTTACTTTTAGAGCATGAGTAGTGAAAAAGGGGTTTATAAACCTGTAGGCAACCTCTAAAGTACTTTAAATTATGTAGTAATTAACTAGCTCGTTGGTTTAGTCGTCACAAGCACGGCTGCCGAGGATGGGGTCGTGGATTACATTCCCGGCTCGGCAAAAGTGTTATTGGGATTTCCATTGGGAACTTTTTAGTAGCAGCCACGAAGTCTGGCTGGCAATAGGCTCGTCCCCCTTTTACATGGGACTTATAATTGGCGAAATATGGGTGTACTTGTTAAGAACACCTCTGCCTTACCTTTCGAGGATCACGAGGCGTGATGTTATGTTATTAGCTTTTGAAAGTAAAAAAAAAAAAAAAATGACAAGTTAATTTTGTAATGATCTCGAAAACGGATTAACAGGTTATTATGACACCGCTTTGTGTTGAACAGGTTCACAGCTATCATTCTAGTTGGTTTTAATTATGAATTTTCCTTGTATTTGTCACTACTAACAACACAATTTAGTTATCTTGAATTACCTGATTGAGTTGCAGGTTAACACTTGTGCTATTTACAGGAAATATCCGTATTTTGTGAGGTCTTGAGAATTATTCATGGGTCAGACAATTGGACAATCGGGAGTCTAAGGTTAGTACCGGTTGATAGAACAAGCAAGTCGTCTGCCATAATGTGGGTCTGCCTTATGAGCGTTTATACAAAAAGTGGGCAACACCGCAAATAGCTGTCAAATATTTCATTGTTTTTAGAGTTCCGTAGTCCTGACAAGGAACCCTTAAAGTTTCGTCATGTCCGAAGTTTTGCTAAGAGACCGTTAGTACTAGAAAGCTGTTATTTTGTAGGGGTGTGTATATCAATTACACCGACAAAATGGTAAAATAAAATTTTGGAAAATATTTTTTTAGGGAAGCTCCCCTATATGTGAAGTGGGGACGATTTTTTTCCTTGCCTACGTTGTTATCGTTGAATTAGTCTTTTAAAATGACTTGGGTGTTGGATAATTTTGTACCAAATACAAAATCCTTAGAATAAATTCTTTAAAGTGACTAAGATGAAGTAGTTGCTTGTTTATAACGGGTAAAGACGTGCATTGATGACAAAATCTAAAATAAAAATAAAAAACCATAATAAATTATCATAAGTTTCACAAAGCTGCCGCTAGATGCCGCTGTACCAACGAGTTCGTTCTATATTGTGATAACGGGCTACTTCAAAACCCTACACTGCGCGTGGCCCGACACGCACTTGACCGGTTTTATTAATTTGGCATAGCATGTTACTTTAAGGTGATAAGAAATATGGCTAACTAGAAAACTAAAATCACCATCATCTGCCTAGCCTTTTCCCAACTATATTAGGGTCGGCTTCAAGTCTAACTGGATGCAGCTGAATACCAGTATTTTACATGGAGCGACTGCCTATCTGACTCCACAACCCAGTTAGTACTGGGTAATACGATACCTCTTGGTAAGAGTGGTGGAACTAGAAAACTCAAATATTGAATTAAATGCAATAATTAATTATTACTACCGTAAGACATGACGTGGCTGACGTGGCTCACAAGGCTGCCCAACTGAAATGGGACTGGGCAGGTCATGCCTGTCGCATGCCGGACAAACTGTGGGCCAAAATTGCAGGAAACTGGTGCCCTGACACAGTGAGGCGGGGTCACGGCTGGCTACGAAGGAGATGGGGGGACGATCTGGACAAATTCCGTCCGAACTGGAAGGAGGACGCGCGGGTTCGCGAGAAGTGGAAGGAGTGGAGGGAGGCCTTTGCCCAAGAGTGGAACAGAGCAGGCTAGAAAAAACAAAAAAAAAGACCGAATAATCAGTTTTAGATGTAAAAAGTATTTGGAAACTTTCCAAATATATTTTCTATAAAATGTAATGTAATAAAATGTTATTTTATTTCAGCCATATCTACAGCTGTGGGTGCAGTTGTCACAAATCTTGCTTCTAGTACGTCTTGCAGGTAAAAACTTCTTCTTTTATCAATGTACTCAAACTCAAAGCATTTATTTCAATTAAACAACTACGTGCACTTCTAAATGTCAGAAACACAAAGAAAGCGAAGCTAGATTCGAGTCTCCTTCACAAGGCATTATAACTTATGAAAGTGCTGTAGTTGCCCATTATAAAACGTACCTAGATCTCCATGGAGAAGAATGGTCAGATAACTCCATGAACACTTAGTAGGAAAGTATATCAGCGTAAAACCCATACAAACGAATTCTCAAGATTTCCCCTGGAAAATAAAACTATAGAATAGTACATTTTGAAACAAGTGGAGAATGTTTGTTATTGCATTCGAGGCGGAATTAAGAACTGGTGAGACGGCGATGGCAGGATCTTATCTAGTCATCACGAATCGTCTCGCGCGCAGGTTTGACGATTTTCAGCCTCACGAACAAGCCGGTTTCCGAAAAGGCTTTAACACCGTGGACCATATACATACGCTGCGGCAGGTTATACAGAAAACCGAAGAATATAACCTACCTCTCTGTTTAGCGTTTGTGGACTACGAGAAAGCCTTTGATTCGATCGAGACCTGGGCTGTACTGCAGTCTCTCTAACGGTGCCAAATCGACTATCGGTACATCGAGGTGTTGAAGTGTTTGTACAAAAAAGCCACCATGTCAGTCCGACTTCAGGACCAGACATCGGAACCTATCCTTCTGCAGCTAGGTGTGAGACAGGGAGACGTCGTATCTCCGAAACTGTTCACCGCTGTACTGGAAGACGTCTTCAAGGTTTTGGACTAGAGAGGGATAGGCATCAACGACAATGGCGAATGCATCACTCACCTTCGGTTTGCCAACGATATAGTGGTCATGTCTGAGACCATGGAGGATGAAAATTAAATGAATAATACGAATGCCTTTTCTACTTCCCAGGGCTAGTGAGTTCACATGTCAGGACGGCACCTGCATTAGTGCTGTTTCTGTGTGCGACGGTAACTGGGACTGTGCCGATGGTTTCGATGAAGTCTCCTGCTATTCGAGTGCCAAATTGTAAGTATTCTTCTTCTTTATGAATATACTAGCTTTTGTAAGTTAGCGGCTTCGCTCATGTTGTAGTCGGAAATAAAACCACGGGAACGTTTTAAATACAAAGTATAAACGGATTCTTCAGGAAGCCATCAACCAAGTATTCTGTACATCAAACTAAGTAACTCTACCCAAAAAATATTGCTGGGGGACAACTTTTTTTTTGGGGTGAAAAATCCAGTTTCACGGTATGACTCAATGCAAATCACACTAGCTTGTGGAGGTCATATAAGCACTCCATCCACGCAAAATACCAGTATAATCAACTGCATCCAGTTAGACTGGAAGTCGACCCCAACATAGTTGCTTGTTGATCAAAGCCATTTTAACCAATTAAACGATTTTTTTTTCACAGAAAGCTGACGGAAGCTGCAGTTTCTCATTGGAGGTCTAAAAGACAGTCGCAATGTGGGTAGGTTCATACATTACCCTTTTACTTACGTTAAGTCTAAGTGGTTTAAGTTGTGGTTCCGTACGATGAGATGGAGGAAGGAAAGGAAGGAAGGAAAAGGAAATGAAGAGAAGAGATCAATCGTGGAATCCCACTCGGCTGGGCAGCGTTCGGGAAGTTGCGCGGTATCTTCTAGTCCAACATACCGCAGTGTCTCAAGACGAAAGTCTATGACCAATATGTGTTGCCAGTGATTACATACAGGACCGAAACGTGGTTGCTCACAATGGGCCTCATCAGAAGGCTTAAAGTAAGCACCCAAAGGGCTATGCTCGGAGTTTCCTTGCATGATCGAATCAGAAATGAAGACATCAGTAAGAGAAGCCCGAAGAATATTCAAACTTAAGTAGCAGTGGGCAGGGCACATTGCTTGCAGAACGGATGGCTGATGGGGCTGAAAAGTTCTGGAGTGGCGACCGCGAACCGGAAGACGTTGCGTTGGAAGGCCTCCTACTAGGAGCGATGCACCGTCACCGTCACCGTCACGCGTCACGAGCACCGATGACCCGGTGAAGGCTGTGGGAATAATGTACTCTGTGGCTGCGGGATTCGCTAGATGCAAGATGCACGGGTTCGGTCAATGTAGCGACACCTGGGGGAGGCCTATGTCCAGCAGTGGACGTCTTTCGGCTAAAATGATGATGATGACAGTGGCGATAAGTCAAATCTACATCGGTGAATATCCCGACGTTATCCTTCATTTTTTGACATTTGGAAGTGGGACCTCCACATGAAACTTTTCAATTAGTTTTGGCGTTCTCTCATCACGCCGTACCTACTTAGACATCTAGTTTTCATGCTGAATCATTATTTTCCTGCCCTTATCCCAATTTTTTTGGGATCGGCGCAGCATGTCATCTTCTTCCATACTTCTCTATTACTCGTCATCTCAGCAGTCACCTCGTTTCTAGCGATATCATCCTTCACACAGCCTAGTAGGGCTATTTACGTATCTCTGTTGACAGCTCGAAATTATAGTAACTGGGCTCAGTGTCCATCAATTAACGGTCAAAAGGTTAGTTTCGTATTATGTAAGACCCTGTTAGTCACCGTAAAGTGATATCCACTCAGTGTGATACGTAATACCAATATTACGACATTCACGGTTGTCATCAAAGTTCGGTGTACAACCGAAGCTTGATAGTCACTGGATATCACAAAGATACGTAATAGCCCTGCTGGACAGTCTTGTGCAAAGAACATGACGTCGCGAAGGACGTTGGGCAATAATGTGACGACTGTTTCCTCTAATTTGTATTCCTAAACGTTTTCCAGGTCATATCAGTGGCGATGCGCAGACGGTACCTGTATATCCGTGGATGGGAAATGTGACGGCAAGTTCGACTGCCCTGACAAAAGCGACGAGACTCACGCCCTTTGCAGGAATAACAAGTAAGACAAAACACAACAAAACATCATGCCCATCACACAGTTTAGGCAGAGGTGTGCCCAAATAGTACACCCACGTTTCGCCAGTTACGTTTAAATTCCCAGGGGCGAGCCTTTTGACATGAACCGGGCACTAAGCTAGACTCCGTGGCTGCTACTGAGAAATAAAATCGACTCGCCCAGGGGCCAAGTCTGCGTAGCTCTTGTGGCGCGTGGACGACTCGCACAGGGGCTAAGTGATCTTTATTGTGGCCTCACAATATGGTTGCAGTTGGATTGCTCCTGTCAGAGCTAAAACAACTGCAAAGACTGTACTCTTCAAACAACTTATCTGTACAAGCGGGAAAACCCAGAACTAAAATAAACGTACCGAGTTTGACATAACGATGCTTTTTTTTGACAAGTAGTGCCATCTTGAACTGCACACTACTTTACCTTATTTTCGATACATTTGTCCTTCAGATGCCAACGGAACTGGTTCAGGTGTACTTACGGCGCCTGCGTGGATGGAACAGCTCCATGCAACGGTGTCTACGAATGCGTTGACCAGTCCGACGAGCTGCTGCCCAGGTGTCGGAAACAGAGCATGTTCCTTAAGTAAGTAGTATTCCGTAGCACCTACCATGGGTTACTCGTATGTCCACAAAAGTCGTCCACCACCGAAGATCAGGTCTGCATTTAGGCTCAGGTCAGCTGTTACAGCTGGTTGCTTGCAATGTCGTCGACGCTCTGAGGAAGCATCCAACTTTGACAACTTAAAGTCCTCCTGACCTGCCTTAGCGGAGACAAGTTCGGAAACACCGGTGCGTTCTCTCTTCCGTCACTCCCATAGGACGGCAATCGGACACGACAGGAGATAGAGATTATACTGCGCAAAGGATTCATTGAAATATAAAAGAAAATAAACGTGACGTAATCTATAATTTAAAGTTTTTTCCATTCTTGTTCTAGTGGCAAGTTCCGTTGTCTCGACGGCAATGCGATCTCCGCGTCAGACGCCTGCGACGGTACCCCGAACTGCCCCGATGGTTCCGACGAGACGGTCGCCGCGTGCGCAGGGCAGACGTGCCCCGTGCATCTGTTCCAGTGCGCGTACGGCGCTTGCGTCGATCAAGGCTCGGACTGTAATGGTGTAAGTGGAGCAGACATGGGCGCCGTCCCCATATTTGGCGGCGGCGGCTTGCTATTGAATTAAGTCCGGCAGCAGCGTGACGCCGCCATCGTGGCGGAGTTTGTAGGTGGTGTTAAAATTTAAACTACAGAATATCACTAAGGAAAAACTCGACGTCACTATTTGGACCACCCTGTATAATAATACCAGTCAGTTCTGTTTCGCTGCTGGGTAAAGTTCCCTTCTCATTCAGAGGAAGCACGAGCATTGATCACCTCGCTTGCTCGCGACGAGTCAGGAACATCATATGGAAACCTGGACCTTTATTCAATATAGGGAAGTCTGAATTCGCGAACCCATCTTGAAATCAAATAGCTGACAATATATTTTTCTGTTTTCAGAGAAACGACTGCGCAGACGGTTCCGACGAGTCGGGGGATCTGTGTGGCAACAGAATGATGCCAGCCGGCAAAACACCAACCGGCAATACACCAGCCGGCAATACACCAGCCGTCAATGTGCCAGCCAATACGTAAGTTATCAACGATGATAAGGAAGAACTTCCACATTTATTGTCCCAACCGCCAGTCTGACGAATTCACTGCCGGCTTCTCTGTTCTCCGACTCTTCAAGGTTCGAGTGAATCGCTTTCTTCTAAGCACCACCCTAGGTCGCATCTACGCTCACATCAGGCGAGTTGCGGCCAAACACAAGCCAAATTATTATAAAAACCCTGATATCATGTCTCTTAGTGCTGGGTTACTGCTATGTTAGGTAACTCACACCGGTGTGTCATCGCAGCCGACGGCAGTTTCACAGTTACAGTATAGCCGGGCTGCTTGAATGCTTGCGCCATAGGCAGCCGCCCATCCAACCCGAGACTATGCATGCGATGCCATGCATTTGCTCAGAATCAGATATTTATTTGCTATGAATGTAGGTACAGGTATCAGACGTAAAGAAAAAGCAAGCTAAGTAAGCTTTATGTGAGATAAAGCTTATAATGGTTTGAAAGTGACACTGCCGGCCGCTGCACTGCCAATTTGGTGTGAGCTGACCCCAAGGCTACATAAGCACTAACCTGCTTAGCACCTAGACCCTGACCTAACATCTAGTTGCTTGTTAGCGAAGGCGCAAAGCGCGCAACGCGGCCGGCTCTAAAAGTTCTAGTAAGTTGGTTTCACTTCGCTATTGGCTAGGTTCTAGGCGCTAAGTAAGGCTAGTAGCCCAAGAGGTAGGCCCCCTGGACCATCATTTTCTTTCTTCACAGGCCAGCTACGTCAGGGGGGTGCGTGCTACCCGAGTACCCAGCCCACGGCAGTTACGAGGTTATCAACTCTCCTAACTCGCGACCTCATCAAAGTTTGCCGTTCGCGTACCTGAACATTACCTGTGTACCCGGGTATGGTGTGGTTGGAGAAGCTCTGGTCTACTGCCAAAACGGGAACTGGCCGCCCATACCGAAATGTGTTCGTGAGTATTGAAGGTTACCTTTTATAGATAGAAATGCTGTTGCCCTCGTCATTGCGATCATTTTATTTGTTCTGAACTATATTGGGAACCTTCTTGTTACGGAGATATTAGAGGTCTAAGTTCCAACTTCTCCAAAAGTTTAAAAAAAGTAAAAAACCTTTTTAAAAATAAGCTTATAAAGAATGCACTTAGAAGAAGAAAATAAACTTTGGAGTAAATAAAAACGAAAAAGAATAGTTTTAAATAAAAGCTTATCGCGTAGGTATAGTTTTTATTGCCTTTTCTATTTTATATAATTTTTTTAGTTTTGACGTAATCATTTCTGATAACGCATCATTATCGAAACACATTTTTCGTAGCCGTGCTATTAATCGTTGAGGACTTCCCTAGTGAGCAGACGATTTTGGCTGCAGAAAGAGGCCATAACAGAAATCATGTTTACCCATCAAATATGAACGCGTATACAATTTTCGTATTAGCACTATTAACGGTTGAAGACTTCGCTCGTAAGAAGACGATCTTGGCTGCAGGATGAGGTCATGACAGAAATCATGTTAACCCAAGAAATATGAACGCGTTTAAAAAAAATCGTATCCATGCTATTAACCGTTGAGGCGTTCTCTCGTGAGAAGGTGATCCTGGCTGTAGGATCAGGTCATGATATAAATCATGTTTATATCTATCAAATATGAACGCGTCTACAAATTTTCCTATCCGTGCTATTTACCGTTAAGGAATTCCCTCGTGAGAAGACAATCCTGATTGCAGGATGAAATCATTATAGAAATAACGATTATCCATCAAATATGAACGCGTCTACAAATTTTTGTATCCGTGCCGTTAACTGTTAAGGTGTTCCCTTTTGCGGAGACGATCCTAGCTGCAGGATGAACCTAATGGGTACAAGTAGCGACTGCTGAATTTACAGCTCCTGGGTTCGATTCCCAAATCAGGACAATGAGTTTTTCTAGCAGTAATTTCTCAATTACAGTCTGGATTTGTGCCATGGCAATAGGCTGTCGTCCTCTTCCACGGGACTTAAACGTAACTATAGAAATTGGTCTTTCTTTTAATACTTAATAACTAAATTCTGTTCCCAGCACACTGTAAGCTGGAGCCTCACATCTCGGTCCAGTATAACTGCATCATCTCATACGGTAATGGAGTCCGGCCCTGCGAGGAGTACGAGCCTCCAGGCACACGCGTCACGCCCGAATGCAAGCCCAACTACTTCTCGAACGAGAATACCCTTTATATGACATGTAATAAAAATGGTGACTGGAACCGTATTGTTACGTGCGAACCAGGTATGTATGACCGAAGACTTTTGTTTTTATGTCTTACTAGGTTTTGCCCGGGGATTCGCTCGCGCTATGGTTGTTATGTCACGGGAATGTTTTACGTAAAGGGTGTAAAACACCTTTTAACGAAGCCGAAAGGCACTTATTCTCCTCGTCATTGCCATATTTTTTTTGTTCTACACCATATCTGGGAACCTTCTAGTTACGGAGTCTAGTCAAAATTCCAACTTTTTGACAACTTTTTTTTTAAATACAAGTTTTTAATGTAAGATTTTTACTTTAAACACCTCCACGACCCCCGTACTATTCAATCCATCCACCAGCACAGTGTTTTGTGTGCTACATTGAGTTCTACCGCAAAACATGCATTTACACCCAAAAAAAAAAGTCGTTTACATAAAACTAAGTCACTTTACGCAAACCTTATTGCTGGGAATAAGGTTTGCGTAAAGTGACTTAGTTTGATGTACAGAATGCTTGGTTGACGGCTTCGTGATGAGGTGGTTTACACCCTGTATAGCCTGTGACAGTCAAGGATAAATGGCTTTTCATTAGTGAAAGAATTTTCGGAATCGGATAAGTAGTTCTGGGGATTACCCCTTGAATCGGGATTTATTTATTACACCATCATCTACTTGACTTTTTCACAACTATGTCGAGGTCGGTTTGCAGTCTAACTGTATGCAGCGTATACCAGTATTACATGGATCGACTGCATATCTGATCCACACAAATATAAGGATTTTATAAAGAAGACATGCCAGGTTTTATCAATGATAGTTGGTAAATGTGAGTTTTGGGAATAAAACAATGACCCGCTGATTGGAGGATTCACCCTTTTCTATGAGGGATGAAGAACTTTATTCCCTCTTATTCATACCCCTAAAATGGTGTTTATACATTCCCGCGAAGTGTGGCTGGTCCCTACTTTTAAGGCTTGAATTCCTCCTGCACTGACGTCGGTCGCGTGTGTCGGTCGCGCGTACGAGTATACATTGTTTTATAAATAGCACCATACTGCGACTCTGACGTCAGCGGCGCGTATTTACTACTGTGTTTCTCGCTGACGTACGCGACCAACGTCAGCGTGGCAGGAATTCAGGCCTTAGTACTTCTTTGCTAAACTCTTCGGGCATTACAGGCTTGATTTTATGTTATCTCAAAGCTGTATGTTTCTTAGAGTGCGGGCGCGTGACTCCAATCGGAGATGGCCTCATCTTCCGCGGCAATACTGCGAAGCGAGGCGAATTGCCGTGGTACGTCGCGATCTACAAGAAACCTACCCAACCCGGCCAGAAACACGAACTGATCTGCGGAGGATCTATTGTTTCGACAAGAGTTGTTATATCGGGTAAGTTGAAAAACTGGTAAAGTGCGAGTCGGACTCGCGCATGAAGAGTTCCATACCATCACTGACGTAGTAGGTGTTAGGTGTTAATAAAAATTAAAGGTGGCTCTTCTTTACTTTTTAATTTATTTTTATTATTTTTTGTTAAAGCGGCAACAGAAATATACATTCTTGTATGAGAGAGATTTTTGTATGAGCTATCAAAGTAAAGTCAATCTTCAGCACAACTTTGATTTGATCAGCCACGCATAAAACCTGTATCAATCGATAGCTGGCAACAATACAAATAAGTATGCTATAAGAAAAAAAAACTTAAGTGTCACGTTTCCGAAATATACGTACTTATATAAGCTGTAAAAGTTGTTTTGACGATGCCATCAGTGAATTGACTTTGACGGAAGTTAGGCCGGCTATTAAATTCAAACCCCTTTCAACTGTCTACACAGCCCGCTCACAGACTGACGGATGAACGGACGGACAGCGGAGGCTTAGTAATAAGGTCCCGTTGTACCCTACGGGTAACAAAACCCAAAAAATGATCAAACTTAGATGTTCCCACAGTTGGAACTCAATGGATGGTGGCGCCTGTCAGCCGATTGTTGGCTCTATAGTTTTGTGTTCTAATATATTATTTGTCGATGGTGATATATAGTATATCTAATCTCACCTGAAACTGGCCGCTATGGGTGAAACTTGACCTGAATGCCTATTTTCGATCCAAAGGAAAAACGACCTTACTTATAATGACATTAAACCCATATATGTATCTAGCTGGCCATTGCTTCTGGGGCACGTTTGGCGCGCAAGATGCCTCTCTTTTCGCAGTAGCCACGGCCAAGCTGTTCAGGGAATGGGACCATAAAGAAGACAGAGACGTACAGAAATCTAACGTAAGTTTTAACCTTTTTTTGTAAATACCCCAAAGTGAAGTGCGCAAGGTAGGGTTGCCATCTACTATTTTGACATTACCGGACAAAAACTTCCAAACGTTCAAACGTTTCAGCATATTTGCCTAAAAGTATGAGGTAAAGTGAGTTAAAGTATGAAATAAAATTACAACCGAACATCGACGCTAAAACGGTTACCACGTATTCAGTTCATTATTCTTCAATTTCGCGGAATTTCATTAAAAAAGATAGTATGTATAAATGTAGTATTCAGAATAATAAATATTTCTATTCTGTTTAAAACTAGGTAAGAAATTACTTCAGCTCGAAAATTTTGCTGCTAAATAACAAAATACAAAGCTGCTGAATATTCAAATACATAGAATAAAATGGAAAATTTGACTGGCCTTAGGCCTGCATTCTAGTCGCGCTGACGGTCGGTCGCGTACGAGTGCATTGTGTTTTATATAGCACCATACTGCAACGCCGACGTCAGCGGCGACCGACAGCCGTATTTTGTTCTCGCTGACGTCACGACCGACTGTACGAGACCGACCGTCAGCGCGACAAGAATTTAGTCCTTATAACAATGATTATTTTGATACTCGAACTCGCACTCCGTACTAGCCAACACTGTAACTTTAGGTAAACATGCATCCAAATACTGGACCCTACTGATCACCCATCAACATTAATCTCAATCATATGTCTGTTATACTTGCCACGAGCCATCATCACCATCATTCTCCTGCCCTTATCCCAATTTATTTGGGATTGACGCAGCATTCCTTCCATACATCTCTATGACTCGTCATCTCATCAGTCACCTCCTTTCTATCCATATCATCTTTCACACAGCCCATCCATTATTTCTTTGATCTTCTTCTACTTGTAGCCATCAAATTTATAATCAAAACTTTCCTCACGACGTTATCCTCATTCCTCCTCATCAGATGCCCCCATTCCAAGACAACCGATTAACACACAACTTTTTAGTCACCGGCGCCAATTTGAGACTTCTTATCTGCCACGGGCCCTGGCCCCATGATACTTCTTAACATTCGGTAGTAAAACTGTTTTTTACATACACACATACACTCGCACCTTTTTCCCATTGGGATAGGCAGAAACCACAGAACACGCCACGCCACCTGCTACGATCCTTACATACTGCTTTTGCCTCGTCCACGATCATATTAGTCATACACGAACGCCGTTTGCGAGTACTACACACCTGACCTTTCTGAAGAACCTCACCAATATGGTCAGTGTATGTCCTTCCCGGCGTTGCCACTCACAAATATCTTTTATAAGTATCCTTTCGTCATGACCAAACCATCTAAGCATACTGTGTATTTTTTGCAGCTACTATCAATTAATTTCACGGAGCACTACCTTGGCGCTACTACGAACCAACAAGAGGACATTGCGATCCTAACACTGGAGACCCCGTTCAAGTATTACAACTACGTCAGACGGGTGTGCCTGGACTTCACACCGACGTTCAACGATCAACAGCTGCAAGAGGGGGCGATAGGGAAGGTAATCGTCCAAAAGTGCCAGGCCTTAAGAAAACAATTAAAAGCGAAAAAAGAAAGCATAGTGTAGAAACAGAACAAAAATTTGAAGACATGTAACATCTACCAAACATGAAACAGTCCACGTCACGCAGGTCACGTGGTGGAATACGGCACACTTCCTCCAATACAGAAGTGTCTCGATTACGCGCAATATTAGTTAAATCAACAATCAACTCAGCCTCTCCCAAAACGCGCTACAACATCCTGTCCTCCACCTTTCTGCTTACTTTATTTTCTGATTGGCATCTCGTAGGAGGTACTAACAGGATTGCCCGGTTAAGCAGAAGCTTAACCGGGCAATCCTGTGAGTGCCTTGATAGTGAGCCCTCCAGGACCTATACTATACGACTACAGGCTGAGGGAACTCCCAGTGGTTTACAGACCTGTGCTTAGAGCGCCGCTAGGAGAGAGCAGCCAAGCACACGCAGGATCGGATCAAAGAGCCCACCTTTCTGTCTGCCCCAGCCATGTTTTGTAAGGTTCCCAGTTTCCACACTGCTGAAAGATTGTAGAGAGAAGAGATAGTAGCTCAGTTACAGGACTCACTCATTCGATATCAGTTGCCAAACACATTTGTTACACTTGCAGGTAGCTGGGTTTGGTTTGACAACAGCAGAGGACCGCGTGGGCTCACCGGTTCTGAAGACTGTGAGCCTGCCGTATGTGCCGATTAGGAAATGCCAAAAAGTCACGCCGGAGAGCTTCACGGAGAACCTCACGGGAGATAAGATATGCGCCGGTTACGCTAATGGTAAGTGTGACGCTCTATGTAATACCGGTATCCAGCTGCAACCAATTAGATGCTCTCAAAACTGAATTGATCGACCTGAATCCGACTGTTATTTCTAACTAAAGCATGGGGGGTCTGCGGGCGGCGAGTCGTCGCCCAACCAGCCAGGCTAAAGAGATGGCGCGCAGTCAGTCCCCGCCTTCATGGAAGAACGTTCGGTCGTCGGATGGCCTAAAACCAGTCAGGGATGCGCGCAATTGTACTTAAATATTCCAGGCTCCCGAGTTCCCGACCCATGGTAGTCGTAGGTACAGTAGGGTCAGAGTCCACAATAACAAATCGATCTCTCCAGACGGAGCGTATCCAAGAGGATAACTCCATACAAAACAAAAAATCGAAGTACGGAACAGTGAAAATAAAAAATGCCTTCGTTTCCCAGGTACGGCGGCTCTATGCAAGGGCGACAGCGGGGGAGGACTGGCCTTCCCTGCGCAAGATCGGGCCTTCATTCGCTACTTCCTCAGAGGCATCGTCTCCACAGCACCCAAGCCGTCCAGCCAGTTCGAATGCAACACGGAAACAGTCATCACCTTCACGTCTATTATCAAGCATGAACGTTTCATCAAGCAGTTTCTGTAAACCAAACAAACTAAAGTGTCCGTACCTCTTCAGACAGGTACAGATTATTTGCAACACAACATGCAACGCAAACGTTATAAAGGGTGTAAATAGCCTTAACGAAGCCGAAAGGCATATGTTTTCCCCGTCATTGCGATTTTGTTTGTTCTGGACCACAGTAACAAATACGCGCCGCTGACGTCAGCGCCGCAGTTTGGTGCTTTAAAGAACACAATGTATACTTGGTCGCACGCGACCGACGTCAGCGCGACAAGAATTCAGCCCTAAAAGTTATTATGTGTAACATATTCATAATTATTAGCGCTCGTCACTGTACGTATATTCTGTAGAGTCACTAAGTATGGAGACCACTTCGCCGCTTCTGGACACGGCATTGTACCTATTATTTCCATGCAAATCAAACATGTTCACTCGCACTACGACAAAACATTTACTGTAGGGCTATTACGCATCTCTGTTGACAGCTCGAAATGAAAGTAACTGGGCTCAGTGTCCATCAATTAACGGTCAAAAGGTTAGTTTCGTATTATGTATGAGCCTGTTTGTCACCGTAAAGTGAGATCCACTCAGTGTGATACGTAATACCAATATTCATACATCATACATTCACGGTTGTCATCAAAGTTCGGTGTACAACCGAAGCTTGATAGTCACTGGATATCAGAAAGATACGTAATAGCCCTGTAGAAACTGGCACTTTTGAAGGTGGCCAAATAACTGAAGTTTTTCACTACACTTTTTATTGGTACAGACGACGACGACGGCGACCATCAAGCTACCCGAAACTGTCAAATTGTCCCAATCAACCTTGAACCTAACGTTTTAGCGATAAAGTTGAAAATCTATTAAAGAAACTTGACAGATTGTAGTAGCCTGTTGTGCTGGTGTCTGTACTAGAGAAAGACAGTGATACAGGATCTTCCGTAAATTAACTGAAAGGACTAATCCTGTTGTTTAATTTATTAATGTTGTCATCATCTACCTAGCCTTTTCCCAACTATGTTGGGGTCGGCTTCCAGTGTAACCGGATGCAGCTGAATACCTGTATTTTACATGGAACGACTGCCCATCTGTCCTCCACAACCCAGTTAGTACTGGGTATTACGATAACCGATACGATACGGTACTGGTTGTCAGACTTTTATTTTGTTTATTTAATTTTTTATGTTGTATTTAATGAAAAATGTCACGATGCAGAAAATAAGACTTAATAAAATAAGTAAAAACTTTTTTTTTCATTGATTGTCTTTTTTTTCGGATGGGAAATCATCAAATGACTCCTTCCGCTCTGGGTGGAGCAGGACGGAGTGTCAGACTTTTACTTACTAAAACCCATCCATGTTCCTTCCTCGCCCTTTTTGTTCCGGGGCCACGGTATCTCTTGCGAATAGTCCCGCAGCCCCGGGGTCCCGCAGCCCCGGTCCATTGATTGCCTGAGTTTAGTGAACACACTTACCATTACAAATTAAACATTTGCATTGTTGAACTGTAACATTTTTGATGTTTAAGCAATTGATTACGAATTTTCTTCAAATGTTCGCTCACGATGTCTTCTATAATATAGAAATACCGCACCACACCACACCACTACATACGTCGGGTTGTCAGGATTTATTCCGTTAGGCTCAAGCATTATGTGGGCAGAAGATGGGTTTCGTGCAA
Source organism: Xestia rhomboidea (assembly GCA_963853795.1). Taxonomy (NCBI): domain Eukaryota; kingdom Metazoa; phylum Arthropoda; class Insecta; order Lepidoptera; family Noctuidae; genus Xestia; species Xestia rhomboidea. The sequence goes on from OY970786.1 coordinate 4,820,178, forward strand.
TGAAAACTCACTGGATGCGATACACTGTATAAAGGGTGTAAAACCACCTCTTAACGAAGCCGAAAGGCACTTGTTCTCCCCGTCATTGCATTTTTTTGTTCTACACCATACCTGGGAACCTTCTAGTTACAGAGATATTGGGGGTCAAAGTTCCAACTTTTTGACAATTTTTTTTTTAAATGCAAGATTTTATTGTTAGATTTTTACTTTAAACACCTCCACGACCCCCGTACTATTCAATCCATCCATTCGCTCAATGTTTTGAGTGCGTTACATTGAGTTCTACAACAAAACATGATTTTTCACCCCCAAAAAAAAATGTTGTTTCCCAGCAATAATTTTTGCATAAAGTTACTTAGTTTGATGTACAGAATGCTTGGTTGACGGCTTCGTGATGAAGTTGTTTACATCCTGTATAATAAACTAACAAATTAATTGAAATTGCACTGTATCACAATAACACGGGGCACAATGAATCGGATACAGTTTCAAGACGTCTCAACTCCGCTGCGGTTCGACCCTTAATGTCATCCTCGCAGCGAGCTGTCAACATCAGGACTCTGTTGGGCGCCATGGTGAGGGAAGACTGGTAATTAGGTCGCGTGATATACCACTGGCGCGCTTGCGATTTATTCCCGTGTCCGTACTAATGACCGGATCCGACATACAGGGTGTTAACAGACTGTTCACGAAGCCGTCAACCAAGCATTCTGTACATCAAACTAAGTAACCCTACTCAAAAACATTAGCTGGGAAATCACTTTTTTTTTTGAGGTGAAAAATCATGTTTTGTTGTAGAACTCCAAGTTTCCCAGCCATAAATTTTGCGTAGTCACTTACTCTTTTTTTTTTTTTTAGGATGGGAAATCATCAAATAACTCCTCCCGCTCTGGGCGGAGCAGGAGGGAGTGTCAGACTTTTAATGACTAAAACTCATCCATGTTCCTTCCTCGCCCTTTGTGTTCCGGGGCCACGGTATCTCTTTCGAATAGTCCCGCAGCCCCGGCAGGCTTCGGCCCTTGCCGGCCCCTTCCCTATTGCTGACTCTCTTTGAGGCGCGTGGAACACGAACGCGCCGTCGACACGGCCTGTCGTCATGAGACGGAAGGACGGCGAGCTAGCCCATAGCTCCCTGTCCACAGGCCCGCGCCTACGGTAGCCGGAAGCCACCACGTGGCCCCCGACGCCCGGGGCGTCTCCCGCGGCGGCCGGGACGTGTGGATCTCTCCCTGTCTCATTCCGCCACCTCCGTCGCTAGCATGACTGCTTCGCAGAAGGAGGTGGCGGCGTCCCATTCGTCTCGTCTCGCCGGACCATGGCACGAACCAGGGCCGGAAGCGAGAGGTCGCCGCCGCCGATCGCCACCTCGAGGACACGGCGGTGCTCCACCCAAGCGGGGCACAGCGCTCCACCGTGTCCTCCGGCCGATCCTCACAGTGATAGCACCCGGGCGTTTCCTCCCGCCCGATTCGGTGCAGGAACTTACCGAAGCATCCATGTCCGGTAAGAACCTGCGTCAGGCGGAAGGTGGGGACGCCGTGACGTCTCTCCAGCCACTCCTCAAAGAGGGGACTTATCGCCACTATTGTGGCGTGCCCTGCACGGGGTTGCGATAGTCGCTCTCTTCATGTCGCCATGAGATCCCGCCGGAAGTCCGTCCGCTGAGCGACAATTTGCCGCGGCAGCGGTGTTTCCCCCCGGCGTAGCGCCTCCGCGCGCCACTTGTGTAGGCGCGCGAGGACTATCGCCTCCAGATCCCATGGCGGCAATCCGGCAAGGAGGTTTGCCGCCTCGCGGGAGATCGTGCGGTACCCCCGGACCAGCCTTACGGCTACCACCTTCTGGGGCACGTTCAAGTGATGGGCGGCACGCCGCCTCAATGAACGTGCCCACACCGGGGCCCCGTAAAGGGCCATGGACCGCACGACCCCCGCGTAGAGCCTCCGGCAGGAGGCGTTTGGCCCCCCCAGGTTGGGCAGGACCCGCCTGAACCAGTTTGGGGGCCAAACGTCGGAAATGCTCCACGAAGTTCCACCGGCTGTCGAGGACAAGTCCCAGGTACTTCAGCGGTAGTCACTTAGTCTAATGTACAGAATGCTTGGTTGACGGCTTCGTGATGATGTTGTTTACACCCTGTAAAAACGGCGTCGGGCGCCGACGTGGCACGGGCGGCTTCCTTTTCCATTCAAACATACAAAATGCATGGAAATAAAGCGCAATTTAGGACACACGGTATGTCGTTGCGCGGACGTGGCTATGACACGCCAATTCGGGTTAGGATAGGAACGATACGTCGTCGGATCAGTAGGCTTAGCCAAGTTGACAATCTACAATCGTTAACGCTAATAGAAAACTAACCAAATGTATGGGAATAACATCATTTCAACGTTAAGTCACGCGGTCGAAACAAACGAATATATAAACTTTTAAGTTCAGTCAAAACTGTAAGTTGGCTGCGATTTATATGGGATGTAGCGATCACAATTGTAGAAACGAATACATTTCATTCTATCATCTTAACCGATGTAAACTTGTCTAAAGTTTCTATTCGCTTGTTTTGACCACGTGACTTAACGTTTACGATTGTAGAAAGAGAATCGATACGAATCGTTTGTAACTTGGCCGAGGCCTGCAAGTTAGGTTACGTTCGGAACAATTTTCTTTTTTTTTTCAAGTTCCTAACTTAACCCGCGACCAGGTTAGGATTTCGGGTCAGGTTTGGAATAAACCGCCATTTCGGTGACCGCGCCGTTTCTCGCCGTGTCCTCGCCCGATGCCATTCATATGAGACCTGCGCCTAATGGATAGTTACCCACAGACCAACCTTGACAAGCGCAGCTTAACCTTGAAGCCTGCTTGAAGGCTGTTTTCATTTAGTCACGACGACTTCTTCACGCAATGAATTGGCAAAATGTTTGTCAATTCACAACTGGTTTTTACCAATTACCATGCTGTGAACTTTAGTCCTCTCGCTTCGACTGTCAATAATCGCTTTGAGGACGACAGCTAGGCACCGGCAGGATCAGGAGTGAACCAAAGGATTGGTCTGGTGACCTACCGCAACGTCTTACCACATTGTCATCACGTTTATAATCTCGGAAGGGTTGGGCAAAGGTGTACCTAATAGTACACCCACATTTCGTAAAATTTGTTTCAAGTCCTACGTAATAGGGGACGAGCCTATTGCCATCAGCCGAGACAAATCCTGAATTCAATGGAAAACCCAAAACAGCTTCGCCGGACCTTGGAATCGAACCCAGAAACTTATGTTCAGCAGTCGCGCTTGCGATCACTCGACCACCGAGGTGGTCATCTCTTACGTCATAACGTCAGTATTGTATTGCATAACCGGCTGGTGTTCGGAACTCCACGTCAAAGCGCGTATTTTGCGCACGGGTGGGAACTTATTCGATCCATCCCAATTCCTCGAGAAAGGCCAGCAGCGCCCTGATGTTCCTGACTATCTCACGGAGAGTACCTGGGTTACCAAAGTACTTTGCCCTGTATGTTGCAACCACTGGGCAGTGCAGAAGCACGTGGGCTGCTGTCTCGTCTTCCTCCATGCAGGCACGGCACAGGGGGCTGTTTGTGACTTATATGACAAAGAAGTGTTTATTAAAAGAGCCGTGTCCGGTAATGGCGGCTGTAACTGTCCGTAGTTCCGCGGGGTTTAATCCCTCGCAGCGGTGATCCTCGTCGAATTGTTTTGGTATCCGATCGTTTGTTGCTTTCGCCAGGGGGGCAGGGGGTGCAGGGGGGCTACATGTGGAATGCAATAAAGTATTGAGTATTGAGGGGAAACTCGTTATGGAATCCCCTCCAGTACCGCGGTGTGCTGTGTTTCTTTCTTACCCCAGACTTGAAGTGTTTTAAGGCGTACAGCCGTCATTGTCACTTCCTACATTTATGAACAGATGGAGCGGTGGGAGCCCCAAAATGGCTTCGAGAGCTGCAGTAAGAGTTGTCCTCCTGCAGCCTGTGATCGCCATGCAAGCAAGCCTTTGCAAGCGTTGCAGTTTGATAGAGGATGTAGTTAGTTTGATGCGGAGCCACCAGACCACTGCCCCATAAGTGATCATGGGTCGGATCACCGCGCAGTATAACCAGAGTATAATTTTACGTCGGTATTGTTTTTATCTTACTTCAGTGAGGGAGAGAGATGGCGCTAGACGACCCGTATAGCTCCGTCCCTTTTCCACCTTTTGAGCGCCACGGTCTGATATAGCCGACAAATGAAAACGTGCCCAACACGCCAAGAAAACAACATTTTTTTAAATCTGCTAGTTAAATGATAGTATATTGCAAAATAGTATCTAATTAAATAACAAACTGTTAGAACTGGTGTTCGAATAAAAGAGATTGGACTCTACTTTTAAATAATTATAATTCGTAGCTACATCTTTGTGCACACACATACTAGAACGGAAGGGCGTTGACAGGAAGTTTCCACATGACATAGACTATAGTTTATCCACAGACTAAATATCTTAACACTCCCTCTCAATTTTAAGTTTCTAAACAATTATTTCAAAAATAGATTAAACTTGAAATTGTATTATATCTAATTCAACAAAAATTAAAAATCGTACATGGCAACACTAAAGTGACAGTAATTCTTTCTGACAATGACAATTTGCTCTTTGACAGTTCTACATATTCAATCAAACAAAATGTAAACAATAACGTAAACAATTCACGATTTCACAAATTCAACAAATTAGAACGAAAATAACTGTGTTTAACACTGCACAACGGCTTCGTCATGATGTCTGCAATATTTTCACTTGTGCTTACAAATTTCACTGTAATCATGTCTCTACTAACAATGTCTTTTATAAAATGGAATTTAATATCAATATGTTTTGAATGTTTTGTGTTTTCACTGTTCATAATCATCTTGATTGCACTTTGATTGTCTACTCGTAGAATCACACAACACTGGTCTTTAAAGTCCATTGATAGTCCTCGAACAAAAAGTAACTCGCTGACACACATTGCAGCTGCTACATACTCTGCTTCTGCTGTGGACAGAGCTACAGACTGCTGCTTCTTGGAAGCCCATGAGATTAGGTTGCCTTGGTGATAAATGACCATCCCACTGACACTCTTTCTATCAGATTTATCACCAGCCCAATCTGCATCTGTAAATGCTGAAATAATAGAAATATTAGTATTATTTTCTTCTTTCTTCTTGTGGTAAGTCAACTTATAGTGCTGAGTTGCTTTCAGATAGTGAAGCACTCTTTTGCCTGCGTTCCACAAGCTTCTTGTAGGCTTGTCTAGATATCTACTTAAATATGAAGTAGCAAAGGTAATATCCGGTCTGCTAATTATAGCCAAATAGTTTAGACATCCAATTAACTCTCTGTATGGTACATTATTAATAATTTCTTCATTTTCAGGTACATGGCAGCTCTCCATTGGCGTCTTCATCCCTTTGCATTTTGTCTCCAGAATGCTTTCAATAAACTTTTTCTGAGACAAATTTATAGTGTTTTCAGTTTTTGTTATTTCCATACCCAAAAAATTACTTAGGTTTCCCAAATTTTTGGCTTTAAATTGTTTTTGTAATAATTTAATAACATTATCAACTTCTTTTTCATTTCCCATCAACAGTATATCGTCAACAAATAATATCAACCATATTTCGTCTCCAGTGTATAAACAAATATCATTTTTTGATCATTGCATGCTTATTTTACTACAAAAATTGTTAAATTCTTCATTCCAACACTTTGGTGACTCTTTTAATCCATAGAGGGCTTTGTTTAATTTCAGAACAGTTCCCTTATTAGTCGTTGTTACTCCCTCTGGAACTGAGATGAATACCTCTGATTTCAGTTTCCCATTTAAAAATGCAGTAGGTATGTCAAGTTGTTTAACATCCCAATTATTATTCAGTGCTTGAGATAGCGCCATTCTTATTGTCGTCATTTTGGCCACTGGGGCATACACAAAATCATCAGCTTCTCTTTGATAACCTCGGGCAACCAACCTTGCTTTTCTGGTACCATCTGATTTGGTTTTGAATATCCATTTTGTATCTATAGTTTTACATCCCTTTGGTAATTCTGTTTCGATCCAAGTTTCTTGTTCTTTTAATGATGTTATCTCTTATTCTACTGCTGTTTTCCATTCTGTACTTTGTTCTAAAGCTTCTTTGTATGTTGTTGGATCATTCTCACTTGACAGAAGACAATATGCTTCATAGATCTCATAATCATTCAGATGTTGAGGCTTTTTTACTTCTCTGCCTCGTCTTGTCAATTCATTTTGGTTTATCTGTATGTCTTCATTTTCTTTTACCTTTTCTTCAATCGTATTTTCTTGATCTGTTGTATCATCAATCCTTTCTTCAACTATGTATCTTTCAGGTTCCACACTCTGTGGTTTTTCTCCATATCTTATATCTGTTTCATCGAATCGGACATCTCTTGATATTTTTATTTCATCTGTCTTTGGATCCCATAACTTATAACCATTTATGGCATAACCTACCATTCTAGCTTGTATTGCTCTGCTTGACAGCTTGTCTTGTTTGGGTATAATAAGTACCCATGCTTTACATCCAAATATCTTTATCTTTTCCAGATTAAATTCTCTATTCATCACATTTGCTGGAACTTTGTTATTTATGCAGGAACATGGAGATCGGTTTATCAAAAATGTAGCTGTTAATACAGCTTCTCCCCATAGATATTTTGGTAGATTTGACTCATCCAACATTAATCTTGCTTTGTCATAAATTGTTCGATTCATGCGTTCTGCCTTTCCATTTTGCTGTGGACTATAGCTTTGGGTATACTCAATACGGATTCCTTTATCTGCACAAAATTCTTTAAGTTTGTTCGCTGTAAACTCGCCACCATTATCACACCGAATTCTTTTGACTTTTGCTTCATGTTGTCTTTCCATTTCTTTTATGTACTTTATAAGGATTTCGGTAGCTTCAAACTTGTTTTTCAGTAAGTATGTCTGCGTAAAGTGTGAATAATCATCGATTATAGTTTGAAAATATCGACAATAAATGTTATTTGGTCATTAGATGCGTTTGTAACTTTTCCTGTCATCGCTTGTTCTGTTGCTACAAACATGTTCTGATTTTCGTTTTCAACGGAATGAGCTGTTTCACCTCTACCTCTTGAGCCTCTATATCCTCTTCCTCTGCCTCGACTAGTCATGCGGCATTCATATGATTTGTGACCTTTGCGTTTACACCTATAGCATGTGACATTAGTGCTCATAAATGATGTCTGATTATGGTCTGATGTTTCATTTACTGATCTACTTTTTCTGATTTCATGGTCTAACAGTTTTGATTTTACAAATTCTAGTTTAACATCAGTATTGACAGTCTCGATTGCTGTTATTATGTGATTGTATTCTTCGCCTAAACCTGTTAGAAGGTAACACACTTTGTCCCCGTCTTCAATTTTATCTCCTGAACATTCTAGTTCTCGTATGATATCATCAAACTTTGAGAAATACTCCTCTAGAGTACCACCTGTGTGTTTCAAAACTAATAACTTTCTTCGGAGAGTTATCTTTGAAATGATTGTTTTCCTTTGGAATGTGTTCTTAAGGATACTTAGCATTTCTCTTGCCGTTTTACAATCTTTCACTAGATTTAGATGTCTGTCTGTGAGACATTGCACAATTAAACTTTTTGCTCTAGAGTCCAAATTTTGGCTTTTGTCATCGATATTTTCATTTTCAGTGACTTCTTTCAAATTTCTCTCATCTAGTAGGCACTGCAGCCTGAACAACCAATTATTAAACGCTTCGGCCTTCAGTTGAGGAAAATGTGCCGGCGTGGTTCCGGACATCGCCATTTTGTGATGAGCTGAAAAATAAGTTTTTGTCGAAAACCTATCGTCGCTACTGTCCCTAACAACTGACCTATACTACTGAGCAATAGCCCATAACCTGTTAGAACTGGTGTTCGAATAAAAGAGATTGGACTCTACTTTTAAATAATTATAATTCGTAGCTACATCTTTGTGCACACACATACTAGAACGGAAGGGCGTTGACAGGAAGTTTCCACATGACATAGACTATAGTTTATCCACAGACTAAATATCTTAACACAAACAAAATAAGAATGATTTATTTATAGCAGTATTGTTTAAATCCTACTTCAGTGTGGTAAAAAGATGGAGCAAACGTTACATACAGGATGTCAACGGACCCCTTCATGAAGCCGTCAACTAAGCATTCTGTACATCATTATGTAACTCTACGCAAAAATTATTGCTGGGAAATCAAGTTTTACGGTAAAAACTCATAAACATTGTGCTGATGAACGTATTTAAAAACTAGAATTAGACAAAAAAAACGAACGAAACTTAGAAAAAGTTGGAACTTTGACCTCCAATTATTATTATTTATTTATTTATTATTCAAAAATGGTAAGTGGACTTATAAACTAAGCCCCACAAAACCGTTCCACTGGTTTGACTTTGGGGTCGGTGAGTCTCTGAACACTCATACTTAAACATAAAACTAAATGTGACTAATAAGATAAAATTAAAGTTCATTGCCGACTACATAGCCTTGTTAGTATTAAGTATTAGTAACAATGGTGCTTAGGTACTAGGTTAGTATTGTTAGAATAATAATCACTACACATCATTAAACCAAGACCTCCGCCGCATCTGTCTGTTTGTTCGTGATAAACTCAAAAACTACTAAACTACTAATACCTCCGGTATGGTCCAGAACAAAAAAAAACACAATGACGGGGAAAACATACTCGTAATTATGCCTTTCGGCTCCGTTATGGGTCTATTTACACCCTTTATAACATTTGCGTTGCATATGTTGTGTTGTACCCATAAAGAGCTACGGACTCTTTTGTTTGTTTATACTACACTTGCTTAATAAGTGTGCCAATACTACCCCACTAAAAGGCTGGAAAGCTGTTCCTTGTTCTGCTGTTTGTACTGTACCTTCTCAAAAATGTGCAGCAGTTATATTGTATGGAATTTCGACTGCCCTGAAAATCAGGGTAGTAATCCTTTACTAACGCGTTTTTTTTTTTTTTTTAAGTCTTGAAGACGTTGTAAGCAAGTGTAGTTTAAAGCAGTATATATCACTCGAGGGTAAGTACAGATTACTAAACTCGTGTGGTTCACGCTCAAATGGACACTCGATTAGTAATCTGTGCCTTACTCCCCTTGCTGAATAAATAGCTATTGTCTTACAGAAACTGCTTGATGAAACGTTTATGATTAATAATGGATGTGAAGGTGACGACTGTGTCGGTGTTGCATCCGGACTGGTTGGAGGGCGGGGGTGCTGTGGAGACGATGCCTCGGAGGAAGTAACGGATGACGCCGCGTTCTTCCGCCGGGAAGGCCAGTCCTCCCCCGCTGTCGCCCCTGCATAGAGCCGCCTTACCTGGGAAACGAAGGCGTTTTTTTATTTTCACTGTTCGGCACTTCGATTTTTTGTTTGTATGTTGTTATCCTCCTGGATACGTTTCGTCTGGAGAGATTGATTTGTTATTTTGGACTCTGAACCTGCTGTACCTACGACTACCATGGGTCGGGAGCCTGGGCTATTCAAGTACAATTGCGTGCATCCTTGACTGGTTTAAGCCCATCCGGGATCCGTCGACCGAACGTTCTTCCATGAAGGCGGGGAGGGGTGACTGCGCGCCACCTCTTTAGCTCGGTTGGTTGAGCGACGACTCGCCGCCCGCAGACCCCCCATGCTTTAGTTAGAAATAACAGTCGGATTCATGTCGATCAATTCAGTTTTGAGAGCATCTAATCGGTTGCAGCTGGATACCGGTATTACATAGAGCGTCACGCTTACCATTAGTGTAACCGGCGCATATCTTGTCTCCCGAGAGGTTCTCCGTGAAGCTCTCCGGCGTGACTTCTAGGCACTTCCTAATCGGCACATACGGCAGGCTCACCGTCTTCAGAACCGGTGAGCCCATGCCGTCCTCAGCTGCTGTCAAACCAAACCCAGCTATCTGCAATAGTAACAAATGTGTTGTGGCAACTACTTTCAAACGACTGAGTTCTGTAACTGAGCCACCATCTCTTATAGCAGCATTACTACAATCTTTCAGCAGTTTGGGAACTGGGAACCCTACAAAACATGGCTGGGGCAGAAGAAAGCTGGGCTCTTTGATCCAACCCTGCGTGTGCTTTGCTGCTCTCTCCTAGCGGCGCTTTAAGCACAGGTCTGTAAACCACTGGGAGTTCCCTCAGATCCTGGAGGGCTCACTATCAAGGCTCTCACAGGATTGTCTTAAGCAAAAGACCACCTCCTACGAGATACCATTCAGAGAATAAAGTAAGTGACAGGGTGTTGTCGCGCATTTTGAGAGAGGCTGAGTTGATTGTTGATTTAACAAATATTGCGCGTAATCGAGACACCTCTGTATTGGAGGAAGTGGGCCGTATTCCATCATGTGACCTGCGTGACGTAGGCTGTTTCACGTCTTCGATTTTTTTTGGTTCTAGGACATGGCTGTTTCTTCACGATTTTTTCTGTTCTCGAGGCACTTTTGGACGATTACCTTCCCCAATTTCCCCTCTTGCAGCTGTTGGTAATTGAACGTTGGTTTGAAGTCCAGGCACACCCGTCTGACGTAGTTGTAATACTTGAACGGAGTCTCCAGGATTAAGATCGCAATGTCGTCTTGTTCGTTCGCAGAAGCGCCAAAGTAGTGGTCCGTGAAATGAATTGATAGTAGCTGCAAAAAAAACACAGTATGCTTAGACGGTTTGGTCATGAGGAAAGGATACTAACAATAGTACATTTTGATACATGTGGAGAAAGTTTGTTATTGTATTCGAGGCGGAATTAACACCCGAGCCGTAGGCGAGGGTGTTTTTGAGCCGAGAACGAGTTTTTGAAACGACGTTTTTTAATACACTTTTGAAGAAATAAAATAAAAGAATGAAAAATATTTTGGTCATGAATTAATAGAAGACTATGATTTTAATTTTCTTTTTTCCGCGCTTTTCTTTCACCAGGTTGAAGGAGAAGCAAAGGTATGAAGCCGTTAAACAGCCCAATATAAAAAAAATGTTTATTAGTGTAGCCCCGCCCCGTTGACTTTGTATAAAAATAATGAATGAAAGACAATACCGATCGGCCGAGCGCACAAACGACGCACGCCAAACGAGAGTTATTGTTATTTTGCGCGCCAAATTGACGCTTTCCTAATAGGCCTAAACTTTAAGGGATGCCCCCTTCGCGTCAATTTGGCTCGCAAAATAACAATAACTCTCGTCTCGGCTCGGCGCCTCGGCATCAATTAAGCGAATTTTTTTTTAACTGATCAGGCGAAAAACGCCACGACTGTACGTCTGAATTGAAGGCGCGAAGTCTCAACAGACAATCACATCGCTGGACAAAACGCCTGGGAAACATCTCAATGTCACCCAGATGTCCGAGGTTATGGGTGGAATTGAGATTTTTCCCGGACGTTTTGGAGTTCTTGTTCGGTTATGTCAATACAGTAGATGGCAATCTTAGCACTTCACCTTGGGGGATTTACAAAAAAAGATTTAAACTTACGTTTGATTTCTGTACGTCTTTATCTTCTTTATGGTCCCACTCACTGAACAGCTTGGCCGTCGCCACTGCGAAAAGAGAGGCATCTTGCGCGCCTTTCGTGCCCCAGAAGCAATGGCCAGCTAGACACATATATTTATTTATTTATTTATTATTTACTAGCTGACCCGCGCAACTTCGTCTGCGTTACGTAAGAGAGAGAGAGGCTTAGAGAGAGTGTGAGTCAACCTAAAAAAAATGCAGATAATATGCTTTAGCGGACTTTTTAAGAGGAACAATCCCGTCATACATGTATGATTGTTGAGTAACTTTAACCGTTTACGCAGCGCACGGAAAAGAAGCTCTCAAAAGCAATAATTTTTCGCTGTATTTGCAACAATTTTCATTGATGCTCCGCTCCTATTGATTGTAGCGTGATGTTATAACGTATAGCCTTCCTCGATAAATGGGCTATCCAACACTAAAAGATATTTTTAACTGGAATCAGTAGTTCCTAAAATTAGCGCGTTCAACCAACCAAACAAACAAACTTTTCTCCTTTATAATAATAAGTATAGATTCAAGTAGGTAACAATTTAATTTCTCGGAATTATATGCAATCATCGTTAAAATATTTTACTATGTTTTTCCAATTTGGGGCTTCCCTCGACAGCCTTAGGTTTTCATCCATAGACACTCGATGACAGTCATACTCCAGCTAGGTCGAAAGTTCTCATCAAGGTGCATGAATGAGCCCAAACACGATATAGCTTTTTTTTTTCGGATGGAAAATCATCAAATTACTCCTCCCGGAGCAGGAGGAAGTGTCAGACTTTTACTGACTAAAACCCATCCATGTTCCTTCATCGCCCTTTGTGTTCCGGGGCCACGGTATCTCTTTCAAATAGTCCCGCAGCCCCGGCAGGCATCGGCCCTTGCGGACCCCTTCTTTTTTGCTGACTCTCTTTGAGGCGCGCGTAGAACACGAACGCTCCGTCGACACGGCCTGTCGTCATGAGACGGACGGACGGCGAGCTAGCCCATAGCTCCTCGTCCACAGGCCCGCGCCTACGGTGGCCGGGGGCCAATACGTGGCTCCCGAAGCCCGGGGTGTCTCCCGCTGTGGCCGGGACGTGAGGATCTCTCCCTCTCACCTTCCGCCACCTCCTTCGCTAGCATGACTGCTTCGCAGAAGGAGGTGATGGCATCCCATTCCGTCTCGCTCCGGACCATGTATTGAACCAGGGCTGGGAGAGAGAGGTCGCCGCCGCCGATCGCCGCTTCGAGGACACGGCGGTGCTCCGCCCAAGTGGGGCACACCTCCACAGTGTGCTCCACCGTGGCCTCCGGTCGATCCTCACAATGGAACCCGGGCGTCTCCTCCCGCCCGAAAACACGATATGAGGCCAATAACAATTTAGCTGTAAATATAATCTACGTAAACTGCGTATGGATTATTGATTATTGCGAATAGCATAGCACAGTTCTTGCACGGCAAGAACACGTGGATTTATCAGGCTTCTGGTGTTCGCTATACTTCTTTTTGGAGAAATCATCCTCATCATCATACTCCTGCCCTTATCCCAATTTATTTGGGGGTAGCATGATTGTATTCTTCTTCCATAAGTACTACTCTATTACTTTTTGGAAAAATATTTCACGAAAAAAATAAGAAATGCACACAACTTATACAAAATGAAATATAGGAAATCTCACAGCATCAAAAAAAAAAATTAAACAAATCACAAAAAGTGAAAATAATGTTGGAGGGTTTGAACCTGTAGTTTACAGAGCGGTCATGAAACTGCAAGGCTATTTACTTCGTTGACATAAGCGACAAATAGCCGTTCTCATGTACTTACGTCATGACTGAAACGTCAAACAATTGAAGTATACGGAAATAATGCAAAATTGCCTACCCCTTAAGGAAGTAGCGTGATAATAATTATATAGCCTAAATATTGAAGAAGCCTTTAAATAAATCTATGCAGTAGTTTTGACGTGATGCGCGCACAAACATTTCGTACCAATTACTTAAACCGAGGAAAGCTGATTTTCTTGAGTTCCGCTATTTTGTGCGTATTCACCTCAAAAATCAAATTTCAAGAAAACTGAGAAATTATATTTACCTGTATTAGATATGGAGTATATGTAGCAACTTTAAAAGGTTACACTTCATTGATTTTGATTGTATAGGTGTTTGAAGTTTATTAATTTTAAACACAAAACCCTCTTTTTTGCGCCTCTGGATGAGATTTAAAAAAAATGCTAAGACAGGTATTTCTTTATTTTTATTAATAAGTATTTATTCTGAGTTTCATGATTCTAGAACAATCTAATTTTTTTTTTTCATACAAACTTTACCCCCCCTTTTCACCCCCTTTTTCCAAAATAATCCAAAATTTCTATAGCCTATATGTTATTCTGAATGTATTTAAACAGATTTGTGAACATTTCAACAAAATCGGTTCAGCAGTTTTTACGTGATGCCCGTTCAAACAAACAAACAAACAAAAATTTTTTAAATGGTTTTAATATGTTCAGTTACTTATTTCAAGTCACCCTGGCTGGATTTTTTTTTTAATCTTCAATGAACAGATTTTTTGTTCTCAACGATTTTATTATATGTATAGATTAAAACTTTATGCACATAATGTACAAAGGCGAACTTAATGCCTTGGGCATTTTCTACCAGTCTACCTCAGGGTGATGCAGAGACAAAACAGTAGGTGCAATAGTACAGACAATTTTAAAGAATACAATATAATAATAAATACACATACATACATACAACAAATTATACAAAGTGAGGAGAGATAAAAACAAAAAAAAACCTTGATGAAGAGAACTAACAACTTAATTGTGGGACAAGTCTGCCAACTTCTTATATATGGGTTTAATGTCATTATAAGTAAGGTAGTTTTTCCTTTGGATCTGTGGTGTTCTGCGTACACTAGTTAGGGTTTAGAGTAAAACCACCATATATCAGTGTGGTGTCTTTGTTCAGGGTTGTACAAATAAAACACTGTTTCCAATGCGCGTGTTTCCATGTGTGCTGTCGCTACGACCGTTCAGACTAGACCGAGCTCGGTACATTGGCCCGCGCTCCCTCTAGCGTGCATCCCCACCACAGCACGCATAACTCATTTATTAAACACCACATCTCTTCTTTACAAAATATAAAGAAATAATAATAAGATATTTTATCTTATTTTTCCTATCTGAATGATTGATTGATTTTGGTTCTTTTGTTTTTAATATTCATTTTATTGGTTGTTATTGTTATTTTATTTCTGAATGATTTATGACTTTTGTTTGATTGCCATCACTCACTGATGATTTTAATATGAATTATTTGAATCACGCATGTTCATCTTTTCATCACTTTTTTTTTTTAATGTTCATTAACACTAACAAAATTCACTTATCCTAAGATACATTAACACACTAAAATAAAGAATTTTTGTTAGGCTAGCAGTTCGCCTTTCAAAGCTTACAAAAGATTAAACTGCTAATAACATATTAACACACAATAATATGGGTCTTTATTTGCAAATGTGCAAATTGTTTAGTTAATTATAATTCACTGCTTTTGTTTGCTTGTTTGTATAATTTTTACCTTGTGTTTTAATAAATTGATTGATTTATTTATTTGCTTATAAAATAAATGGCTGATTTAATCTTAACTTATTTGCTCATAATCAAGTTATAGTAAATTTAGAACTTCTCGAGTGGTTTAAATGAGGTTATTTTTTCCAGTTCGTCTTATTTATTATTTTCTTTGATTCCCAATGAAATGGAACTCATTTATAACTTACAAGTAGAAGAATTGTTCCATAAAACCATAAAATGAAATAGTGATTTTAATTTAATATCTTTGAATTTTTAGTTTTGATGGATTATTGATGTTTATTTTGCAAGTAGGTTTTTATAAACACTTTAGCACGGCATTTTATTAAACTAGATGGAGCCGGTGTTTCGTACCTGACTACTCTGAGAAGAAACAGCCGAAACAAACTCAGAGGTCATAGTCTCTTTTAACTACACTACAGACATTGCTCAATTCACACGAGGACTATGTATATTAGTGTCTGATATAGTATTTTGAAGAAAGAACCACACAGTTTTGAGTGGACCTGTCCAGTCAGTGCAAGCATTTGTCAATTATCGTGTAGCTCGGCTTAACTCAATTTGTAATATTGACTTGAGACCCACTTTTACTCGAGAGATGAGATGAGATGTAGGCTCTTTGGCTTTGGTTTTCTTGTTTGGGCTTCTCTAATTTGACTGTGCTTGTTGTTTTGCAAGATTAGCACTCAAATGTATTGAGAAAGAAGAAACTGTGGTTATTTTAAATTTTGTTACTGTTGTGCAATTTAGTACTCGGCTGCTAAATATTAGCATTTTATTATGCCACAATTTTGAGAGTCCACACTCACATTTAGCTTGATGTCAGCACTATTTTCTTCCCTAATAGTATTTTCACTGCTGACTATTTATGTATCAGCACATACACATATATATATTTTCCACACACATTTACATATATATTTTTCGACACAGATGTCTATGTATATGCATAAATATTATACATATACACAATCATCTATGTATTTCTTTTTTCTCTTGTCCTGCAGTACTTTTAGTAATACCATTGAAACTACATTTTATGCAATCTGCATTGATTGCAGGGCCGGGACTAGTATCACCTTTGTGATTTTTGGTGCCATATTTAGGCATTTTATCACCTTTGTGATTTTTGCTGCCTCATTTAGGCACTTTATCACCTTTGTGATTTTTTGCTGCCACATTTAGGCACTTTATCACCTTTGTGATTTTTTGCAGCCTCATTTAGGCACTTTATCACCTTTGTGATTTTTTGCTGCCTCATTTAGGCACTTTATCACCTTTAGATTTTTTGCTGCCACATTTAGGCATTTTATCACCTTTGTGATTTTTGGTGCCATATTTAAGCATTTTATCACCTTTGTGATTTTTGCTGCCACATTTAGGCATTTTATCACCTTTGTGATTTTTGCTGCCACATTTAGGCATTTAATCACCTTTGTGATTTTTTGCTGCCACATTTAGGCATTTTATCACCTTTGTGATTTTTTACTTTGTAGCATATTTTATGCGATTTGTATTATTTGCAGGCTTCAACCACTGACAGTCGTTTTGTTATATGTTAACCTCTCTATAGTGAGATATTTGGTTGTATGTCAATTTTATTAAGGCGGGTACTTGTTGCCTTTGTATTCTGACCATCGTGGAACTTGTTTAACGGCCTTTTTACGGTTTTAGATTACTCCTGTTATGGTTTTATATTATTGTTGTATCACGAGAATCAATATATTTTTTCTTAAACCAGTTGAACGATAGCAAACATTTAAAACTTGTCTCGTCGAATTCGTATTAGGTTAAATTATTTTCTTCAAGACGTTAGTGCTCCTTAAGTATTTTTTTTTTCCAAAAGAATCCTACGTACCAAGTTTTAACCATGCATTGGTCGTATCCAGCCAATAGCAAAGAGTTCTGTGGGTACCGATAACGTGGCACTTAAATAAACTGTAGTTTGAAAGTTTCACCAAGGGTTCTATTATAAGTGCCTGTCAAGTGTAAACTAAGCAATACGGCCACTTGAAATGATACACGTCGGAGCTAGGGAATATACGATAGGTACTTGCATCGTATTTATTCCTTAATTTGTTTTTGATGACACCACAAAATGCATTTCGTCAAAAATTATCATTAGCCCTAATGGATTTCATGACACTTGTTCAGTTTTAACAATAGGTGAGGTAATAATTACCTCCATTGCTTCGAAATTATCGAAGGGGTACTTGGTTAAAACTGGAATTTACGAGGAATGTTTTCGTAGGGCACGTTAGTTTTTGGTCAAAATTTTCATGTGATACATCAGGTTTTGATCGAAAATAATTTTTGATTAAATTATAGAAATTGATCTAGGCAAATTTTTTATTTTTTAATTATTTTTTATTTTTCTGAATTTCTTTCGAAATATATATTTTATTTTTGTAGGTGCAACGTATTTCATCTTTTTTTTTTTTTTTTTTTAATATAATATTTTATTATTAATGTCGAATCAAACAACTAAATTTCGTAACTACGTTCCGACATTCAGTCGTTTGAGTAAGTGGCGTAAGTACTAGTTTTTTTTTTTAATTTTTTTTTTTTTTTTTTATTACTCAGTTCATCGATCCATGCTGCACAATCACATTCCTCAGCTTATCGCAGACGATCGCATATGCGATATTATTTATGTAACAATACCTATCTCATATATTAATAACAAATTGTGGATCGAAATATAACACAATGAACAGTATTCGACTAACTTCGCTAACAGTTAATGAATTAAATACTGATTTGTATTGTACGTAATAATGTATTTTAGAATGATTACATGCTTCATAGAACAGAATGGAATATTCATGTACTGAACAGAAGTTTTTTTTTTTTTTTTTCATGTTTGGTGCCATGGTAAAAGTTGTTTGTTTTCCTGAGTACAGTCACGTGTTTACATAATAATATCGGTTTATGTACACCATACAAGTAACATTTTACACAGGGTGATAAAATGGGCGGTCTTATCACTAAAAGCGATCTTTTCAAGACTTATGTAATTATTTAGTTAAATAGTTACAAAATAAACAAAATTACGGAAATAAAAAAAAAACAAATCACGATTAATACTAAATTTTGCAGGTCCCCTTATTATGTTCTTGGGACTTGGTTAAACATAACTAGCGCAATGTTGAAATATGCACATTTAACAACACTAGTTGACTCGCCAGCGTACCACCGTACGCTGGCGAGCACAGGCCGACAGTTTGACAACGACTCACTTTTAGTTTAGACCCGTGTTCGCCTGGTTGGTGATTGTTTTGTTATTGTGCTTTCGTGCCACTGACTACCTTTAACGACTGTCAAAGATCCAATGATCATTAATGACAGCGAGACCAACGCTCAAGGTGCCTTCCGAGGCACGGAGGAAACCATGTAATGGGCAGTCACCCACAGACCAACCCAGGCAAGCACGGCTCAACCCAAAGATCGACCGTTATTATTTCTGAAACTGTACCTCACATAATTTCAAATCACTGCTTAAAAGCTTCAATTCAGCTAATGAATGTGTGTGATTTACTTTACATTGCTCACATTTATCACGTCAATTTAATCACCAATAATGCTGTTGAGGATATAATTCCCCTGAATATTGTTAAACAGTATCAATTAAATCACCAGCTATGCTGCTTCCGTATCATTACAATGATGATGTCTTAATGATCAGTTTATCTGTATATAGGTACTGCTATACAAAACCAAAAAAAATAGCTTTGTTATTTCTTTTGTGTCAGTAAATGACCAGGCATTACGCCAGCTTACTTGTTTCATTATGTTTTGAATCACTATTAATAAAATAACCAAGTTAATCGTTTCTAAAAACTGTTAGCAGTACAGCTGTGTTCCGGTCTAATAAGTCATAGCACATTCCATCGTAAACAAATGAGAAATTCTATAGGCTGTTGTCGATGTCGCCTCCGTTACATTTTAAATTGTTTTGGTTACTTGAATCAAAACATCTGTTTGGTAATTGTAATAACACAATGATTTAAATATGGTGATTAGACTTACGTGAGCTGTTTTATCATAGCTAAAGAACTACACTGATTGTGGCGCGCACTTTAGTATTCCTTTAGTTATTATAACACTATTATTTCACTATCTCACTACGGGTTTTCCTTTTTTTTTCACTAAACACACTTTCACTAAACACTTTCACTTTTTAAAAACACAAACTCTGTATTTACACTTTACACGTTCACTTTTGTAGTTTTATCCTCGTCGCCATTGTGGTGTTCTGCGTACACTAGTTAGGGTTTAGAGTAAAACCACCATATATCAGTGTGGTGTCTTTGTTCAGGGTTGTACAAATAAAACACTGTTTCCAATATTACGGCGTTAGACGTGCTGTCGCTACGACCGTTCAGACTAGACCAAGCTCGGTACATTGGCCCGCGCTCCCTCTAGCGTGCATCCCCACCACAGCACGCATAACTCATTTATTAAACACCACAGGATCGAAAATGGTTATTCAGGCCAAGTTTCGGCTGAGATAAGCTATCGACAGATGATATTATAATACACAAGAGAATCATCATTCTACTGCATTTATCCTATTTTTTTTGGGGTAAGCGCAGCATGTCTTATCTTCCATTCTTCTAAAGGGTGTAAAAAACCTCTTAACGAACTACTACTACGAACTTCTCCCCGTCATTGCGATCATTTTTTTGTTCTACACCATACCTGGAAACCTTCTAGTTACGGAGATTTAGGGGGTCAAAGTTCCGACTATTTGGCAACTTTTTTTTTTAAATACAAGTATTGAATGTAAGATTTTTACTTTAAACACCTCCACATTCCCCGTACTATTCAATTCATCTACCAGCACAATGTTTTGAGGGCGTTACATTGAGTTCTACCACTAAACATAATTTTTGACCACAAAAAAAGTCGTTTCCCAGCAATATTTTTTGCGTAAAGTTACTTAGTTTGATATACAGAATGCTTGGTTGACGGCTTCGTGATGAGGTTGTTTACACCCGTATATTACCTTAATCCCAGCAGTCACCTTCTTTCTAGCCATATCATCCTTCACACAGTCCATCCATCGTTTCTTTGGTCTCCCTCTACTCTTATACCCATCCACATTCATACATAACATTTTCCTCGTTCCTAGACATCACATGTACTTTTATACCACGATAACCTGTTACCACACCACTTTTCAGTCACCGGCGCCACTTTCAGACTTCCTCTTATGTAAAAATTCCTTATTTATTTTATCCATTCGCGTTACACCACACATCCTGTTCGGTACAATATTTGCAACCGAACAGCTCAGCACTTTTGCCTCCGTGCATTTCCATAAATGCATGTTTCGCAAGTATTACCGAGTTAGTGCGTGTTCGGAAACCAATAGCGTAACTCAATCAAACCATATCAAACTATCTTAGTGCTAATTTAGCTTAGATTTACCATTTTATAACCAGTCTCAATATAAACTTTAAACTATATAATTTCGTATAATTTAACCAGTCATAAACCAACAACCAAACCATAACCAATCAACTGAATATCAACCAACCCAGGATTTAGAGCTAAACCAAGCGAGCCCTAAATTCTACATGGTCCTTCGAGCCTTAAGGGACTACGCATTTTCATGTCAGCCACATGGAATTACCTTTCATTCTCCGCTTTTGTTACCCAACATTCTGATCCATACAAAAAAGCATGGTTAGAACAACCATGGTTTTATAAAATGACTCCTCCCGCTCTGGGCGGATCAGGAGGGAGTGTCAGACTTTTATTGACTAAAACCCATCCATGTTCCTTCACCGCCCTTTGTGTTCCGGGGCCACGGTATCTCTTGCGAACAGTCCCGCAGCCCCGGCAGGCTTCGGCCCTTGCGGACCCCTTCCCTTTTGCTGACTCTCTGTGAGGCGTGAGTGGAACACTCCTGCGCCGTCGACACGGCCTGTCGTCATGAGACGGACGGACGGCGAGCTAGCCCATAGCTCACCGTCCACAGGCCCGCGATAAATCTTCCCCTTGAGTTTAAGTAATGCGGGAGTCGCATATAGTCCCCGTGACCTGCCGCCGTTTCCTACACCCAGTATTAATTCTGTGCTTAACTAACACTCCGATCAATTTCGCATTGCTTTGATTGCCATCGCTTTGCACGAGTGAACCGAGATACTGAAAGTCGGAACAGACTGAAAGGAGCGCGCCGTCTAGCGCGCCATCTAGCGCGCCATCTAGCGCTATGGCTCTAGAACTGGAGAGACCGCCGAAATCCGACTAGAACAATGTCGTCGGCAAACAGCATGCACCAGGGAGCCTCTTCCTGTATGTCTACCGCAGAGCGTCCATAATCAAGTAGAAGTGGTAAGGACTTAAAGCCGACCCTTGATGCAGTCCTACAGTCACTCTGAATTCGTCGGTGTTGCCGGCCTGTAGCTGACCGGATGTAGGTACAAGATTGACTGTACTTAAGGTGGATGCAGAAAGGTGCAGGAATTACTTTTTCAAGATCAAAGTCATTCCTGCACCTTTATGCGCTTGGAGGGTTGTATTGATGATTTTGATGATTATAATTCTATAACTACATACCTACGTGTTACAGCCGCGAATCATATTTTAATCAACATACAACCTGACACTGACTTGCAAATTGCAAAAAACGTAAGAAAATTTAAATTTCGCGGGCTACCCTGGAGCTTCCACCTTAACACGAATTAACTCTACATACTTCCCAGGCATACCTTTCTCTTTCAAGTTCCACCACAACACATCCCGAGGTACCCTTGTCATACGCCTTCTACAAATCAATGAACGCCATGTTGTGCTAGTTCTTGTGTGCACGTCTGTACTTTTCGCACAATTGGCAAAAGTGGCGTCCATTGTTCCCCGACCTGGCATGAACCTGATTTTGGGTGATCTCAATCTCCTCTCTTATTATTTTCTCTGTCACTTTCTCCCATACTTTCATGCTATGTGACATGAGCTATATCCCCCGATAGTTGTTGCAGTCCTAAACATCACATTTATTCTTCAGATTGCTCCTTTGAATATATACAGACATAGACGGTGAATATCGTAATGAAATCGGCAAAACTATAGAGCCAACAATAGGGAATATGCACGTAATTTATTCTTCACGTAAATCAATAAAATACAGTCTTAACAACCCAAGAAAAGTATTAAAAGTTAAGTTCAACTACTGCTTGTCGCACAAAATAGTTATTTGTTATACAAGAGTGCAAAGTTGCTTTTTAACCGCGTGCTCAATTTTGATAACCGAGCAAGCGAAGGATTCTAAAATTGAGTCACGAGCGCAGCGAGTGATTCAAACATTAGAATCCTGAGCGTTAGCGAGGGAATCAAAAGAGCACGAGGTGAAAAATCTTTGCACTCGAGTGCAACACGTAACTTTTCATCCCACCTCAGCGAGGAAATTACTAAATGCAAAAAAAAAAACATTTACAATCACAAGATACTTTTATTTCAGTTTAGGTGTTAACTACTACATTATGATAGGTAAGTATTACAGAATAATCTTTAAATTATAACAAATAATACTTAGGTACAATTAAGAAAAATTTAAAGTAACGTTGCTACAGTTAGTGTAATATTTATTTATTTATTTATTAAAACTTTATGCACAAGTAAAAACTGTACAAAGGCGGACTTAATGCCTTGGGCATTTTCTACCTATTTTTTTTCTATTTTTTTAATATCGTACTGTTTCAAATCCTTCTCGCGTGATTGTTGAGGGAGAAAGCTCATTTGCGCATTATTAACAGTTTCAGTCAATTCTGTTGGCGTCAAATAAACTTCTTTGTCGCCAAAACCACTTATTTTACGTTTTTCACTTGTTTTTAACCTAAGGTTTTAACAATTGACCTGACAAGAAAATGGCGCGCGCAAAGCAAATAATAAAAGTACACCAAGAAGGTTCCGAGTCTGAGTTTTTAACAAATTAAAAAAGGTTGTACCTATGATAAATTCGGCACCATGGAGGTAGAAGTAAATAGGTTTAATGATGTTTTGAATTCACAAACTTAGCGCACACGATGTTCTAAATTCAATTTACTTTATCCTCTAGAGGATAAAAACGACTTTTGCACTCAGATATCGAAGAGCAAAAATACTGTTTCCGAGATGGGGGGATGAAAATAATATTAAACTCCTGCCATTTTCTATGACAGTTCAAACGTCCGTAGCTGTCGCGGCCATGATGTGACATCATTATACACAATCTGCCTAGTTTACATCTATTTTTTTTTGGTCTTAATAAAATAATTTTACCAATATTGTATGTGCTATAATCTGGTTAAAATTGCAATAACAATATTATAATAAAATTTTACTTAGTTAAACTTTTAGCACTTTTCAAATAAAAGTGTTTTTTCGATACAATAAACTATGACGTCAATACCGGCGTTATCGAGGACAGTGCGTTCCGTTTCACCAAAAACATGCTACATAAAACAGTAAATTGTAAAATAAGTGATGTATTATAAACTTATACAAGTTTACCACAATGTTTGTATGCGCCAATACAAGGCATTTTTCACAAATAAAAAGAGTTTTGTATTTCATGCGTATTCCCTACTGGCAGACAGGTAATATCTACCGGGTTAAAACCCACTCTGTCTCACAAGTAGGTCTGTGTGAGCTGAGTCCAAGCAGTGGGAACATCTAAGTTTTATAATTTTTCAACTTACCCGATATAACAACTCTGGTTGAAACAATAGATCCTCCGCAGATCAGTTCGTGGTTCTGGCCGGGTTGGGTAGGTTTCTTGTAGATCGCGACGTACCACGGCAATTCGCCTCGCCTCGCAGTATTGCCGCGGAAGATGAGGCCATGTCCGGTCGGAGTCACGCGCCCGCACTCTGAGCAAACATACAGCTTTGAGATAACAAAATTTCACGCCTGTAATCCCCGAAAAGTTTGGCAGAGGAATACTTAAAAGTAGGGGCCACCCACACTTTGCCAGGTATGTATAAACACCATTTTTACCATCGCCACTCGTAAAAGGGCATTTTACTCATCGATAACAGTGAATAAAGCGCTCTTTTACTAACTGAGTGAATAAAGACATTTTGAATTTGGAACAAGGACTAATTATGAACAAATAAAACGTGCCGACAAGAATATAACACTGACTTTCGATTATTGTTCTAATTTCAATCAGTATTTTACATGGAGCGACTGCCTATATGACCTTCACACCCCAGTTAGTACTGGCTGCGTAATACGGTACCCCTTGGTAAGACTGCTTGTTGTCAGAATTTCGGGCCACTGGCTGCTTCCATGTTACGACTGTCAAAGAACTATAAATGACAGCCGGGACCAAGGGCTTTACGTACTTTCCGACGCACGGACGCGCAGTATGTAATGAATTATTGGTCACCCATCCACAGACCAACCTTGGTAAGCGTGGCTTAACCTTAAAGATCGACCCGAGTGGCTGTTTTTATTAATCCATGAGAAATATAAATACTATTCATCTATATTATTTTCTCGCAGTCATTGGTAAAAATTAGAGTACAAAACTCGTGAAAAAAAAACTCTAGAATCCTCCGCTGCACTCGGGATCCAACTCACTCCCTCGAATTTAATTCAGATTTTTTCACTTGTTTTATCCCATGATCTGTCCACGAAGTAGACACAATAGTTAAACAATGGCGTCTCGACCAAATCGGTCATTGAATAGATCATGATATAATCTGGTGTATGCAAAATTGGGTGTAAAGTTCTTCATCATTTACAGAAAAGAGAGAATCCTCCGATCAGACAGGTCATTGTTTGATCCCCAAAACTAACATTTTCCAACTGTCATTGAATGTCTTCTTTATAAAATCCTTACATTTGTGTGGATCAGATAGGCAGTCGATCCAAGTAATACTGGTATACGCTGCATACAGTTAGTCCCGATTTAAGGAGTAATCTTCACTGCCGGGGCTGCGGGACTGTTCGAAAGAGATACCGTGGCCCCGGAACACAAAGGGCGATGAAGGAACATGGATGGGTTTTAGTTAGTAAAAGTCTGACACTCCCTTCCGCTCCGCCCAGAGCGGGATGATAATTTCATTTGATGATTTCCCGTCCGAAAAAAAAGGTAATCTTCAGAAAATTCGATCCGATTCCGATTCCTTGGAACTAATAGAAAGCTATATTATCTTCTACAGTCACTTAACGCGATCGAATCCATAAGCAAAACCAAGTAAGACATAAAAACAAAAATATTGTATTGGTCATACATACCTGATTCACACGTAACAATATGGTCCCAGTCGCCATTTTCTTTACATTTCATATGACGGATATTATCATTCCAGTAATTGGACTTGCATTCGGGCGTGATGCGAGTGCCTGGAGGCTCGTAATCCTCGCAGGGCCGGACTCCATTACCGTATGAGATGATGCAGTTATACTGGACCGAGATGTGAGGCTCCAGCTTACAGTGTGCTGAGAACAGAATTATTTATTAAGTATTAAAAGAAAGACCAATTTCTATAGTTACGTTTGAGTCCCGTGAAAGAGGACGCGAGCCTATTGCCATGAACCTGGCACAAATCCAGAATTCGTGACTGTAATTGAGAAATTACTGTTGGAAAAACTCAGTATCATTTGTCCTGATTTGGGATTCGAACCTAGGACCTGCATTCGGCAGCTTGTACCCACTACTAGTTGTCAACATTATTTTTCTTTTTAAATAATAAAAAATATTCATTTAAATGTACCTGACCTAACCAAAACATAGTAGAAGTGAAACTTCAACGGACAAGTAGAAAAACGAATGGCAAAGGACAAGTGGAAAAACGAATCGCAACGGACAAGTGGAAAAACGAATCGCAACGGACAAGTGGAAAAACGAATCGCAACGGACAAGTGGAAAAACGAATCGCAACGGACAAGTGGAAAAACGAATTGCAACGGACAAGTGGAATAACGAATCGCAACGGACAAGTGGAATAACGAATCGCAACAAAATTTTATGTTTTACAGGCAGGTTTTCAAATTGGACAAGTACATTAACAATCTGCCCGTCTCGTCCACTTGTCCGTTGCGGTTCGTTTTTCCACTTGTCCGTTGAAGTTTAATTTACTTCTACTATGTGTCCCAGCACACATTTCTTTTTAAGTACATATAAATAGATAGTATAACTATAACGCAGGGGAAGACCAAAGAAACGAGATGAACTGAGGACCTGCAGGGCTATTACGTATTTTTCTGATATCCAGTGACTATCAAGCTTCGGTTGTAAAGCGAACTTTGATGACAACCGTGAATGTCATAAATGTATTACGTATCACACTGAGTGGATATCACTTTACGGTGACTAACAGGGTCATACATAATACGAAACTAACCTTTTGATAGTTAATCGACGGACACTGAGCCCAGTTACTATCATTTCAATCAATTCTTCTTCTTTGCGTGTCGATAGACTCAAATAATGCCCGACACTGGTAAGTCGGCGGGTTGGTTCGGGTTGTACTGACAATCAATTAGTTTGCCCCTATGGTTGTGGAGCAGGACCAGCATTTAGCCAAGCATTTTTATCATCAATGTAATCCCCCAACTTTTAATATGCTTGCCTGCATAGTGTGCGTTTTATACAAGATTTAAATTTCGTCTCATTCAGTTGAAGAATGTGGGGAGGTATTTTATTGTAACATTTCAAACAGTACCCCATGAAAGATGAATCTACTTTAGCAAGCCTGAAACCTAGCTGAACTAGTTGGTCCCTATTTCTAGTGTTATAGTGGTGTCCGTCACCTCTTTTACTGAATAAATGTAGATTTTTCCTAATGTACATGATGTTTTCATAGATGTATTGGCAAGGTACTGTCATGATATTAACTTCCTTAAACAGTTATCTTAGAAAATCGCGTCTACGTAATTCATATATGGCTCTGATGGCTCTTTTCTGCAGAATAAATATAGACTCGATGTCTGGAGCCCGTCCCCATAGTAAAATACCGTATGACATAATACTATGAAAATAACTCAAATAGACTGGCCTCGCGGTATCAATTTCAGTAAATTGACGGATTTTTGATGCAGCTGAACTCAGCCGTCCTGCAAGAGATGTTAAATGAGGACCCCATTGTAACCTTGAGTCAAGCGTGATTCCCAAGAAAACCGTTTTATCAACAAATTCTAGTTTCTCCTGATTCAATATTATGTCACAATCACTACTTTTGACATTTGTAAGAGCAAATCTAATGCACTTAGTTTTTTTTCCCATTTAGTACCAAATTATTAGCGGTAAACCAATTATGGACCTGCAGTTAATAGGGATTATGGATAGTCTTCCGAGACCATTTTCGTGTCGCCCCGTTTACCGTATCCACCCTGTATAATACAGGTTTATCCTAATACAGACATCAAACTTTGCTAAGCCGACATTACTTTTAAGATTTATGTTATATAATTCTACACAGCACACCAAGATAAGTTCCCGAAGCTGTCAATTTTTTTGCTTTAGCGATAAAGTTTAATAGTACATTATGATATAAGTGCGGTAAGTTGAAAATTACAGCCGAGGCGATATTATTTGCCCGAGCCGTAGGCGAGGGCGATAAAAAAGCAGAGGCTGTAATTATCAAAGCGCACGTATGTCATACGAAGTTTTATAACATATTTGCGAGGAAATATAAAAAACAAATAAAAACAATACAGCGAAAAGAAAAAGCGCGCGGAATAATTTTTCTTCGTTCACAAATTAGCGAGGCGCGCGCATCAGCGCTTTTTTTTAAGGCAAAGACACAAAAAACAGTCAGTATTACTAATAAAGTAAATTAATATTTTTGTGTTTTTTTTACAGATAAATATAATGGATAAATAAATGGTTGTAATTTAATGTCAAAATTAATTAAATTAAAGAATTAAATGTTTATTTATTATATTTCATCTCCCAAAGTTAATTTTATTCATAAAATGTTGACCACTTTTCTGACATAAAAACTCTTTGCTAAGATTTAAAAAAGTATAAACTGCTCATTTTACTTTACAGCACAAGTGCGTAATGAGGTACATTACGATATTAAAATTGGTGAAATAAGAGACCCTTTACGAGCAAATGTGTTATAAAATCTATTAAAGTTATAGTAGCTTGATGTCCTGGCGTCATTACCAACATTAAGTTGAATAAAAATTATTATGGTTTACACAATTTCTATCTATAAAATGTAACCTTCAATACTCACGAACACATTTCGGCATGGGCGGCTTCCCGTCTTGGCAGTCGACTTCAGTACCTCCGACCACACCATACCCAGGTAATGTTCAGGCGCGCGAACGGCAAACTTTGACGAGGACGCGAGTTAGGAGAGTTGATAACCTCGTAACTGCCGTGGACTGGGTACTCAGGTAGCAAGCATCCTGACTTAGCTTTTTTTTTTTTTTTTTAGGATGGGAAATAATCAAATAACTCCTCCCGCTCTGGGCGGAGCAGGAGGGAGTGTCAGACTTTTACTGACTAAAACCCATCCATGTTCCTTCCTCGCCCTTTGTGTTCCGGGGCCACGGTATCTCTTTCGAATAGTCCCGCAGCCCCGGCAAGCATCCTGACTTAGCTGCAACATTATTTTTAAGCTTTATGTTGTAATGTACAGACTTCAACACATCAAGCTACCCAGAACCGTCAAATTTTCCCAATCAACCTTAAAAATGCTTTAATAAAGTTGAAAATCTATTAAACCAACATCTCCTTTTTGATTCTGTTCTCCTAGTAATTTCTGTTCAAATTCCAAATTACATATATAGAAAAAAAAAATGTAAATTCCTTACTGTTTTGTTGTAATGTAGAAGGCGGGGCCAACAACTTTATGATCTTCTGATGGTGAACCTTTATAAATAAATGATTCTGTTATCCTAGTAGTTTTTATTGCGTGATCACTAAAAAGACGATTTCAGCGGCACCAACATCTCCTTCTTGATTCTGTTCTCCTAGTACTTTTTGTTCAAATTCTAAATTGTTTTATTTCGTAACAAACCTTAGTGTGCCAGAGAGAGACAAAAATAGCAACGAGGTTTCCTTGTAATTTTGGGAACTGGCTGTACTGTACGAAAAACAGTTGAAATTTATGGTTGACGAAATGGGATTCAATGTATGAAGATTAAAATTTTATAGTTACGAATTGGGACATATTTCCACTTGTTTTGCAGGTATTTTATTTAGTTGTCGAAATGGGAAAGTTACCAAACGGGACGTACCCGTTAACTAAATAACCCGTTAATTTTTACTTTGAATAAATATATTATAGTTTACACATTTTCTATCTACAAAAGGTAACCTTCAATACTCACGAACACATTTCGGTATGGGCGGCCAGTTCCCGTTTTGGCAGTAGACCAGAGCTTCTCCAACCACACCATACCCGGGTACACAGGTAATGTTCAGGTACGCGAACGGCAAACTTTGACGAGGTCGCGAGTTAGGAAAATTGATAACCTCGTAACTGCCGTGGGCTGGGTACTCAGGTAGCACGCACGCCCCTGACGTAGCTGGCCTGTGAAGAAAGAGATGGTTCAGGAGTGGCCTATCTCTCAGTAGCGATGGGTAAATTTTTGTAAGATGTAAGCCGGAGTGGAGTACAAATCTTCTTAATGTGATTATATTATTTGTCTAAAGAATACTGACTGTGCCAGTTTTCAAAGGAAATCCGGTAGGAATCGGGTTGTATGGAAGCTTCGCCACTGCTACTTTTTAGGCTACTAGCTTTGCTTAGCGTCTAGAACCTAGCGAATAGCGAAGTGAAA
Organism: Xestia rhomboidea; assembly: GCA_963853795.1. Taxonomy (NCBI): domain Eukaryota; kingdom Metazoa; phylum Arthropoda; class Insecta; order Lepidoptera; family Noctuidae; genus Xestia; species Xestia rhomboidea. The sequence continues at coordinate 4,850,064 of OY970786.1, forward strand.
CGAACTTTCTATAACTTTCTGTGCCAACAAGTAAGTAGATGCTAGGTCAGGCTCTAGGCGCTAAGCAGGTCAGTATGTAGCCTTGAGGTCAACTCACTCGAAGTGGCAGTGCAGCGTCCGCCAGTGTCAATGCAGTATTTTATCTAGCCCCAAGTAATTCACATTTCAATTTCATTAAAAAACACAACAGGCTTATCCAAAAATTTATATTTTGATTTTCTATAAATACTTAATCGATATTCTTCTATAATTATGGTTTGAGCTCCTTGTAGGTTTGAATATTTGTAGATCATTTTTGTTGAAAAGGGGCGCGGTGGCTACTGGTAAACCTTAATTCAATTCATCATCATCATCAGGTGATGATGATGATGAAGAGGCTAGGCGGGTGCCTAGCCTCAAAATCAAATCAAATCATTTATTCATTTTTTATTCCTCTTCTCAACTATGTTGTAGTCGGCTTCCAGTCTAACCGGATACAGCTGAATAACAGTATTTTACATGGAGCGACTACCTATCTGACCTGAACAACCCAGTTAGTTCTGGGTATTACGGATACTTTTGGTAAGACTGGTTGTCAGAACTTTTTGGGCCACTGACTAGCTGTAACGATTGTCAAAGATCTACAAATGACAGTCGGGACCAACAGCTTAACGTGATTTCCGAGGCATGCAGGAAACTCGGTATGTAATGGGTGGTTACCCATCCACAGACCAACCTAGACAAGCACGACTTAACCTAAAGATCGACTCGAGCGGCGATTATTATTTAGCCACGAGCTCTTCAATTGAAATAAAAAGTTAACTAACAAAATATGTGGACGTCCATCATTATCATCGTTGATTACTTACGTATTAGTAACGGCTGGTGTATTGCCGGCTGGCAGCATTCTGTTGCCACACAGTTCCTGCGACTCGTCGGAACAGTCTGCGCAGTCGTTTATCTGAAAACGGATATAGTGGATTGTATCATAAGTGATCAAAATTATATTTTTACGGCGAGGGCGCTTTTTTGAATCCAGAGCGAAGTGAGGGATTCTAGAGTAGAATCCTGAACGTAGCGAGGGATTCAAAGTATGTCGCCCGAGCCAAAAATATATTTTGCGCCCGAGTGATACACTCTACTTTTCATCACCCACTATGAGAAAATAAAAGGCGCCTCATATTTTATTCACTGTCACTTGAAGAACTCATTTTTCAAAACAAAACCATGAATTTCTAACAATCCGTGAAAATTGACGAAAACGCGGGCTGTAGTTCGCGCGTTTTTAATTTGATTTCTTTTTTTTTTATTCAACCGGCGGCGCGACTATGGGCCGTCGTACCAGCCAGTCTTTATTCAAACAATATTTGCGTTCGATTTCTTTGGCGCTGAACACTAAAATGTTCCAAATTCAAAAAGTGCGCGGCAAAGATAATTGCGGCACACTTATAAAGAGGTTTAAAAACTGATTACTGCCCGCTAAAAGTTAAGTTTTAGAGAGTGCACCTATGCCTGCGCACACACTTGTGCAATACAATATATCCCGCGCCGATTGCTAATCTTCGCTTAGATTGGCCACCGTGTTCGAAAACGGTCATAGGGTTATTATTATACCTTAAATAATTGACTCCATTTACCCCATTACAGTCGGAGCCGTGATCGACGCAAGCGCCGTACGCGCACTGGAACAGATGCACGGGGCACGTCTCTCCTGCGCACGCGGCGACCGTCTCGTCGGAACCATCGGGGCAGTTCGGGGCACCGTCGCAGGCGTCTGACGCGGAGATTGCATTGCCGTCGAGACACCGGAACTTGCCTCTAGAACAAAAATGGCAGAAACTTTTTAAGTACTGATATACGCACGAAGTGCGTATACATGCAAAACAGCCGATAAGCCGATAAGCGCCGAACGTCGCCGAAAAGTTCCGACCGGCTTACGCCGTCAGAAATTGTCTGCGCTTATCGGCGCTGGATCGGCACAAAAGACACTGCCTGCGCCGACTACCTGTGTAGCCGGCAGCCAGGGTTCTGCGTGTATACGCCCTTAGGTTTGTTTTTTTTTAATTTTCATTTGAGTGAATCCTTTTTTGATTTAGTATTGCGATCGCAAGCGGGACTGTTGAGTGCAGGGATTTGGTTCGATTTCTTCGATTTCTCAGTAGCTGTCGGAAAATTGGAAATTATAAGTAGTTATGACATTTCCGTGCCTCGGAATTGGTGCAGCACAAACATGACCTCTATCCGGTCGTGTCGGATTGCCGTCCTTTGGGTGTGACGGAAGAGAAAACGCACGTGATTCTGAACTTGTCTTGACTCGTCAGGAGGACTATAAGTTGTCAAACTAGGATGCTTCCTCAGACCGTCGACGACACTCTGCAAGCAACCAGCTGCAACAGCTGACCTGAGCCTAACTCTGGACCTGATTTTGACTTTTGTGAAGATAACCACCACGGCAGGTACTCAGGAAAACTACTTACTTAATGACTCTGCTCTTATTCAGACACCTGGGCAGCAGCTCGTCGGACTGGTCAACGCATTCGTAGATACCATTGCATGGAGCTGTTCCATCCACGCAAGCGCCGTATGTACACCTGAACCAGTTCCGTTGGCATCTGACGGACAAATGTATCGTAAATAAGGTAAAGTATGACCACTTAAAGTGTGCAGTTCAAGATGGCGCTACTTGTCAAGAAAAAATGCAACGATATGTCAAACCTGGTACGGTTATTTTAGTTCTGGGTCCTGCACAGACAAGTTGTTTGAAGTGTACAGTCCTTTCAGTTGTTTTAGCTCTGACAGCAGCAATACAACTGCAACCATATTGAGGCCACAATACAGATCACTTGGTCAAATCAAATCATTTATTCTTTGCAAACATGGGTGCTGTACATAGATGTTCTTTTATAATAAAGTTCTCCACATTTTGCCGTCACATGGGCATGCAAATAATTGGTTTACAATAAAATTATAAATTTAAAATTAAGTGGCATGTCATTGAAATTACATACTATAAAAAATAATTTGTAAAATGTCAACATGGTCAAAGTAATAAAAGATTAAAAAATGTGAACATGGTCAAAGTCATAAAAAAAGTAAAAATATCAATAATGTCAAACGGAAAATTAATAACATTATACCAACTAGAATAACAATAATATGTCAATAATAGTAACAGTAGGTAAGTAATTATAAATCAGTAAATAAATAAGGTACAGAAAGTAAATCAATCAGTCAGTGAATCATCATTTAGAAAGTCGTCAATTAAATAATAACTTTTCATAATTAAAATTTCGTTTAGCGCCCTTTTGAATTTTAAGACAGTCAAGTTTTTTAAAACATTAGGTACTTTATTAAATATGCGTGGGGCAAGACCAAAAAAACTTTTTTGCACTAATGCGGTTTTACATCTCACTTGACATAATTTATTGACGTATTGAGTACGTATTGGATTTTTTCTGACCTCTGATAATTTTTGAAATAGATGTGGATTACATTTCACAAACAAAGCCGTTTCTAATATAAACAAAGAAGGAAAGGTTAAAATTTTTAATGATTTAAAATAGGGCACGCAGCTATCAGTTGTGTTAAGACCGCACATTGACCTGATGCATCGTTTCTGCAACCTAAATACCAGCTCCCTATCAGTGGACTGACCCCAGAAAATAATATTTATAGTCCCTGGGCTTGTCTACCACGCGCCACAAAAACTACGCAGACTTGGCCCCTGGGCTAATCGATTTTGATTCTAGCACGGAGTCTAGCTTATTCATATTCATATTCTTTATTGCACAAAAAATTTAAAAAAATATATACACAAAATACACAGCAAAATGCACAGTCTAACTTAGTTCCCGGTTTATGTCAAAAGGCTCGCCCCTAGGGATTTAAACGTAACTGGCGAAACGAGGGTGTACTATTTGGGCACACCTCTGCCTAAACTCTGTGGTGAGCATGATGTTATGTTGTGTTTTGTCTTACTTGTTAATCCTGCAAAGGGCGTGAGTCTCGTCACTTTTGTCGGGGCAGTCGAACTTGCCGTCACACTTCTCATCGAAAGGTATACAGGTACCGTCTGCGCATTGCCACTGATGTGACCTGGAACACGTTTAGGAATACATTTTGGAGTAAATAGTCATGACACTATTATTTTCCAACGTCCTTTGCGACGTCTTGGTCCTTCCATAAACCCTTGCGCGAGCCAGCCCGCGATGCTGATCCTGTCTCTTTGCTGTCCTCCCCCAGAAGCCGAGGCTCGTACCCCACAGGGGGTGCCCTTAAAGTGTAGTTGCTTAGTTTTAAGTTTTTTGCCCTGGTTGAAAGTCCTACACTCAAGGCACCCACAGTCCGTTTCCCAGCAGCAGAAAAAAAACACTATTGTCAAGTCATGACTATTACCTCTTGCCAGGAACTTGGACAAAAGCCTTGGTAGAACCCAGAGAGATATTCAGCATTAAAAAAAACTGTCTTGATCAGAATGCTGGGCCATAAAAGGGATGAATGGCAATTGCATGTGGCCGAGATGAGAATAGGCGAGACCACCAAAAAAATCTAATTAGTCCGTCAGTTAGATTATCAAAAAATATTTGACCCGTGTTTTTTCTTTTGTTACGTAAACCAAAATTGACGAAGATATGACGCTTTTAAAATTCTCAATACGTCACGCCTAGGTATAATTTTTAGCTAGTTCTGACGTCACGAGCCGCCACTCCCGAGTTTTGATGCGTTTAATCTTTTGTCAATATTCATTGATTTACAAAAACAAAAAATACGTGTCCATTAATTTCCAAAACTCTAGCTGACGGAAAAAATAGATTTGCAATTTTTTGATACTGTCGTCATGCCTATACTAACGAGGATGCGTGGTGTAACGCGAATGGATAAAGAAATGAGTACATAAGCGGTAGTCTGAAAGTGGCGCCGGTGACTGAAATGTTGCGTGGTAATCGGTTGTCGTGGTATGACCATTGAGATGCGGAGGAATGAAGAAAATGTCGTAAGGAAAAAGTTTAGTACGAACGTGGATATCTATATGAGTAGAGAGAAGACCTAAAAAAACGATGGATGAACTGAGTGACGGATGATATGGCTAGAAAAGACTGCTGATATGACTAGTAATAGAGAATTAAGAAAGAAGAAGCCATGCTGCGCCGATCCCAAATAAATTAGAATAAGGGCAGGAGAAAAATGAAGCTTCAGCACGAACACTAGATGTCTAAGTAGGTACGGGCGTGATGAGAGAACGCAAAACTAATTGAGAAGTTTCATGTGGAGGTCCCACTTCCAGATGTCAAAAAATGAAGGATTACAACTGGATATTCACCGATGTTGATTTTCTTCTCATCGAACAGAGCCAAAACTAAAACGTACGTACAAGACTAATGTATGCACCTACCCACACTGCGACTGTCTTTTAGACCTCCAATGAGAAACTGCAGCTTCCGTCAGGTTTCTGTGAAAAAATCGTTTTAATGGTTAAAATGGCTTTGTTGGATGACATTGGTTGTGTTTGAGCCGTTTGGGGTTTGTGAACGGGGATGTCGCGATCGACCTCGACTGCGAGGTCGGAATTGTTCGCCGGTGTCCCCTTCCACCCACTTTTATAAATAGATATAGTAGGTATAATAAGTGTTTAGTGAAAAAATATTTTCCTTGGGTTTATTTTCCAGGGGAAAACCCGAGAATTCGTTTGTATGGGCTTTACACCGCTTGACTTTCCTCCTAAGCGTACGCCCTGAGGGTTCAATACTATGATTTGAAATAGTATCCATGGAGTTTCTTGCCCATTCTTCTCTAAAAAGATCTTCGCTTTGGAATGAGCAACTACAGTACTTTCAAAAGTTATTATGCCTTGTGTCTATGACTGTAGCTTCACTTTCTGTTTTTCTGACATTCAAAAGTACCTGTCGTGGTCTAATTAAAATAAATGCTTTGAGATTGAGTTCACTGTTAAAAACAAAAATACCTGCAAGACGTCCTAGAAGCAAGATTTGTGAGAACTGCACCCACAGCTGGAGATACGGCTGAAATAAAATAACATCATATAACATCACGACAGAAATAAGCGACCGGTAAACAACCGACTTAGGTGGACAGACGATCTCATTAAAGTGGCCGGAAGAAACTGGATGGCCATGAGACAAACCCGCCAAAAATTGAGAGTTTTGGAAGAGATCTACACTCAGCATTGGGTGGCCAAGGGTTGAAGAAGAAGAATGATCCTTCCACACATATCAGGGCCTTGTCCGGGACGTGGACGGAACAAGCACTGTCAGGGGGCTCAAAAAAACGGTCGTGTACTTTTATCATCAAAAATCATGTCTCAGGTAGGTATACTATGTTCGTATTACGCTAATCTCCAAAATTAGTAAATGTGTAAATGATAATCTCTTGATGCTCTTTTTGATTTAGGTAGTTTATTAAATATTTTCGGTGCCATTCCTAGGAAAATTTTTGATTATAGGGCTGTTTGATGGGATTTAGACTTCAGTGCACCTTGTTGGCGCTTAGAGGATACGGTTTCAAAATGGTTAGGGTTATTTTTTTATAAATATGGCAACTTCATAAATGTAGAGGGACGATTTTTTTAATCGGTTTGACGGAGTTATGAGGTAACATATATAAAAAAAATACAACCGAATTGAGAACTTCCTCCTTTTAAAATAAGTTAAAAACATAATCGATGAAGGAAAACATCGTGTAGAAACCTGGACTTTAAGTCTTGTTTGAGCAAGCACTTCTCTGGATGAAAAGAGCCGTGGGACAGCAACTGGGTGCTATCCACATTTCAGCATACGTGTTAGTTAATTCTTAAGTAATTATGTGTGTTACCTATTATTTTAAGTCATGTAACATATCTGAATCATAATAAGGTAAACATCGTGAGAAATTCCGAATTAACATTTATCGATATTTATTCCGGTTATTATGTTTATCCAAACGCGTTAATAACGTGTTCGAAAATTAGATGAATATATAAAAAGCAATACCGAAACATTTTTTTTATTTGTATGTCCATGAGGAAAGAGGAGCTCATGGCTAAATAATAACAGCGGCTCGGGTCGATCTTTAGGTTAAATCGTGCTTGCCTAGGTTGGTCTGTGGATGGGTGACCACCCATTACACACCGAGTTTCCTCTGTGCCTCGGAAAGCACGTTAAGCCGTTGGTCCCGGCTGCCATTTGTAGATCTTTGACAGTCGTTACAGGTCTCCAAAAAGTCTGTCAACCAGTCTTACCAAGGGGTATCGCACTACCCAGTACTAACTGGGTTGTGGAGGTCAGATAGGCAGTCGCTTCGTGTAAACTACTGGTATTCAGCTGCATCCGGCTAGACTGGAAGCCGACCCCAACATAGTTGGGAAAAGGCTAGGCAGATGATGATAACGTGTAGAGGAAAATAAGCACAAAATCGCGGCCCAGAAAGCCCAAATTTTGAATTTTTTAAAAACCCGAGCCTCGAGCTCGCTCTTTAATAAAAAACTGTACGGAAAGTTCAAATGGTTATTTCATAATACCTACTCTTTTTGGGCTTCACCACACTCGGGTGTAAATCGACGCCATTTTTTTATACAGGGCCCGGTCTGGTCTAGTTACGTTACGCCAATGCTTCTTCGATGTAGTTATCTGCTTATACTAAAAAGAAACGAGTATTGTTCTGCATAGTCCTATCAAAACAAAGTGAACCTGAAACTTTGACTTGAAAAGAGACTGGCTAAGTTTCAGTGATAGTCCCGATCCAGACTGATACTTGAATCCTGACATGACACGAGTACTCATCCGTTAAGCGCGCACGACGCGTACGCGTCTCATACAAAATAAGCTGAATAAGTGTGAGTAGTCCCTTAGTCTTCGGAGGCCCCGTATCTTTTAATACGGCGGTAGCTACACCCCTGCGAAGAAGGTACTATTACTGAATAGGCGTATAAGTAATAATCATCATCAGCCTATTAATGTTCCCACTGCTGAGACACAAGCCTCTCTATGAGAGGGAATGGGCTATAATCCACTACGCGGGCCAAGTGCGGATTGGTAGATGTCACACGTCTTCGAATTTTTTGGTTCTAGGACATACCGGTTTTTTCCTCACGATGTATTCTTTCACCGTTTTGAGAGCAGTGGTGATGAACTCTCATTTGGCATGCGGCGCCAGTGCGCTCGGCCGATCGGTATTGTCTTTCATTCATTAATTATTTTTATACAAAGTCAACGGGGCGGGCCTAGAGAGCTTTTCTATGTTACGAGTGCAAGCAAAAATTAGCTTAGTGGTGATCAGGCGGGAGTGTCCACGATAGTACTTGTGCGTTACTGTAAAGTAAAACGCACGGTTTATCAAGATGCTCCGTCTAAACCGAACGGTAATTTTTTAAATCTTAGCAAATAGTTTTATGTCAGAAAAGTGGTCAACATTTTATGAATAAAATTAACTTTGGGAGATGAAATATAATAAATTAAAATTTAATTCTTTAATTTAATTAATTTGGACAATAAATTACAAGCATTTATCTGTAACAAAAACACAAAAATATTAATTTACTTTATTAGTAATACTGGCTGTTTTTTGTCTTTGCCTTAAAAAAGCACTGATGCGCGCGCATCGCTAATTTGTGAACAAGTAAAAATTATTGCGCGCGCTTTTTCTTTTCGCTGTATTGTTTTTATTTATTTCCTCGCAAATATGTTATAAAACGTCGTATGACATACGTGCGCTTTGATAATTACAGCCTCTGCTTTCTTATAGCAATATCGCCTCGGCTGTAATTTTGAACTTACCGCACTTATATCATAATGTAGGTACTATTATCTACTTGCCAAATTTCGTTACTATCCGATCAGCCGTTTTTTTTGCATTACAATACAGTATGGATTTTATTGAGATTTTACCTTAAAATAGCTTCTATTAAAAATACCAATTTGTTTTTTCGCTGTCAGATAAAGTCCATCCTAAACCATTGGGTCTTGAACCAACACGTTTTGCAAAAGAATTCCTTATACTTATCGAAAGAGAAACTTAAGAAAGCTTTTTGAAAAAATCTACCCCAAATTAGGTTGAACAGGTAAGGGACGTTACGTATGAAAGTCTGCCATTTTTGCGCATGGGAAATCCCGGGCACAAAAATTGTAAAAAAGAATGTCCGTGGAGTTTCTTTCTTTCTTCAAAGAGTTCTACGTATTGGAATGAGCAACTACTGTTCTTTAAAAAATATAGTGCCTTGAGATTGGACTGATTATAGTTAATCCAATTTTGTTTTGTTAGCTCTAACTGTCCCACTCCTGGGAAAAGGCCTCAAATTCTAATTCAAATAAAGAAAAGAAATTAAATATATTTATATTTATTTGGCTTAAGCCGCAAGTGCACACAACAAAATAAAAATAAGGCAAATAGATATTGATAATTCAAAATTGCCTGAAACCAATGTATTTCAAATAAATAGTTTCAGTTTGTAATAAAGAAATACTTACCAAAACTAATTAAAACTATATTCACAAACATTTTGAACTCACACTATAAATTCACGATTTGGCTTTCATATCACTAACAATAAAGAACTTTTTGGCGACCTCCGTGCGGTCCACCCGACTCGGCTGACTGGTTTGCAAAAATGATCGGACTCATCGGAATAGAAAGAAAAAAAAATTTTTTTTTGTCGCATGGACATGACGTGCTTACAAAATTAGAAAAAAAATTGAATAGGTACCTACAACAGAACTGAACAAGAAAAGAGAAAAAAAAGTTGACAGCTTGCACGTCGTGAGTGCGACAAACAGAAACTACGTCACAAGTAGAGAATGCAGAACCTTGGGACCTTCTGCGCAGGGTCGGACTGGGCCGGAAGGGCCCCGGTGGCTCCCAACAAGCCCGGGGCCCGATACTGGATAATTGTAGATGGGATAAAATCAGAAAATAATGAAATATACAAATTATTAATGAAATATATTATTAGGTACCTAATTACAGTTCCAATTATATTCCAATAATATAACAAATTTGATAAGTTAAGTCCTTATTTATCTTAAACATGGTATAAAGTTGTTACAGTCAGATATTAATCTAAATTCCGCATGTAAAGCTATACAGGATAGTTCAATCAATTGCATGCAAAATAATAATTTTATGTAAATTTAAAAGTTCAATGTCACAGATACAAGGTCAATACATTAATAATGGTAGAATAGTGATACAATAATAATAGTCCAGAAATTTATAGGTTATTGTTGAATAAATCTTTAATGTCATAAAACATTTGTGTTCTTTCAACCATTTCAGTAATTTTTTTTAAAATAAGTTAATATTAAACAATAATTTTAATTCTTTGGGAATTTTGTTATAAATGCGTATACACATGATTAGGAAAATTTTAGCATACTTGGCTGATTTAGGAGTATCCTGCAATACAAGTCTGCATGGATCTCTATTTCGAGAGTTCAATTGATAGGCTTTTTTGAACAATCCCTTATTATTATAAACATTATTATAAATTTCAAAAATGTACTGTGATGGAAGTGGTAATATACCTAGCTTTTTAAAGAACAGTTTACATGATTCGTCAGGACGGATACCACAAATGGCTCTTGTTCGCGACGAACGTCACCAAATCCAAGTGTACATAGTGTTTTTACCATAAACATATAGGCAATAACAGTGACAAGTAAATGAGTGAAACAGTACATTAGAATAAGCAAAACAGTCATTTACGTACGCGCTAGACTCACATGTACTCGCAAGTGGAGCTTTTAAAGTAATAATTTAATGTAATCCAGGTAGCCTAGGTTGCGACCTAGGCCTGGATATAGTATTTTTGTTTAGAATAACTTAGACCCTTCAGGAAATCACTTGCAGAGAATGTGACAGTCTAACGCGTCCATCTTCATTTTAACGTCTAAAATTTCGTCTAACAGACTGACAGTTGAAGGATCATTACAGGCTGAAAACCATAGACTCGTAACTATAAACAGTAAAACTCGATAGGTCATATACTTTCTTAGTATATGACAATTATATGCTTGTCTCAGTGACGGTTTTCATGAAAACTCAGCTGAAAAGATTCTTCAATCAGCCAAAATTAGAAAGATTGTATAGTTTCTAGTTTTATTTGATTACAGACAATAAAGATAATTTTATTTTTGTACCAGTAGATAGGTAACTGTACCTAATAACTTGTGTTATCTTGAATATGATCAGATATAAGCACAAAGTTATATTTTTTGTTAAAATTGTAAAAAATTATAGAGGAATAATTTAATAAAATTTCCAAAATCAGGAAGCGATTCATGGCTCTCGTTACAGTACAGTCCCGGGGTACAATAGAGACCCAAAACTCAGATAGAATCGTAGTCATCAGTACGGCAAATATGCCTCTATAACAGTGAACAAACAGCAAAAAGTAGTGCGGAGAAAGTCCTGCAGTTCCGAATCGCTTCCTGAACAGTTATGAAAGTTTATCAGTGTTATTATTCCCAGTAACCCCCTTTCCCAAGTAACAATGTCTGAGGTAGCCTGAACCTACAGGTGTAGGACGTCAGCGCCGTCTAGGTGCGAAGAACACGTGCGCACAGTGCAGTATACATAGGCACATAGTCCGTTAGGTACACGCATACATCCTCGCACCCAGCGATCACGACTAGTAATTTTTATTAATAATTATTATGACTTAGTTTTAGTTTTTATTTCCAATCGGAAGGACGCGGCAGCAGTGATTGGTGATTGGTGGGTGTATCAAGAAGATCAACAAATATTGTGAATTTTCAGGAAACGGCAAGTATTTTGCTATTTACATCAGGAGACGGTATTTCTGTATTTAGGTACATGTAAAGTTTTAAACAAGTAGGTACTTAATACAGTAATTTAAACAAGTTCAATTTTCAAATTGTATTGTTTTCTCTAACACTCGAGAAAACACACGAGTAAAAAACACATTATTAGGTACCTATGTTTTTAAATTTAATGTGTAAGTAGCTGCCGCTACTCGAGGAATGGGCCATTCGCGGCCATTCCGAATAGCTGCGCAATGGCCGGCGTATGCCTGCACATTGTCGTTTTTAGGGTTCCGTACCTCAAAAGGAAAAAACCGGCCAAGAGCGAGTCGCACAAACTTTTTAAAGGACAGACTTAACTTTGCTGTTCGATCCCTAGAAACGGCTATTGCACCAACCGCAAATAATAAGTTTGTTATAGTAAAATCGCTTTTTTTGTTATTAAACTACTTACATATTAACGGTTTTCAGACTTTTCCCTTTACATGTGCTGTAAGACCTTGCGTTTTTTGCCAAATTTCGTGATTCTAGGTCAACTCAAATTGTACAAAATAGTTTACTTATAAGTCTAAAGTGTTTCGACGAGTTCCGTTTCCCCGAATCGACAGCTATCCGAGCACCCGCGCCGCGCCGTCTCGCATGTTTTTCGGTACCGAAATCGTGTATAGGTTAAATAACAATATAGCCTAACCTTTATTTACTAAGGTATCGGTATGGCTCAACCTTTATTATAAATCGGTACCGATATATTTTTGAGGTATCTTAACCTCTAACCGTAACCGCTTTCAGTCCCTGGTCTATCTGTACTGTTACCCCAAAGGATGAAGCTAGACAATCAACATTTTTTTTATAAAGAGGAGTACTTTCAGCTAACCTATTTTTTAATATCTCTGAAACAATGTCAAATGTATTCAAATCAAATCATATTTTATTTGTTAACACAGGTACAGAAATAAAGATCTTATAATTGACAGAATCGAGCGCTATGTTATGCCAGTAGCAGGCTTATAAATAATTATGGTGAGCATCTAGCTCAAGATTACAATTTAAAGTTTCTAAAAAATATATTGAAAATCACGCATAAGTATTGTATTTAATTAGGAAAAAGGAAGAATTACATAATACTATTTTAATACCTACTAAAGAAATACGCACAATTTATAATGACACATTGTAATAAGTAATTTTTTTGGACTAGAAACTAAAATAAAATTTAGGCTCTCCAATTTATTAAGAAATAGATGTTATTTAATTGACTTTGGGCACTATATTAAAAAAAAGCCTACCTCGAAAATTTTATCACCCTACTTTATACAGACTAGAATTGTTCAACCTTCTTAAAGGAATTACTTGGCCAACTTACAGACAAAGGATAGATGCAAAAAGAAATAACCTAACGAGCGAGCGAAGCGAGCACGAAATTTTTTGACACCTTGCCTTGGACAGGTTAGAATTGTTTCGATCCTTGATACAGGAGTAACGTGGGCGACTTAACAGACAAAATGAAGATCCAAGACAAAGTAGGCTGCAAGAGCGAGCGAAGCGAGCTCGAAAATTTTAACTTCTTGCCTAGAATAAATTTAGATATGTAATTTGAGATCAAAATGTCCACTGGGGCCCGGCTGGCAAATGCCACACTGACTATATGGCCAATCCTACCCTGCCACCCCATTTTCCAAATCCAAAGCATTTGTGACCTTTCGGGCCTCAGGATTGAAAAACCACATATGAGTTGTTTTATTTCTCAGTGCCATTGTTGTCAACGATATAATAAATATTATATATGGGCACGCCCAGCGTAACAAGGAAGGATCCTTGTCGGGTGTAAGGTGAGCCAGTATAATTTTAAGGGACTTCGGTTTTAACCCACATGGGGAGCTTTATCCATTACGGTTTGTTGTGGGGGAGGTTTTGAAGGGCTTTCGTAACGTCCGGGTACGCATCGTAAACGTGGGCAAGAAGGATAAAATCGTCCTTACAGGCGATATCTCTCGCCATTTGTTTGCCTCAGGGACTGTGGAAGACCCCGAAGGTATTAGTAATGACCCTGAAGGGATCAAAGGGAGGTCTAGAGCGGGTTGGGGAGGAAGGGGCCTAGTCGCGAGGGTGGGGCGCGAGAAAGTGTAGGGTGCATGAGGCACCATGGCCCGTGGAGAGGTGCGCTGAAGGCGCGGCCACTTTGATGATTGGCATCGGGAGAGGGGGTGTACGACAGGATGTGCCGTCAGGCCTGGGATGGCATCGGGAGAGGGGGTGTACGACAGGATGTGCCGTCAGGCCTGGGATGGCCCCGTGCAGTGTGCGGTGCACTCAGCAGTGCCGTGGTCACCCAGACACTTCACGCATCTGGGTTTACCGAAGCAGTTACGCTGGGCGTGGCCATAAAAATCTTACAAAATAAAAATATGAACCTAGAAAATCCAAAAAAATAACAAACAACATAGAAAAGAAAAAAAAATAAGAAGAAATAAGGGCTAGACCTCCACGGAAGTCAGGTGTTTTAACCCCAACGGCCCGGATCAGTCTCAAGAGCGATGTAATCGACGGTGATCGCATGTATTTGAGTATGGTTTTTACTCGTTAAAAGAAATTTTTAGAGAGAAGTTCGTGATTTTTTTTTATCTAGTCAAATTAGTTGTATTTTGTTTTCAACACTATCATTCTAGCATATATCCTGAAGAATGTCATATATTTTTCTGGTTTTGTTTATTGCAGTGAATCATATGCTTTTTTGTATTATAAAACTCGCGTTTAGCTAATGTAGTCCCCTTAAGCACTAGTTTCACACATAATCTGTTACCCGGAAATCCAGAATAGAGAATTCAAATTCAATCTTCATTACTCGACTAGACAATGACAGCGGTGCGACAGTCATTTGTTTGACGAGACGAGCGTCTGTGGCATTGCTGTGGTTTTGACAAATGGAGAAACGGGGTAAATAAACCCGATTCTAGGATAAATATCTGCAGAGGATATTGATTACTTAGCAATGTTGCCGCAGATGTGTCTCTAGGTATCTACCTAGAGCTGCAAGCTCCTGCCGAGGCTGCGGGACTGCTCGAAAGAGATACCGTGGCCCCGGAACACAAAGGGCGATGAAGGAACATAGATGTTAGTTTAGTCAATAAACTAGTTTGCTTGGGTGCGCGAGCTGCGCGCAGCTCGCGTGTTTGGTGTTTATGAGAAGTATTACTTACCCTTATAAAATTTTGAGAATCTACAGGCACCCCTAAATGAATTGGAAAATCCGTTAGAATTACCCCTAAAACAGTATGAAAACCCCTACGGACCCCTAATAAAACCTTATTTAAAAACTGAGAACTTTTCCCATAAAAAACATTACCCTAAAGTTTGCTGAGTTACGCTTCACCAACTCAACCATCGTTACGCTAAGGAGGTCGCCGGCTCGCTTCGCTCGCCACCTCCCCCCTTCGCTCCACTCAGGACCTACCTACCAACGGACAGGTTTCGACACCTACTATAATATTTGTTCAAACACCTGATAGTTATCTCTAACCGTTATTAAGTTACAGCCGTTTTCAATTATAGGGGAGGTTGGGGAGGGGAGCTTCACCCACTCAACCTTCGTTACGCTACGACCGTGTATAAACATAAAGTTCATTATCAACCACTTGATCGTTTTCGTGATTTTTAACGTGATTCATATTCCGATTCTGCTAAAGCGGCCATTTTACACCCTCTGGTTTGGGTCGTTCGCCATTGTGGCTGAAAGAATTTAGGAGAACGAGGGGGAGGGGGAGGTCGCTAAGCTCCTAAACCTAAAACCTAGCCCCGAGTAGACACGTAAAACGTGCACCCCTTGGGCAGACAGTTCCAACAAACACTAACTCCCCGGATGCGAGAGCCCGGGGATGATATCCTCCCTGTCGGGTGACACAGGAAGGTGTGTGCTCTAAACTTGTATACCTCTACAGTGACAGTAAAATCTATAGAATAATGGAAACGGGTGAAAATTTCCAGAAATAAAAAAAATTAAAAAATTGCTATCATAACCTAACCTACAAATATTACAAAAAAAATACATACACAGAGCTAAGAGAAAAAAAAATGGTTAAAATTACCAATCGCATGAGTGTCTATCTAAGACGCTAAAAACAACCGGAAATGGCTGTACCAACTAACCGAGCAATCGTACGGACAACACTTTAGAAGTAGCCGCAGTCCCAAAGCTGGGACCAGTAGAAAAGAAGACAAACAAAGCGAAATCCGCGCGTAGTAGTCACAAAATGGAGCAGTAGAGCTCACCCGACTAAGGGTTCTTACAGACGAGCGGCACGTTTCCAACGGCAGATAAACTGCAGCCGTCGCCACCTGTCGACGGCTGCCGTTGACGTGCCGGGCGACAGCCGCCTAAGCGTCGATGACTGCCGTCGACGGGTCGCGACGCTTGCAGTTGTGGCATGCCGCATAAATGTGTGTCGACAGCAGCCGCCGACACCACAACTGCAAGCGTCAGTTTATCTGCAGTTGGCAACGTGCCGCTCGTCTGTAAGAACCCTAAGGGCGTAAACCACGAGAGCTTAAAAAGGTGGAGTTCCTTCCCCCACACTTTTGGTAGCCAATGCTACAAAGGCGGCTTGGTCCGCAGAAGCCAAGATGGATGAATTTCTTAAATTTGCAGTAACCAAATTTACTGCCGGTGTACTTCAGTACACTGCGGACGCCTTTGATACACAATCTTGTGATCTTGAGAGATCAAATTTATTTTTGATACTCGATAGAATAATCGACAGTCCCGAATTCGACTATAATGAGCGAAAGAAATATTTTTAAAGACACGCCGACGCGCTACAACGCTCCGCCCTCTCCGTAGCACTGGTGCTAAGCACATTACATCGGTTGATCGGCCACGAGGGAGTTAATCGTAGCGGTTAAATTAAAACGTGTCAGCTGATATCCATTACAAGGAACACTGTGCATATTTCTTTATCCGGTCCACACTTGGCCCCTTCCAGGTAAAAGGCACTATTTTGGTGGTACTTAGGGGAAACCGGTGACAACACTTAATTGTGTGTGAACCCGACGCGCCGAACCTTTCAGGGTTAGGCAGACGGGCACTGGTCTGCGGCATTGGGGACCTCCTAGTCGCGGCCATTCGTCAATAACCCCCCTTAATTCAGCTACACCAAGGTTGGTATTTCTATTCCAACGGCTCGGATCGGTCGCAAGACTCTGTACAATAAGACTGACAGGGCTCACATTAAGTATTCCTAAAAATCTGTCGATAGTCTTATTGTGCGACAGGGCCCTGTGTGGGTCTAGCGTAAAGGGGTAGATGCACCCAACCAACAATAGGTGTGTAGCTGTGAAGGAAACCAGAGACTAGGTTTGACTAGGAGATCTACCGAGGCCAAGCTGCTAGCTCTCGACTCCAATGGATAGCTTCGCCCTGAAGGGTTTTGGCTGGTAGGATTAGGGCTTTGTTGACACCGTAAGGTTTCCGCCAAGAACCACGAAACTGTGGATTTTGGACGATAATCTGATATAGAAATAGGAACACAAGCTGTTTCGCGAAAGACAGCAAATTCGGTGGGCGCGCGCGAAGCAAACCAACTACGACTGCGTAGCACTGTAGCCGATCCGCTACGGCATACATAGCACGTGCGCGAGACACAAACCGTAGCCATGCTACGAGGGGGCCAGGCGGCCGACGGAGCTACGGCGTAGCACTGAGCGTTACGGTGTAGCGACGGTGACTATGACCTTAATACCCTGAAGGGTGGAACGGACGTTAGTGTAGCGGTAAGCTCAGCTCCTAGCGCCGTGGACTGACACTGGCAGGGCCACCACCAGGGATTTTAATTTTGATAACACAAAAATTTAGTCGCTAATTAGTCGAAATTTGTCGCCAAATATCAGAATTGGCCGGTCACTGGTTCATAAGTTACATGGATTTATAGGTGGCCGATCTGGAGTGAGCCTACCCCAGCAGGGCCACATTATACCTCAAAAACTAGGGCACCTAGCGAAGATCTGTGATCTCCTATTTTTAGTCGCTAATTAGTCGAAATTAGTCAACCAATTACAGATCCAGTCGGTGTGTAATTAAAAAGATATTAAAGAATTCACAGTGGTACAAGCAAGTACAAAATACATTTAAGTATAGTTGTCTAGAAACTACTTAAAGTATGTTGTGCTTGCTTGTACCACTATGGCGAAATTGAATTCTTTAATCTCTTTTTAATTACACACCGACTGAATCTGTAACTTGGCGACTAATTAAAGACTAAATATGGGAGAAAACAGATCTTCGCTAGATGCCCTAGTTTTTGAGATATAAATGTGGCCCTGCTCTCTCCAGATCGGCCACCTATAAACCCTTGTATCTTTTGAACCAGTGACCGACCAATTCTAATATTTGGCGACTAATTTCGACTAATTAGCGACTAAATTTTCGTGTTATCAAAATTAAAATCCTTAAATGGTGGCCCTGCCAGTGTTAGTCACACCTAGCGCCCCAGTGCTTGGAGCGCGCTGTATCACCAAGCCCACTTCCCTGCCCACCCAACCCGTAACTATGCCGGGCCCTGATGGTCACGCCCATTCCCCCTCCCATCTGCACCACGTGACGTACAGTCGTGGTCTTTTCCGCCTGATCAGTTAATTTTTTTTCGCTTAAATCATGCGGAGGCGCCGAGCCACTCCACCTTAAACTTTAGGCCTATTAGGAAAGCGTCAACTTTGGCGCGCAAAATAACAATAACTCTCGTTTGGCATGTGTCGCCGATCGGTATTTTTTTCATTAATTATTTATTATAAAGTCAACGGGGCGGGGATAGAGAGCGTTTCTATGTTTTAAGTGCAAGCAAAAATAAGCTTAGTAGTGATCAGGCGGGAGTGTCCTCGATAGTACATGAAAGAGTTGAGTTAATTCAAAAAGGAGGTCAGTTATTATCAAATCTCGATAATCTAGAGAAACAGCAAGTCAGGCTAAATCACAGAAAGCAAGTCTGATAAGAAACGAAAACACAGCTCCTCAAGAACGTCCTTATTAGATGTATCAACAAATGTAACAGTAATCATACCAAACAGTCATGAAAGCAACGCATCATTTGTAGAAATATCTCCGACCTCCAAAACCAGTTTCCAGTCTCTCGACCTGTTCGGGATATCGCCAACACAAATCAGATTCGGAAGTATCCCTTTCTAAATCCATTCTAAACCAATGGATCTACCACATGATAATGAGCTCATTCAAAAAGGAGTTCAGTTATTATCAAATCTCGATAACCTGAAGAAGATTAGAAAAGAAAGAAAATAATACAAGTTTGTTTATTACTATGACAAAATCATGAACACCCATTATAATCTATGAATACCTATACCTACCTAGCTTACTAACTAAAAATCTTAACCTAAAAATCCGATAAAAATAAAAAAGAGAAAAAAAAGGGTTCCACGAAGGCTTGAACGGGGAGGGTTTCTTGACCTTAAGAGGCCTATTTGAAGTGGTTTCTCCGAGTGGTTTCTCAGAACGGGAACACACACAGACTTCACCTTGAAAATGGGTTGGTGACTCTCGATAGGTTCACAGATGACGAGTACCATGTCTTAATCGTCACCTCCCCTCGCCTCGTGAAGACGGTGGACGGCTGTGACGGTTATCTTGTGTCGGACGATTACAGCGGCCACATGTTCGATGTGTGTGGTCGCGGGCGCGAAGCGTGCGGGACGTACGGCGAGCGTGACACGTATGTCGCAGGTGACGCGGGCGCTGGCAACTTCTCTTTGAAGAAGAGAAGGTGCCAGCGAAGAAGAACTTTGTCTAAGGGTTCTTACAGACGAGCGGCACGTTGCCAACGGCAGATAAACTGCAGCCGTCGCCACTGCTGCAGTTTATCGTGCCGCTCGTCTGTAACAACCCTAAGCGACAGGGGGGGACGGTGGGAAGTTAAAAAGGGGTGGAGTGAGCCGCAACGGGCTTCTTGGCTTTGGCGCTCTCTTCCTTCTTGTGCCTTCCTCCTTTCTCCACGATCAGATGGTCCGATCTCGAGCACGTCGCTGTAATCAGCTACGCCTAGCTGCTTGATGCCAGCGAGTCGGGCCCCGTACTTCTCTTGCAAGTAGACACGTACCTCCACGGGCAGATAGTTCCCTTAAAAACGAACCCATGCCTTCGACACTTCCGTTTAATTCGCCTTTTCCTGAATGAACAAGGGAGGTGGGGGTCGGGTCTGTGGGGGTAGTAGCCTGGTAGACGTCAGCCGCAGTGGCTGAAGCCATAGGGCTGTACCTCCCAGCAAAAGGGTGGCTCTAACCACCACCGGTATCTTGTTTGCTCGCATCTTCCTCTTCCCCTTTCCGACGACTTAGTAGTCGTCTTCGACGGCTGGCTGCCTAAAGGCAACAAGTTTGGCCTCGTACTTTTCTTGGATGTACGGGTCATCCTGGAGAAGCTTCTTAAGAAACACCAGGAGGTTCTGGTCAGTCATAGTGGGACCCTAGAAATAAATGGAAATTAACAAAAAAAATAAGCCTACTAACTAAAAATCTTACCCTAGAAAACCGAAAAAATAAATACAAAAAAAGAGAAAAAAAAATATTGAGAACAAATAAAGGATAGGCTTCCACGTAGGCCTGATCGGAGGGGTTCCTCGGAGATGCTATAAATGGAACAGACCGACTTAACCTTGAAGATCGGGTGAACTGGTGACCTCGTACTGAACGCCTTGTGAAGGCGTTGGGCGGCCGTGACGGGTAGTATGACAGGTGAACTTGTACGTATAGAACGATTACAGCAGGGCGTGGCGGGCGCGGTGCGTGTGGCGTGCGCGGTAAGTTTGGGCTCCTTTGAGATTCTGGGTTCTACTTCTTCTTCTTGGAGAAAGCAACGGGCGAGGTAGCCAAGGGACTGGCTGGGCGGCTGGCAGAACGGAACGGAACCATGTTCCTATACTAGCCCGAGGAGACACGTACTGCCGGGGACAGACAGTTCCCTTAAACGAACCCTCCCGTGTGACTTTCCTAGGGCTTCACTGGCGAGAAGGCAAGAACTCGCAAACCACACAACTGTCTGTTGGCCTGAAGGGCCGCTGAATCGATCTCCCCGGGCGGGGGAGCCCGGGACGTGTCAGGTGACACTGGGACGTGCGTGCCTAAGGTGTAACTGTCGCCAATCTCAATGTGCGACAGGGCTCTATGGCTCTTTCGAACGATCCGGACATCCATCCGTCCCAGGTGCAGCTGAAACAAACGGGGGTAAGGTGCTACCAGACTGCGACTAGGAGATCCCCGATGGCCGCACCGTCGCTAGCTATTAGCAGCGTGCGTAGCATGCGCGTAGCGGTGCTACGAATGGACGTGGCCAGACAGCCGACGGAGCGATCGTCGTAGCACTGAGCGCTACAGCGTAGCGCGTCAGAGGAGTTGCAGGGTTACCGAGGCGTAGCGATCTTAGCGCGGGTGTGCTCCACGACTACAGTTTGTTATGGCAGGCTGCAGGCAGGGGGGAGGGGTTTAGTAATATACTAAATATAAGAACCGAACAAAGCTCTTCCAGTACTCTGATACGTGACGCGCTTCTCTCTACAACATTGCGTTCGGGCGCCCGCATCGGAGGCACGAGGTGACCTACGCGGTGCCCCATCGAATGATCCGGTGTCGTCCGAAGCGGTCCCTTAGGGTGTGGCCGTAAAGTTGGTAGCGGTGCCACTGGCCGACGACGATGCCACTCTAGCAAATGGGGAAGATGGGAGATGGGGTGACACCAGTAGCATGTTGATAACTGTGCATATGAATTGCAAATAAAAATAATATTCACCTCGCTTCTGTTGCTTTCAGCTTTTGCAGAATTTTTATTTTTCCCTTTTATTGACACCATGGTAATACAACCCTATTGCTAAAACTAATAAAACAGAAATATAATAATTATTCTATCTCCCCAATCTCTTCGGCATGAGTGGTTGCGTTATCATAGCGGGTGACTTCAACGCCAAACATCCCGCCTGGAATAGTAGAATGACTAACCCGAGAGGGAGAGTAGTCTACGATCTAGGCCAGTCAATTAACTTTGATCCTATTGCTCCTATGGAGTACACCTAAGAATATCCTGGTACCACCAGCTACCGTCCTGATGAACTATTTTTACATATGTTTTTTAATGTAATTACGCTTTATTCAAATAAAAAAATCACGATAAAATAGCGATATAAAACTTAAACATTGAACTGAGACTTTGTTTTTTTACTAATTTATGTTTTTAATTATCGATAGTCTAGTACAACTATGTGTCGACAACGACGTCGAAGTGACTTTTATAAATATTTATGATAGATGCGAGTCTGAAATTGACTCTGCAATGATTTTTCAGTTAACTAGTTGTGGGAGATTAATCACTACATAGTAAGAAGTTTTTGTAAATGTGTTACATGAAGTTTCAATTAGAAAGACTAGTCTATTTTTAACATGTATTCAAAAATGCCAGGGTGTTATCTAAGATGGTAAATTAGGCGGCTAAAATCTTAGAAATTTGCGCGAAAACGTGAAATGGCTCTTAAAACAGCAATGGACCTAGTAAATAACCCTCGGGAATCCCTGTAAATTACTTGTTGTCACCGGGTTTGAATTCTTATACTCATGTAAAAGGTATAAGGAGCCTGGTATTTACTGTTTATTAATTTGTTGTTGACACACTGAGTATACACACAACTGGAGATAAAATGCGTGTCCTGAACCAGCATTACTGAGTCTTGAAATTTGCAAGGGATGAGACCCATAAAATCACACTGGTCAAATGTTGAACATTTGAATACCAAACATTACAACATTTGTAACTACACATGGTATTTAAACGTTATCCATTTTGTCTCCACATATTTGTTCGCACTAATCATTCCAGAAACGTAGTCTAATCATTGACAGCTTGATTAGTAAATGGAATGTCTTTTTTTCGATAAAACCATCATCTCGGTGGTGGACATATTGGTAAACACAAGAACAATGGCGAGATCCTAGCTGAATTTGACTTGAGCGCCTAAAAGTGACTTATATTAGTAGGCAGTTCCATTAATCTAATTAATCCACAAGAACTGCATACTTATGGATGTTTTTTTTTTCTTCTTGAATGACCACTCGCAGGTCAAGAACTCGAGGGCAGCTTGGGTCCGGCTGGGTAGACTTATTATTCGGGGAATTTAAAGCTACATGCTTAGCAGCGCGGGCTGGCTCGTCGAGAAAAGGTCGGGCGGTTATGGATGTACTTACTGTTAAATACCTAACACAAAACTGAACAAGAACAACACAATATTCATTACTTAAGATCTACTTAACAAAAGTCTTCAAGTTTTATCCGTTTTTGGGTCTCTTCGGCCGCCGTCGTGTGTGCTCGGCTCCATTCGGGTCAGCTCGGCTACCATCGGATCTGGTCGGCTCTTGCAATAACACTGCTGTTGATACTGGCCGAAGACACCACGACGTATCACTCGACCAAGAATGTTCGTGAAATCGCCACCTGGAATGCACAAAATGAGAGTATGAATCAAAACTCGAATCATTTCTTTAAACAAGCTTTTACCCGCGGTTTCGCTAGTATTATGGTCGGAGATTATACCATGGGAAGGTTTTAAATATAGCCTAAGAATTTTCCTGGAAGAATTTTCCGAATCTAATAACTTGTTCCAAATATTGTAATCCAAAATTACAAACTTTATGTCTTTCTAATATAAGTGTATATTGGAAAGGCAAAGTTAAGCTATCTTTTAAGTCCTTATTTGCGTCCTTGTTGGCATTATTTGCGAAGGGGTTTTAAATAAACATGGTATAAATCTTTTTCCAAATATACATTACTCATCACACGTATTTAATTTTTGAACAAAATTGCCCTTACTTCATTTGATTTCAATGGAAATAATATCTAATATGTTAGGAGACATCAGTTTTAAAACAACTCCGCAGCAAAATAATGATCAACACGCTAGGCGAAATTGCGCGGGTCAGATGTTTTAACATAAATAGAGAAATATGTCTTCTGTCCACACCTCGGTCTACCACTTCACAGACAGCCGGCGTGTTGTTACTAACGTATTCTCAGTACGTAACTTCGGGTTGCGACAGCTGCGGCGTCGAACACGGCTTCAACGATGACGTATCTATTTCTTCCTCCACTTCCCTTAGTGCAAGAATATCCTCTCCGTTTCGCTCAGCCCAGATCTTTTACGCCTGAGAAGAAATATGGACACGTCAAACAAATATACACAACTAGATTTTACTATGCTGATAAAAAATTGGACAAGGCAAAAAGAGTTGTGAGGATCATAGCAGGTGGTGTGTACTCTGCCTACCCTCATGGGAAATCGCGTGAGTTTATGTATGTATTTATCATCATCAGTCGGTTTCAAATTCAAATTTATTTATTTTCTCCCACACATATTTAGATGTACACAGTATAAGATTCAAAAACATTTTGAAGATGGGAGATAGGAGCCTATACTATATTATGTAAAAACCTGTGCTACGGGTCTCCTGGCCCCTTATTCACATTGTGAATAAGGGGCCAGACGCCGAAGAATCAGCTGCCCACATCATCGTGGAATGCGAGGCAGTGGCTACCTAACGCAAACAAATCCTCGGAACGGTCAGGTCGCTCCGCGAAGCCTGTGAAGCTCCCAGGAAACTTCTGTGCTTCTGGGTGGAGCTAGGCTGGTTAACTTAGCCAGGACACCTACGCACAACGAACCGATTAAGAGTCAAACCCCCGAATACTGAAACGTCACTCAAAATGTAAGTAGCACTTATATTTAACAGATACTCAAAAGTGACGTTTGGCTATACGAAATTTAAAGTTTAGGAGATGCTCAAATGTTAAGCAGCCCTTAAATTATGAGTGACGTTTCAGTATTCGGGGGTAAGTGCGGAAAATGGAGTCTCTACTCTACTCTAGGTGCAGCTGATAAGCAACATGTTACTAGGAGTTACTGCCTATCTGACCTCCGCCATCTGAACCGCAAATATCTACAAATGACATTCTGGACCCAAGGGCTTAACGGGCTTTCCGAGACACGGAGTGAATTCAATATGTAATGCAATGTCACTTATCTATGGACCAACATCATTGGCAAACACTGCATAACCTTGTCAATTGTACTGACCTTATTGGTGAAAAGGTGTCCCCTAACAAAAGTATACAAAGAGCTTTAAATTACGTACCATGTCATTGTTCTACACAGCTGCAGTTAGCACCACACCTACGGACTCTCCATCTTCTGCATCCAGTCAGTCCTAACTGATGACACGAATGGCGCAGCAGTAGTGAAGCTGTCTTTACGTTCTTAGGGTCCCGGTTTCGATTCCCGGTTGGAGCAAATGTTTGTGTGATGAGCATGGACATTTGTTTCCGAGTCTTGGATGTTAATATGTATAATAAGTATGTATTTACAAACAAAAAAAGTATCTATGTAGTATATCAACTATCTGGTGTCAAGCCTCGTTGCTCAGTGCGGCACTAGATGGCGCTGTGTGTTAATGTCCAGCGATATTTATTTATTTATTTTAACTTCCTTCTTCAAGCTTTTTTTTTCCTTTTGCATCTTGTTATCAGTTGTAAACCTTACTGATACTGTTAGCCTGCGTCATCCCACTGCTGGGCAAAATCTCTCTCCCCATGACTTCGTTTTTCTATCCAGGGCTAATGTGGACCACTGGTCGTTGGTTTTATCCAGCTCGTCCCGCCATCTTCTACGAGGTCTTCCGTGACGCCTTCTGGCTGTGTCAGGGCTCCAGAAAGTGACTATTTTGGCCCACAGCTCATTGGGCATGCGGCAGACGTGGCCAGTCCAGTCCCACTTCAGCTTAGCGGCTTTTTGAGCAACGTCAGTAATTTGTGTTTTGGAGCGCAGTGTGGTGTTGCATACACGGTCGGTTAGTTTGACGCCTAGAATGCTGCGCTCCATTGCATGTTGGCAGAGGCAGATTTTTTGTGCGGTTATTGATTGCCGAGGTCCATTCTTACAGCGAAGAATCTGCCTCTCAAAACTAATTACTTTTTTATTTTGTTAATTCCCATATTATGTGGTGGCATTTGAGACTTTTTACGGTTATTGGATCACTTAGGGCTATAGCTAAGGTGTAGGTATGTGACTTTATTTGTGGTTTGCATGTCTTTAGTCGATGTTCTACTTCCTCTTCCAAGGCTCTGATTTGTAGATGCTCGTGTAATTCTGAAGTTTTCATGAACCAAGAAGTGAGTGTTAGTGTTAGTGAGAGCTTTATTTTGGAATCACAGAAGCTTTCTTAAAGGTATAGTTCGTTTTGTTTGCTGGTCCGTATTCCCTTGAGTGTTTTGTTTTCTCTATGGGTTTCTAATTCTGTGATAATTCTTTATCATTCACGCTTTTCATCATCCTATTTCTTGAGTAATTTGAAGTAAATTTGTAAGCTTACATAGCATAATCAGACTATGACTCAGTCCACACTAGTGTATTGGACGTCTAGAGGAACCATGTATTTGTTCACGAGTGACCACTGAGAACCAGCGCTGTACTGAGGGGGCTGTTTTTTGTTTTTTTTTCCATTCAGTTGTACTATAAATGTTTGTTATATTATGTATGTCCGTCTTTCTGGGATTTTGGTTTCCGCACTAGTGTGGACGATACTCCAACCAGCCCACCTCCCTCCAGAAGCAGATCAAACTTCCCGGTCTTCTCAGGGTTCTTGGTGTTTCAAGGGTCTTCTCGTGGTACTGGGTGTTGCCGCTGCACTCTTGGAGCACAAGCTGGTACCGTGTCCCCCGCCTCCACGCACGCTTTGCACAGGGGACTATCAGTGTTATCTAGCGTGTGGAAGTGTTTTTTCAGTGACCAGAGTCCAGAGATGGTCCCCGCCTCCAGTCGCAGGCGATCTTTGTCCAGGGTCAGCTTCGTATCCAAGTTCGTTGTATGTATATTGTTTCTTTGTACACACATCATGTCCCTGCGACAAATAAATAGTTCTTGCTTTCTTCCTATCTAAATATTCGAACACATGTCTCATCTACCAACCCGCACTGGGACGCATGGTGGATTACAGGCCACTCGCTCTCTTAGCGACGCTTGGGGGAGGCCTATGTCTAGCAGAAGACGACCCGCGATTAAACTGATGCATAATCAGCCAGTGATGTTCCCACAGCTGGCATGCAGGCCAGCCACTCACACCTCCCGCCGTGGCGAGCTGGATGCCACCAGCAGTGACGTCACGGAGCTGAAACAGTGCGTAGCAGAGTTGAGTCTACATGTAGCGGCTCTACAGAGGCAAGGTCAGGTACACCATCGCTCGCATTCCACAGAAAGATACCGACGTGGTGGTAGAGTAAACTCAAAACATTTATTTTAATTAGATCATTACAGGCACATTTTTGAATGTCAGAAAAACAGAGAAAACGAAGCTTTAGTCAGTCACAAGGCATAATAACTTGTGAAAGAATTGTGGTTGCCCATTCGAAAGTGTACATCATTATGGAGAAGAATGGCCAAGAAATTCCGTGGACACTCTTATGAGTCAAAATTTTGTTACAAAATCTCGATTCATATTGAGACTATACATATATGTGAGAACGATGTATACAGATTTGAAGTTATGAGCGTCCAGAGCATGAATAAAATAAATCATATCCGCTAAGAGATGACCAGTCCCTACTGACAGCGCCCGTTCACGGACATGACGCATGGATCAGAATCATTCAGCTCAACCATTTTGAAGGGAACTAAATAATCCGACACACGCGCCTTTATCAGCGAGACATTTGAGTGAGCTTGACCTTTTCTCAACCGCCACGGCAAATTCTAGTCAATGAAAGATAACTACGAGTAAATCGTAGCTTTATAGTACACTAAGGCCCGGACTCCACCAAAGCGGAGAAGAGTGGAGCGGAGAGGAGATGTATAAGATTCGACCAATCACTGTAGCGACGAGAGCCGCGATTTAGATTTCAACCAATGTGATTGGTCGGTGTGCACACTTCTCTCCGCTCAGCTCCTCTCCGTTTTGGTGGAAACCGGGCCTAAGGCTCGGCGCAAACGGGCCACCAACCACAGCCACAGGTGGCTGCCGCGCGCTTTACCGCCACTTTTGTAACGTGTGTCAGAAGGTCAAGCTCACTCAAATGTCTCGCTGATAAACAGCGAGACATTTGAGTGAGCTTGACCTTTTCTCAACCGCCACGGCAAATTCTAGTCAATGAAAGATAACTACGAGTAAATCGTAGCTTTATAGTACACTAAGGCCCGGACTCCACCAAAGCGGAGAAGAGTGGAGCGGAGAGGAGATGTATAAGATTCGACCAATCACTGTAGCGACGAGAGCCGCGATTTAGATTTCAACCAATGTGATTGGTCGGTGTGCACACTTCTCTCCGCTCAGCTCCTCTCCGTTTTGGTGGAAACCGGGCCTAAGGCTCGGCGCAAACGGGCCACCAACCACAGCCACAGGTGGCTGCCGCGCGCTTTACCGCCACTTTTGTAACGTGTGTCAGAAGGTCAAGCTCACTCAAATGTCTCGCTGATAAACAGCGAGACATTTGAGTGAGCTTGACCTTTTCTCAACCGCCACGGCAAATTCTAGTCAATGAAAGATAACTACGAGTAAATCGTAGCTTTATAGTACACTAAGGCCCGGACTCCACCAAAGCGGAGAAGAGTGGAGCGGAGAGGAGATGTATAAGATTCGACCAATCACTGTAGCGACGAGAGCCGCGATTTAGATTTCAACCAATGTGATTGGTCGGTGTGCACACTTCTCTCCGCTCAGCTCCTCTCCGTTTTGGTGGAAACCGGGCCTAAGGCTCGGCGCAAACGGGCCACCAACCACAGCCACAGGTGGCTGCCGCGCGCTTTACCGCCACTTTTGTAACGTGTGTCAGAAGCGAGCGACAGCCACCGGTGTTCGGAAGCCGCCACATTTTATAACCCGCTCTCAGCTGCGCAGTATTACGATGGACTCGATACGGAAAGTTTACTCGCGTTATTGTTAATACGCAGACGACGTAGACGACGCCGTCCCAGCCTAAATTGGGTACATCCAATTTTAACTGGTCCTACAGTAAAACATAACTTGCATTTCGAAATCTGCAAAGATATCCAAGAAAGTTTTTTAGACATTTTCGAAATGAGTTTGACTACATATCAAGAACTGCTTATGGTGTTACAAGATCGATTAATACGGCAAAATACTAGTATGCGGCAAAGCATTACCCCAGCAGAGAGACTCGCGAATGTATCTATATCTATTGAGGCATCAGCGGCTCCATGGGTCACGTGTAACGGTTACTGCGCGGGGGGTGCAGCAGCGCGACAGTGGCGCGTATCGTGTCACAAGTGGCGAGTCGCCGACACTGCTGTAGCGAGTGGCCGCCACCGGCCACGCGTGTGCGGCGAGTCTCAACAAATTGTATGAAAAAGCGTGCTAACTGCTTGTCGCTGGCTACCGGTGGCTGTGGTTGGTGGCCCATTTGCGCCGAGCCTAACTGATGGCCTTGGCTTCGCCCGCATGGATGTCGTCAAAAGTAAAGCTCCCAGACAGCTTATTTTTTTCCGACACCTCAAACAAATATCATTATATTTTAGCCAACTTCCGATCCACACATCACCCAGCCGACCGTAGGGCCAGTGGAACGATAATCGCTGCTGGTGCCATAACAGTTTTGGTGACAGGGCCACGCGATGAACGACACCATGTTAGTTTTTAGTGGACACAGGGTCCGATCTAAGCATGTACTTACGTGCAGCACGACAGAGGCGAAGCAGGGCGGCGTACCAGCTATACGCGGCAAACGGGGCAGCCGTTGACACGTACGGTCGGGTCGAGCTCCACTTGAATTTAGGGCTCCGCCCCATGTACATGTATAAGGTCGTCGCTGACGTCATTAAGGCCCTCATAGTTGCAGATTTCTTGGCACTACAACATCGTTAAAGGTAAGCATAAGTTTTTTAAACTGACATTGTCACTAACAGTATTATTGGTAATTTTATTGACTTTGCTCAGTGACTACATGCGTTTGAATTACTGGAGTTGGAACAGACAGCACCCTAGCTCTACCTTAATTAGCTTGGGACAGTGCTGTGTAATAACTATTTTTTTTAAAGTGAGCCGTCGCGGTACTCTTGGCAGATGTGAAACATCGAAATTATTTTGTACAAGTAATATGCTTAAAAAAAAAGTCAATATAAAAAAACAAACAAACAATAAAAGAAAATAATGAAAACTAAATGACTCTATTCACAAAAAGAAAATCCTTATGCTGGAATCGAACTCGAAGTCACGAGATTGTAACCCAGCGCTCTGTGCCCCGAGACCAGCTGCAGGTTTGTTGTAAACCGTGGCAAATAATTATGTAGTTCTGATGCTGCTTCAACAGGTCGGTAATTTTCGGTATTGTTCGAGCCGGGTTCGATCACCGCGAATTTATCGTTTGTTTTTTTGGTTTACCAGCAGTTGTTTCACATCAATCATTTCCTTTCTGACAACTGTACATCAAGGTCAGAGTACTCCAGATTGTTCTGAACAGCATTAAATTTGATAAATAAGCTAGTAGCTCATTGTGTTCTCAACTGGGGACCAATGAGTTTTTGTTCGGATAAACTTTCACTTCTCAGAGTAACCAAGTAATTCGCAAACTTTGAAAATATACCTTCACAATGCCACGCTTTCTAACCAGTGCTTTCTCCTAGCTCATGTTGATAAATAGGAGGATGGAGTACTCACGGTTTCCAGTAGACACGCGCGCACGTGGTACTGTAGCGTAGGTAGGTAGTTGCACGCACGCGTCACCCGCTACCCGCTACGTAGGTAGGTACTTTGCCGAGAGTTGAGCACGACGCTAAACAGCGTAACTCCAGCTGAAATCAGATGATTAGCACGGTATTACACAGTGGAAACGCAGGATGAAAGTGGAATCGGGATGGCGGGACGTACCTTAATGCGCTTCTACACGGCTGAGAGCGCGGTTCGAACTTTGAACGCTGTGAAAAACCTTTACCACTATTGGATGTTCACATGATCGCCCGGTATAGACACAGGCTTGGAGCCACCACTGATCACGGAACATTACGTTTTTGACCCTCTGTTAAAGAAACATGGAAGCAAACAGCTCTGACAAGAACTGAAACACGTTTTGACATTTCGTAAAGAAACAGGAGTATCAGGAGCTTTGAGGCCACTGATGTCTTCGGTTCGCGGCGTCTTCTATCTTCTGTCACCGCAAGTCGTCACTCCATCTTCACTCGACAAACGCTCAGGTCGCGTCGTCAAGCTACCGGTACAATTAGTTGAGTACTGTAGCCATTGCCAATACTGATCACGGAACATTACGTTTTTGACCCTCTGTTAAAGAAACATGGAAGCAGACAGCTCTGACAAGAACTAAACACGTTTTGACATTCCGTAAAGAAACGGGAGTATCAGGACCTTTGAGGCCACTGAAGTCTTCGCTTCGCGGCGTCTTCTATCTTCCGTCACCACAAGTCGTCACTCCATCTTCACTCGACAATGGCCTTCTCGACAAACGCTCAAGCCGCGTCCAGTGGCGTGTCGCTAGGTCCGAACAAAGGCAAGCCCGCTAAGTCAACTACCGATGTTTTAGGAAATAATTTAATTAATTAGTGTTTTGCTATTTTTTATAGTCTCATTATTGTAATACGCATGCATAATTATTGACATGCGCGCCATCTATACGTCACGTAATCACGGCACCAAAGTAAGATTGCCTCGATTGAAACACATATTTTGCAAGTCTGAGATGGCTTTAAAATGATTGATTTGTTGTTTTATCGCCGTACATTTTATTAATGTAATTTAGTGTGGATAAAAATATCGGTATTTGATATTACTAAATCTCACAAAATCACTCATAAATAATATTAGCCAACTTTATAGTATTTTCATAGTTCAGAGATATTTAATAGGTATTATGATGATGGTTCTATAATTAGAAGAACTTTAACAAATAACCGCAAAATGTAAGATATGCGAAATTATGTGAATTACCTATCACTATGCATGTGCACGAACTTTGATGAAAACAAACAACAAAACTTTGTCTTAGGTAAGTACTAACTTCATAAACTATGCAATCGAATAAACATAATTACGAGCGACGAAAATATGTATATTTCCGAGAGTAAGCATTATTATTAGGACTTGTACAGTGGAGATATGAGCTTGCTCAACGTATTTACATACCTTTTCGACGGCAATATTCGAATTATGATTAAAGGAATAATAGACCACTATTATTAATCAATTATGGAATCACTTGCAAAATCATAGGTAGTCAGATCGTGCCAAAATCTTTCACACAATTTTAAG
Organism: Xestia rhomboidea; assembly: GCA_963853795.1. Lineage (NCBI taxonomy): Eukaryota > Metazoa > Arthropoda > Insecta > Lepidoptera > Noctuidae > Xestia > Xestia rhomboidea. The sequence goes on from OY970786.1 coordinate 4,882,085, forward strand.
TAACAAAACTAAACCATAACTTTAAAATATTGTTCTCAAAATCACAAAACTTTAAATCACAATCAATCAAAGCCAATATGGAACTAATTAGAAATAGTTATTTTATATATAAAAAAAAACCGGAAAAGTGCGTGTCGGGCCACGCGCAGTGTAAGAGTTCCGTAGTAGCCCGGTATATTTTAGATTTTGTTATTCAATGCAAGTCTTCACCCGTTATAAACAAACAACCACTTCATCTTAGTCATTTTATAGGATTTATTCTAAGGATTTTGTATTTGGTACAAATTTATCCAACACCCTAGTTAAAACTATTACTGCTAAACTAATAAAGTTATCTTAACCGCTATAGTTTTCCTTTAAAGTTCATGAAATGCACTATCATCATGATTTTTTCCAGATTTTTCAAGCTAGCAGTGTAGCTTTTACGGAACAAAAATTTGCACTTTAAATTTTAATATTTCGTAAACGGAGCATTAAATCGAGTAGTTTTAGCAAACCCTAAGTCATTTTAAAAGACCTATTCAACGATATCCCACACGATGGGATCGACAACAAACAAAATTACAGCTTTCTAGTACTTACGGTCTCTTAGCAGAACCTCGGACAGACAGACAGACAGACAAACAGACAGACAGACAGACAGACCGACAGACAGACAGACAGACAGACATGGCGAAACTATAAGGGTTCCTTGTCAGAACTACAGAACCCTAACATCACTCAAAATGACGCAACGCGCTGCTTCTTGCGCATTGGTTGGCTCCAACACATTCTCTCAAACAAACTTACACTGACTTTCACGCACACATTCAAAAAAAAGCCCAACATTCATTTGAATACAAATTTCCAACTAGAACCTAATATTGTTATCAAAAACACAGACCATTTCCTAGCAAAAAGTGAGAGGTCCGACTGGTCCAAGAAGCCAAATGCAAGCCAGCGAGTGTGAAAGAGAAAACGCTAGATCTACGTCACTGATAGCGGACTAAACTTGAACTGTTCTTTTGTGTGTTAGAGCGAGCTAGAGGAGAACATTTTGGCAACGTCGCGATTCGTGTGGCGCGTGAATTTATAATAATTTCTGTGAAGGATGATACAATGAGAGCGTAAACGAGGTTGTCACCTCGGATTGCATTACGTTGAGCTTGGCGCGTGGCGCGCGAATTTTAATTTAATTAGATTAGATATTGTTTGACTGTTAAGATTAGATATTTTTTGTTTTTGTAACACCTTAATTTTTTTTCTTGAGTTTGTTATGGCAAGCCAGGCCTTTCAGCTTGTAATAAAATACCGCCACTGGGACCGCGTCGTTAAGCTACCGGTACGCTTCGCTTGAGGGGGAGTACTGCAAGCACATTACCACGTTTTTGACTTTCTGTTAAAGAAACATGGAAGCAAACAGCTCTGACAAGAACTGAAACACGTTTTGACATTTCGTAAAGAAACAGGAGTATCAGGAGCTTTGAGGCTGTGGACACAGATTGTGGGATGTTCCGTCTGCACGCACAGTTTCTCATTCTAACTCTCTCTTGGTTCGCGCACTGGCATTGCTGAATGCTTTACTGACGTCAACAGTGGAGTATGATGTATTTGCTTCGAGATAGCTAGACGTATGTATGTCGGGGATGTTTGAGTTTCAGTACATAAATGAACGAAACAGGACTTTTTCTTGTCATTTTTAGATATTTTAATTTACACTAGCTAATGCAAGCGGCTTCGCCCGCATGGAGTACGATCATTTGTTTCAAGAGATCATACTACCGGGATAAAAAGTATCCTGTGTGTTAATCCAGGTTAGAAACTATCTGAGTGCCAAATATCATCCAAATCTGTTCAGTCGTTTTGGCGTGAAAGAGTAACAAACATCCATCTATACATACATCCCCACAAACTTTCGCATTAATTTGCCATAGCTTATGCCCGCGGCTTCGCCAGAGTTGACTGCGGTAATTGTCCCACAGGATCATACTACCGGGATAAAAAGCATCCTGTGTGTGTTTTCCGGGTTATAAACTGTGCCAAATGTCATCCAAATCTGTTCAGCCGTTTTGGCGTGAAAGAATAACAAACATCCATACAAACATTATACATACTTTTATAATACTAGCTAATGCAATTTATTTTCACTTCTTTCAAATAATTGTAAAAAGAATTTTGAGAATCGCTCCACAAATGGGGGGAAATCGGTGAACATACACAAAATTAGACCAAATAACCTTATAACCATAAAATTAGGACCTATAATAAATTAAACTCATTATGGGTGTACCATAATGGGTTTAATTTATTTTATTATTTATTCAAACATAAAATTAGAACAAATGAACATAGAAAATGATGTCACGTTGATGTCTTTTTCAAGTCCCTTTCCTGGTTATAAATACTCTATGTTGAGACAGACATGAGATTTCAACAAACTCAGTCCTTTTGCTATCATTTATTGAAGAGTTCCGTTGCCTATCTCCGAAGTTCTTCAGCAGATATTCACCAAATTGAAATGGACCACTCCGAGAAAGTACTCTTCCAAAAACTACCCAAATCGCTTCAAGTGTGCCTTAAAATTTGAAGAGTTCTCTCTATTTCTCCAGGATCCCATCATCAGATCCCGACTTGATGATCATGAGACCACCTGGGAAGTATACCCTTTCAAACGAAACAAAAAAAATCCTAATCGGTCCAGCCATCTTCGAGTAATCGCGGAACATACATTAAAAAAAAAGTTCTAATTAACTGAGTACCTCCTCCTTTTTCGGTTAATAATCTACCTTCACAATGCCACGCTTTCTAACCAGTGCCTTCTCCTAGCTCATGTTGATAAATAGGAGGATGGAGTACTCACGGTTTCCAGTAGACACGCGCGCACGTGGTACTGTAGCGTGGGTAGGTAGTAGCACGCACGCGTCACCCGCTACCCGCTACGTAGGTAGGTACTTTGCCGAGAGTTGAGCACGACGCTAAACAGCTTAACTCCAGCTGAAATCAGATGATTAGCATGGTATTACACAGTGGAAACGGAGGATGAAAGTGGAATCGGGATGGCGGGACGTACCTTAATGCGCTTCTTCTACACGGCTGAGAGCGCGGTTCGAACTTTGAACGCTGTGAAAAACCTTTTACCACTATTGGATGTTCACATGATCGACCGGTATAGACAGAGGCTTGGAGCCACCACTGATCACGGAACATTACGTTTTTGACCCTCTGTTAAAGAAACATGGAAGCAAGCAGCTCTGACAAGAACTAAACACGTTTCGACATTTCTTAAAGAAACAGGAGTATCAGGAGTTTTGAGGCCACTGATGTCTTCGGTTGCGGCGTCTTCTATCTTCCAGTCGTCACTCCATCTTCACTCGACAAACGCTCAGGTCGTGTCCTCAAGCTACCGGTACGCTTAGTTGAGTACTGTAGCCACCACTGATCACGGAACATTACGTTTTTGACCTATCATCATGATTTTTTCCAGATTTAACAAGCTAGCAGTTTAGCTTTTAGAGGGGGAACAAACATTTGTTTTTTTTTTTAAATTTAAAGTGCAAATTTCAATATTTCGTAAATGAACCATTAAATCGAAAAGTAGTATTAGCAAACCCTAAGTCATTTTAAAAAACCTATTCAACTATATCCCACACGATGGGCCGATGGTAGACGACGAAAAAAAAAAATTATCCCCACTTCACGTATTCCCCTATACGTGAAGTGGGGATAATTTTTTTTTTTACCTACCCTAAAAAAAACCACTTTGTCGGCGTTAATATACACACCTTTACAAAATTACAGCGTTCTAGTACTAACGGTCTCTTAGCAAAACCTCGGAGACAGACAGACAGACAGACGGACATGGCGAAACTATAAGGGTTCCTTGTCAGGACTACGGAACCCTAAAATCACTCAAAATGACGCAACGCGCCGCTTCTTGCGCATTGGTTGGCGCCAACACATTCTCACAAACAAACTTACACTGACTTTCACGCACACATTCAAAAAAAAGCCCAGTGTTAAGTGTGTGGGTCAAGATAAAAACAAACTATGCAGAACGACTTATATTGGAGAAAATAAAGGTAGTAGGTACAAAACTTTTTTGCGGAGGAAGCGCGCGTTGCATTTCGCGTTCGTAATGGCACTGTCTTGTCTATTGGTTCGCAGAAAAAACATGGCGGTCGCCGACTCGCCCCTCTCCCTTCATACCCCGCGCACTTCCTCTTACAATTTCGTTTTCGCGCCGCTAACATTCCCCACCCCAGTGCTGCTTCAGCAGCACTCTTCATCCACGGGTATCCGAGCAATGCGCGTGACCGATCTAGTCAAAATTCCAGACTTCGTCTTGACTCGAACCATTCTGACTCGGTCGTCTTTTCCTGGCATGACTTCCTGAACAATTCCTTTGGGCCAACAGTTGCGGGGACTGTCTGGGTCCACTTTAAGTACAAAGTCACCCACTTGTACATTTTTGTGTTCATCTTGCCACTTCTTGCGGGGCAGCAAGTCTGGTAGTACTTCCTTGACCCATCTACGCCAGTACATGTCAGCCAATCTTTGTGCAATTCGCCATTGTTTGCGCAGATATATGTCTGAATCATTAAATTTTCCGATGTGAGGTAAGGCAGACGACGATCCCAGCAGGAAATGATTAGGTGTTAACGTTTCAGGATCATTTGGGTTCACAGACACGTGAGTCAAGGGCCGGCTGTTCACCATATTCTCAACTTCTGTCAATAGAGTGCTGAGAGTTTCATCTCTCGGCGCACGTTCTTTCAAGATTACTTTCAGGCTGGTCTTCACGCTTCTGATGAGCCTTTCCCACGCCCCACCCCAGTGGGGACTCGCAGACGGTATGAAAGTCCATTTTGTTCCTCGATTTAAGGCCTCATCTTTCAGCACTTCTTCGTCTAGCTCCTTTATAGCTTTTATCAGCTCCGTATTCGTTCCTCGGAGATTTGTTCCATTGTCGGAATACATATATTGAGGCCATCCCCGTCTTGCAGACATCCTTCGCAATGCCATAATAAAGGAGTCGGTTGTAAGGTTAGTAACTACTTCCAGATGGATTGCTCGTACTGTTAAGCAGGTAAATAAGACGCCGTATCTTTTCTCGCGACGTCTTCCCACCGTGACATCCATGGGACCAAATAAATCCACACCGCAGTAAGTAAAAGGCCGTTCGTGATGGGCAACTCGAGCACCGGGTAAGTCTCCCATTCTTTGTATTTCTGGTTTGGATTTTCTAATTCTGCAAGTTAAGCATTTAGATGTTATATGCTTAACGGTAGGTCTAAGTCTGGTGATCCAATATCTTTGTTTAATTTCATTTACTATTGTTTCTTGATTTCCGTGTGCGTAGTAGTAATAATAATACTTGACGATCAATTTAGCAATATGACTTCTTCCATCTAATATTACAGGGTTTTTAGTTTCAGGTAGAATACCAGCAGCAACACCGATGCGGCCACCGACCCGCAACACTCCGTGTTCGTCCAGGTAAGGAGACAAGGTAAGTAGGTTACTTGTTTTTGGTACACATCTGTTGTTTTTTATCGCAGTTAAATCCTTGCTAAACCATTCCGCTTGTGATGTTCTCAGTAATAATATTTCAGCATTCTTCATAGTGTCGTCGAACTCAAAGGTAAGCTTCTTGCATTTATTTATAAATTTGAGTACCATAGAGTCAGTCGCGCTAGCCGTCTGTGCGTACGGACGTGTCATTGACCCGTGAGCGAAAGTTCAATGACCTTCGTGTTCTGAGAATGTCTTCGGACGTTATCAAGTGCAATCATTGCAACATAGTGATATGTGAAGTACTTTGTTTTATTCAAAACAAGATAGACGTGATGGATAATGTGAGCCTCGTGCAGATATGTGTGGGTGCTTTTAAGGAGGACGAAATTAGTGGAGCAAAGTCTCTTTTGTTTCAAGCCATCCCTAACGCGAAGAGGATGATACAGCGGAAAAATAAAGGGAAAACAACGAGAGATTTGGAAGATATTATAGATCTTTTCAAGTCTACAGATCCTGATGTGACACCAATATTTGTAGCCCGTGAGCTGCAGAAGCTGCCACCGATCACCTTTGATCATGTGGACGTAACAAGGTTGCTGAAAGACTTACTAGTACTACGAAGTGAGTTAGACAACATTAAAAATAATTACGTGTCAAGAGATGAGTTACAGAACTTAAAGACAGAATTGGTTTCAAATCATCCAAATCCTACGGAAATACAATCATCTGGGAATACGATGTCTCAAGGTATTTCTGAATGTTTCTCTACGGCTGTTAACGAGATATCAAATCAAAACAAACATCAGCTGGTTGTTTCTTCGCCGAGAGAAAAAAATGTTCAAATAAAAACGGTCAAGGACACGCAACATCAGCTGTGTCTACCTGTCTCGCACCAACCATCCGATGACGCCGCTTGCGGTCTCGCTCACACAGAGACAGTCGGCGATCTCGCTCTAGTCGAGCCCGTGCGCAACGAATACATCAACCATTCCGATAACAAACCGGTTCTGTCAGCGAGCACGCAGTCGCCGCCGCCGCCGCCTCAGTCATGTAGTACTGAAGAGAGTAATAAAACGTATGCGAATATTGTGATGGATTCGTTGAGCCAAGGAGGTGAATTGAAGCACATATGTCCCAACGAGGAATGGGTGGTTGCACAGAGGCGTAAACATAGAAATAGGTATGAGGGAGTGCGTGGCAACGCAACTTATTTGCCAGATGATAAATTTAAACCAGCTGAAACCAAAATTCCTTTGTTTCTTTCTAATGTCCACAAAGAAACATCAGTGAAGGATATAGCAGAGTACTTACTTACGAAAACAAAGGAAAAGGTATCATTACAGAGAATTAAAATGAAAATGGATAAACCATACAACGCGTATAAAATAGTCATTAACAGGGCTAAGTTAAATCTATTTCTGGACAATGAACTGTGGCCGGACGGTGTTACGTGTCGGCGTTTTAGACCCTACAGAACTACCGAGGCAATCGGCAAATAAACTCTAAATCATGGATGACACATCGAAGCCAAAGAAAAATACATTTATAACATATAATTGTAGATCTTTAAAAAGATCAATAGATTACGTGAGACTACTATGCAAAACATCAGACATCATTGCGCTACAGGAGACCTGGTTGATGCCACACGACATTACTGTGTTGGGAGGCATTGACCACAACTTCGACTACGTTGGAAAATCAGCGGTGGATGCCTCAGCGGGCATTCTGCGAGGGCGTCCGTACGGAGGAGTTGCGATACTGTGGCGTAAGAGTGCTTATCAGTCCGTATCGGTGTTAAGTTGTGAGAGTGAGCGACTTATTGCTATTAAAATCAGCGTAGGCGCAAGATCGTTTGTCGTGTTCTCGGTTTATATGCCAACTGAATCGAATGACAATCTTAGTGATTTTGTAGACTGTCTAAGTGAAATAAATGCGATTATTGAAAGTAGTGGGGTGGATGCAGTGTTTATGCTCGGGGACTATAATGCCCACCCCAGTGGACTGTTTGGTAGAGAACTTATCAACTTTTCCTCTGAAGTGCAGTGGCAGTGCGCAGACATTACTATACTCGGCAGTGGATCGGACACATACACGTATGTAAGTGATGCTCATGGTACGACTAGCTGGTTAGACCACTGTGTAGTAACTAAAGCAGCTTGGGACACCATTAAGGACATTAGTGTGGTTTATGACGTGTCATGGTCTGATCATTTTCCCTTAAAAATAAGTTGTGAACTTGACATTTTAAAACCTAAATGTACCTCTGACCAGTCGCAGTGTAATACAGTAAGGTGGGGATATAGAGACCCTACGCAAACGGTTATGTACACCAAGCTTTGTAATGGGAAGCTAAGAGAAATTGACTTTCCGACAGAGTTTATTAATTGTAGTCGTAATACTAAGAATATTTGTACTAACTTGGAACATCATAGAATAGTTGACAAATTATATAAAGATATTGTAGATATTCTTTGTGAGGCTGCAACTACTAGTCACAATTACCAAGTTCAGCGCAGAAAATATAATAAAACGGGTTGGAATAAACACGTTAAAGACGTGCACGGGCAGGCTCGGCTTCATTTTCTGAACTGGGCGGCAGCCGGTAAGCCGAGAACGGGGTCGCTTTATGAAAATATGGTGGTGAGTAGAAAAGAATTCAAAAGTAAGCTAAAGTGGTGCCAAAATAACGCAGATCAATTAAAGATGAATGAAATTGCGAGTCATCACGAAGCTAAAAATTTTAGTAGTTTCTGGAAATCTACAAACAGCTTGAATCCCAAGTCGGGCCTGCCAGTGTGCGTCGGTGGCGTAAACGAACCAGAGGCTATTGCCAAGTTATTCATGGCTTCGTTTAGGACAGAGTCACCGCTGGGTCCGTCGATGGGTGGGTCGGATGCCGTGGGGAGGTCCGAGGGTACGCCTGTCATGTTCTCAGCTGGGGAGGTGGGGTCTGTCTTAAAGGATCTAGAGCGGGGTAAGTCTCCTGGACATGACGGCTTAAGTGTAGAACACCTACGATATGCAGGTAAGCACTTGCCACGTGTTTTAGTTCTCTTGTTTAATTTATGTATGAGTCACTCGTATCTTCCGGAGGACCTCATGAAAACAATTGTCGTTCCTATAATAAAGAACAAGACTGGAGATACGAGTGACAAGAACAACTACAGGCCCATCTCCTTAGCGACCATTATTGCAAAGGTATTGGACGGTCTGATTGACAGGCAGTTGGATAAATATATCACCTTGCATGACGCCCAATTTGGGTTTAGGCCACACTTGTCGACTGAAACAGCGATCCTCTGTCTCAAGCATACTGTCCATTACTATGCAGCAAGGAAAACACCTGTTTATGCGTGTTTTTTGGACCTCTCCAAGGCATTCGACCTAGTGTCCTATGACTGCCTTTGGAGGAAACTCTCCCATGACGCTAACCTTCCTGGGGGACTGATTGCTGTGCTAAAGTACTGGTACAGCAACCAGTCCAACTATGTTAGATGGGCAGGTGCTATGTCAGGTGCGTACAGGTTGGAGTGCGGCGTGAGGCAAGGGGGGCTTAGCTCCCCCAGGCTCTTTAACCTGTATGTCAACCGGCTGATATGTGAGCTCAGCAACACCCAAGTCGGTTGCTCCATTGACGGACAATGTATAAATAATATTAGTTACGCGGACGATATGGTGTTGCTGAGCCCATCAATCAGTGCGTTAAGAAGGCTCCTCCGAATCTGTGAAGACTATGCGGTGACTCATGGTCTCAGGTACAACTCAACCAAAAGCGAGCTCTTAGTGTTTAGGGCGCAAAATTTTATTTATGACTGTGTTCCATCGGTAACCGTGGGCGGAGTTCCGCTGAAAAGAGTCACTCGTTTTAAGTACCTGGGGCACTGGGTCACTGATAGGCTGTCGGATGACGCCGATTTAGAGAGGGAACGTAGAGCACTGGCTGTCAGGTGTAATATGCTGGCCCGCAGGTTCGCACGGTGTACGAAAGATGTTAAAATAACACTGTTCAGGGCATACTGCCAGTCGCTGTACACGTGCGCCCTGTGGGTCAGTTATACACAGGGCTCGTACAGTGCTCTACGAGTACAATATAATAACGCGTTCCGGGTATTGCTGGGGTTGCCGCGCTTCTGTAGTGCGTCTGGGATGTTCGCGGACGCACGCGTTCCGGATTTCGGCTCGCTGCTGCGTTTGCGGATCGCGTCACTGATGCGTCGGGTGCGCGACAGCCCCAACAGCCTCGTGGCTACTGTAGCCGGTAGGGTGGACGGCCTAATAATGTGTCGCTGGGTGGCGGCACACAGACCGTCATTCAGATATTTGCTATAGCTGGTTTGTTTGCGTGTTTTAGTTAGTAGGTGCCAAGTTTGTTTTATTTATTATTTTTTATTTTTGTTATGGATTTCTGATCTGAAAATAAAGACATTATTATTATTATTATTATTATTATAGAAGCCGATCGACGTAAACGTAGCCATGAACTAAATCGATTCGCGTCAGGTACGGGTAAGTTAAAATGTTGTTTATCTTCTTTTATTAAATTAATACATTCCAATAGTATTTCTTTCTTTTCACCAGATAATATGACGTCAAGCGGCCATTCGTCTTCTTTGCAGTGTAAGAACGTTGGGCCGTACATCCATTCATTTGGCAGTACGGAGTAGGTGTAGTTATGAATAGGTATCTTTCCATCATTTAACATGCAACAGCTGTGTGTGACGGTCATTGCACTCGTAGCGGATTCCGCGTCCGCTACGGTCGTAGCAATCTCCGTAGCACTCGTAGGCGTAGCGCTCAAGTTGGATGGCGTGGGGATTTTATTTTTCTTCTCGCTCACTCCGTTGGTAGCAGCCGCATAATGCCTTGGCAAGCTAAAATCTTGTAATGTTTTCAATAAATTAATCCATTTTAACCATTTATCGAACACTGTATCAGGTATATAATCATCCCAACTAATATTTGATTTCCAGGTTTCTTGCAAAATGATTTTTCCATTAATCGTGTATGGTGCAAGGACGCCATACACGTCGAATATAGACATCACCACAGCCAACATCTCTCGCTTGGTGGGCCTTTGCGTTCCCGATAAAATTTGTTTAGGTATCCTCTTGAAGGACACGTCAAATGTCAAAGCATCATCGTTCGGATGCCCAATCAAACCGAGCGTGCGCTCGCCCTCACACTGCGGGCCTATTTTAAATTTGACAGCTGTATCGCCTAGTAAATCTTTAGGTATGCTCGCAAGTACTTGTTTACTGTTGCTCGTCCAATTCCGCATTTCGAAACCGCCTTTCTGGTGAATGGATATGACGTCATGAATCAGCTGTATAGCGGTCTCTTCGTCAGGTAGGCTGTCTATGTAGTCATCCATATAGTGGCTTTTATATATAGCAGAAGCTGCAGCGGGCATTGATGACTCATACTGCTTCGCATTTTTGTTCTTTACGAATTGCGCTACGAAGGGCGAACAATTAGCACCAAAAATTAGGGATGTCATTACATAGGTATTTATAGGTCCTTCTGGTTCTTCTCTATATAGGAATCGGAAGGCGTCCTGGTCCTCTGGTCGAATTTTCACTCTGAGGAACATATCTTTAATATCTCCAGACACGGCTACTCGATTTTCTCTAAATCTTAACATTATGCCGAATAACGACATAAGTAGGTCGGGGCCTTTCAATAAGTAGTCGTTAAGTGACAATCCATTTGTTTTAGCTGCCGCGTCGAACACTAAACGAAGTTTTTTCTTGTTGGGGTTGTCGACCCCAAAATGAGGTAAGTACCAAGTTTTCGGTGTAACATTTAAGTTGTTACATATTTTTGCGTAGTCGTTATCAAATAGGTGTCGTAGGCGTTCTTTGTACCTACTCGCATGTTCCTTGTTTCTAGTTAATTTTGTTTTCAACTCCTTTCAGTCTACACAGAGCCGTCGGGTACGAGTCCGGCATTCGACATTTCTCGTCTCGCCAAGGTAAGCCAACATGCCATTGACCATTGATGAGTACTGAAGTTCGTTCTAAACTCTCAACAGCACGTAAGTCTTCTGAGTTCTGTCTTGGCTTACCAGATACGCCCATAGACTCGATTGAGAACGACCTTCGCACCTCCTCCTGGATCTCGCGTAGTAAATATTCTGCGTCTATGACGTCACTAGTGACAAACAATGAGGAGTGACGTACAGCAGAATCAGGTAGGTAAACATTAGGTACCCGTCCATGCAGGCACCAACCCAGAGGAGTCCGGGTGGCACAGGGTTCATCGGGTCTACCCACCCTCACTTCCAAAGGTAAGAGAAGGTGACAATTATCTTGTCCGATTAAGACTTGTGGTTGCAGTTGACTGTCTGTGCATAAATTATGGCTGATGTCACTTAGGTGCGCGTAATTTTTACTATTTACTGCGGATAGACTTGGCGGTAAGTTTAATTCTTCAACGATTCGCGTGTCGATTGTAAACATCTTGTTATCAGCACCACACAAAGTTACTCTTGCGCGCTGTGCGTTGCACACTAGCTCCGTGTTGTTCCACGCGTCACACACTCGAAGACATTCCAGGCGGCCGCGCAGCCCGACTTTTTCCGCCAGCGAAGCGCTAACCAACGACACAGTCGAACCGTCGTCCAGCAGGGCGGTCGCGCTCACACTTCCGTTGGGTCCGTGAATGTTTATAGGTACAATCTTTAACATAACGGAACAGCTGACATTTATATTTGTTATTGTCTCGGGTGGAGTTTCAGTTTCGGGTGGAACTTCAGGTTGTACCGTCGGCACGGGTTCACTATTATTGTTTTGACGCGCCACGTAGTGTGTTAAATACGGATCCCTAATGCAAATCGATGACCTCGCACATTCCGGCCTGTTTACGCCAACCGCATGAAAACTGCAGCGTCGACATCCGTCCAGCCACGAGCCGCCGACGCAGCGAAATTCATCTTAGCAATTAATTAGTTTTAAGTATTTTTTCGGTCATTCCATATTCTAGCATCGAATAGGTTTCACTAAATTTATTGTAATAATTTCTTTTAAATTAAATTAGTTTTAAAGTATCTTTGGTTTTTTTTCGATCCACTGCCTGCAGCTTACATAATTAGTGTAATAATCGGTGATGAGACTGTCCACAATTATTTACGTCACAGATGGGAGCGGTGCATGTGTCCCTACGATGATGCGCTATTAAACACTGATAACAAATACCGTTACGCTTTACGTGCAACCATCTGTCCTTTCCTAGTGATTTTTTAAACTTTTTACACTCGATTAATTTGTGAGTACCGGTATGACAATAACGACACTTTTCTTCACTTTGTCCATTTTGCACTAGAATACTTTGTATATTGTTCACTTTATCACTTTGTTTACGTTTGAAACTGTCTGTTCTAGGTTGTAATAAAGTAGCACTACAGGTTGATATTTTCACAGCTTCTTCGGTGAGGAAATCTGATAGTACATTTAGTCTAGGTTTTGGTGATTCGGCGGTGATAAACGGGAAACTGTAGTCTGTCCACTTCGCGAGCAGAGTGGTAGGTAGTTTAAATAGGATAATGTTAGCTACTTCCATGCCTTGTAGGTATTCATGGCGACCGAGGGCTCGTACAGCTGCGACGTAATTCTTTATTTTGACGGAAAATGGTACTATTTCTCGATGGTAATCTGCAGAAAGATTGTTCATCCTTTTTATGTCTGACACGATGCGAGAAAGAATGACGTCGACGTTTCCGAATTGTAGTTTCAACGTGGACATTACGTCCGTAGATGACGCACCACTGATAAGCAGGCCGGCTACCGCGTCGTGAGCGGCGCCGCGTAAACATTTACGTAACCGCCAAAGATTTTCTTTATCGCTGAAGTTACAAACTTCTGTGGATTCCATAAAAGCTTGCTCGAAATGAAGCCACTCTTTTGGGTCGCCGCTGAAAGTAGGGAGTTCTTTCGGTGTGCTAGGACGACTTATCAGCTTGGTATTTTGTTGGATGGCGGACGACGTGACGAGTTCTTTTAATGCACTCGTAAGCTGTTGAACTGCTCCTTCTGTGTCGGTCGGGTTCGTGTGCGACATGTGTTTATCATTGTCAAGCTGCTGGAGTTCATGTTGACTGCGCTCCAACCACTTCTCGATGTCGCCCGCGCCGCCATTTTGTTCCGATGTTTCTGATGGTGGACTGTATTCTTCCTCAAGTTCGGCTAGGTCTGCCGCTAATTTTCTATCGATGAGTTCCATTTCAATGCGCGCCGTCGCCTGGGCTGCTTCTAGTTCCAGTCTCCTTTTCTGTGCTTGTATCGATTGTGATGATGACGGTTTCTTGGACCTGAATGACTGACGTGATGCATGTGAAGGCGGATTTTGTTTTCCAGTTCGTTCCGATTTCACTACACTCGCGGCACAAGAACTTTTTCCTTTAAGTTCATCATCCTTTTTCTTAACTGGAGTAGGCGGTGGCATTTAATGGGCTCCTGTTGCCAATTGTAGCTTTGCATCCAATTCCTTCTCCTCTCGTCTTCTAATGGTACTGCGGGTGTTTACTATCATTGACCTTGGCGGCGGAGTATTAAACATTCGCGATCCGGTTCGAATGACCACTGTTAAGTGTGTGGGTCAAGATAAAAACAAACTATGCAGAACGACTTATATTGGAGAAAATAAAGGTAGTAGGTACAAAACTTTTTTGTGGAGGAAGCGCGCGTTGCATTTCGCGTTCGTAATGGCACTGTCTTGTCTATTTGTTCGCAGAAAAAACAAGGCGGTCGCCGACTCGCCCCTCTCCCTTCATACCCCGCGCACTTCCTCTTACAATTTCGTTTTCGCGCCGCTAACACCCAGCATTCATTTCAATACAAATTTCCAACTAGAACCTAATATTGTTATCAAAAACACAGGTCTGTGTTAATTTCCTAGCAAAAACTGAGAGTTCCGACTGGTCCGTGAAGCTAAATGCAAGCCAGCGAGTGTGAAAGAAAAAACGCTAGAACTACGTCACTGATAGCGGACTAAACTTGAACTGTTCTTTTGTATAGTGTTAGAGCGAGCTAGAAGAGAACATTTTGGCAACGTCGATTCGTGTGGCGCGCGAATTTAAAATAATTTCTGTGAAGGATGATACCTACAGTTCAATGAGAGCGTAAACCTGACAACCTCGATTGCATTACGTTGCGCTTGGCACGTGGCGCGCAGATTTTAATTAGATTAGATATTGTTTGACATACATGTTTTTTTTTAAGTTTGTTATGGCAAGCCGGGCTTTTCAGCTTGTAACACAGTAACGCCACTGGGACCGCGTCGTCAAGCTACCGGTACGCTTTGCTTGAAGGGGAGTACTGTAGCCACCACTGATCACAGCACATTACCACGTTTTTGACCCTCTCATAAAGAAACATTGAAGCAAACAGCTCTGAAAAGAACTAAACACGTTTCGACATTTCGTAAAGAAACAGGAGTATCAGGAGCTTTGACGCCACTGATGTCTTCGGTTCGCGGCGTCTTCTATCTTCCGTCACCGCAAGTCGTCACTCCATCTTCACTCGACAAACGCTCAGGCCGCGTCGTCAAGCTACCGGTACGCTTAGTTGAGTACTGTATCCACCACTGATCACGGAACATTACGTTTTTGACCCTCTGTTAAAGAAACATGGAAGCAAGCAGCTCTGACAAGAACTGAAACACGTTTCGACATTTCGTACAGAAACAGGAGTATCAGGAGCTTTGAGGCTGTGGATCACACAGATTGTGGGATGTTCGGTCTGCACTTACAGTTTCTCTTTCTAACTCTCTCTTGGTTCGCGCACTGGCAATGCTGAAAGCTCTACTGACGTCAACACTAGAGTGTGATGTATTTGCTTCGAGGTGGGTAGACGTATGTATGTCGGGGATGTTTGAGTTTCAGTACGAGGATGAACGAAAGATGACTCTTTGTTGTCATTTTTATGTATTTTATTCTAAACTAGCTAATGCCCGCGGCCTCGCCCGCGTGGAGTACGACAATTTGTTTCAAAGGATCATACTACCGGGATAAAAAGTATCCGTGTGTTAATCCAGGTAATAAACTATCTGGAGGCCAAATATCATCCAAAGCTGTTCAGTTGTTTTTTCGTGAAAGAGTAACAAATATACATACATCCTTACAAACTTTCTCGTTTATAATACTAGCTAATGCCCGCGTCTTCGCCCGCGTGGAGTAATTAATTGTCAGACGGGATCGTACCACCGGGTCACCGGGATAAAAAACATCCCGTGTGTGTTTTCCGGGTTATAAACTGTGCCAAATGTCATCCAATCCAATCAAATCTGTTCAGCCGTTTTGGCGTGAAAGAATAACAAACATCCATACATACATTTATAATACTAGCTAATGCCCGCGTCTTCGCCCGCGTGGAGTACGATAACTTGTTCCAAGGATTCATACTACCGGGATGAAAAGCATCAGCGTTAATCCAAGTTATAAACTATCTGTGTGCAGTGTGCTGAGTTTCATCCAAATCGGGTCAATCCTTTTTTGCGTGAAAGAATAACAAACATCCATACATACATACATCCTCACAAACTTTCGCATTAATTTGCCATAGCTTATGCCCGCGGCTTCGCCCGCGTGGAGTACGATGAATTGTTACAAGGGACCATACCACCGGGATAGAAAACATGCTAAGTTATAAACTATCTGTGTGCACTGTGCAGTGTGTGCTAAATTTTATCCAAATCAGGTCAGTCTTTTTTACTTGAAAGAATAACAAACATCCATACATAGTATACATACATCCTCACAAACTTTCGCATTAATTATTTGCCATAGCTTATGTCTGCGGCTTCGCCCGAGTTGAGTGCGATGCTTGTCCCACGGGATCATACTACCGGGATAAAAAACATCCTGTGTGTGTTTTCCGGGTTATAAACTGTGCCAAATGTCATCCAAATCTGTTCAGCCGTTTGGTCGTGAAAGAATAACAAACATCCATACATACATTTATAATACTAGCTAATGCCCGCGGCTTCGCCAGCGTGGAGTACGATAAATTGTTCCAAGGGACCATACCACCGGGATAAAAAAAATGTACAGAAGAATAATGCAATTTACTTTCACTTCTTTCAAATATAAAAAGAATTTTGAGAATCGCTCCACAAATGGGGGGAAATCGATGAACATACATAAAATTAGACCAAATAACCCAATAACCATAAAATTTGGACAAAAAAAAAAGAAGTGAAAAATAACTTCAGCTTCAGTAGTCGGTGACCTTTGTTTGATTGATTTAGTTTTTTTGCCACCAACTTCACTTTCATTTCACTTTGTGTTTTTTGAAGTCGGGTTTTATTTTTTGCAATCAACTGAACTGGTGTAAACAATAGACAGACATGAGATTTCAGCAATCCCTGTCCATTTGCTATCATTTATTGAGAAGTTCCGTTGCCTATCTCCGAAGTTCTTCATCAGATATTCACCTAATTGAAATGGGACCACTCCGAGAAAGTACTCTTCCAAAAACTACCCAAATCGCTTCGAGTGTGCCTTTAAAATTTGAAGAGTTCTCTCTATTTCTCCAGGATTCCATCATCAGATCCTGACTTGATGATCATGGGACCACCTGGGAAGCACCCTTTCAAACAAAAAAAAAACCAAATCGGTCCAGCCATCTTCGAGTAGGTAATCGCGGAACATACATAAAGAAGAGAAGTCGGTTAAAAAAGAAAACTGCTGGCCAAACTAATGGCCAAATTATGTTAAATTTTTATGGGACCAAATGGCAATTATTCCACATCAGACTAAAAAAGAATCACGTAAATCGGATCATAAATCTCAGCGTAATCAGTGTACATACATAATAAAAAAAAACATCGAATTGAGAACCTTCTCCTTTTTGAAATCGGTTAAAAATCTACCGTCACAATGCCACGCTTTCTAACCAGTGCTTTCTCCTAGCTCATGTTGATAAATAGGAGGATGGAGTACTCACGGTTTCCAGTAGACACGCGCGCACGTGGTACTGTAGCGTAGGTAGGTAGTTGCACGCACGCGTCACCCGCTACCCGCTACGTAGGTAGGTACTTTGCCGAGAGTTGAGCACGACGCTAAACAGCTTAACTCCAGCTGAAATCAGATGATTAGCACGGTATTACACAGTGGAAACGGAGGATGAAAGTGGAATCGGAATGGCGGGACGTACCTTAATGCGCTTCTTCTACACGGCTGAGAGCGCGGTTCGAACTTTGAACGCTGAGAACCTTTTACCACTATTGGATGTTCACATGATCGACCGGTATAGACAGAGGCTTGGAGCCACCACTGATCACGAACATTACGTTTTTGACCCTCTGTTAAGGAAACATGGAAGCAAACAGCTCTGACAAGAACTAAACACGTTTCGAAATTTCGTAAAGAAACAGGAATATCAGGAGCTTTGAGGCCACTGATGTCTTCGGTTCGCGGCGTCTTCTTTCTTCCGTCTCCGCAAGTCGTCACTCCATCTTCACTCGACAATGGTCGTCTCGACAAACGCTCAGGCCGCATCCAGTGGCGTGTCGCTAGGTCCGAATAAAGGCAAGCCCGCTAAGTCAACTACCGATGTTTTAGGAAATAATTTAATAAATTAGTGTTTTGCTGTTTTGTATAGTCTCATTATTGTAATACGCATGCATAATTGACATGCGCGCCATCTATACGTACGTATCACGACAGCAAAGTAAGATTGCTACGATTGAAACACATATTTTACAGTGTCCAAAGCGTGAGATCGTCGTGAAGGCAGTCGAAATCTAATCCAGTATTCAAAGCGTGTGGGTCGTCGTAAAGATATATCCATAAAATCGCAAACAAACACACGAAGCAAGACGTGAAAAGTGAGGTTATATTATGACAAGTTATGATAGATGTCAGAGAGTTTTTTAAGTTTTAATTGAGTAGGCTAAGGAAATTGAATAAAAATACGTAGCGTACCGACGATGGCCGCCTCTTAACAGAATTTAATTTATTTCTCTGGAAATACTTATCAGATAAATCTGATACTTTTTTTGTAACTTTAAATTTCAATATTTCGTAAATGGAGCATTAAATCGAAAAGTAGTATTAGCAAACCCTAAGTCATTTTAAAAGACCTATTCAACGATATCCCACACGATGGGGTAGACGACGTAAAAAAAATTGATCCCCACTTTACATATAGGGGAGCTACCCTAAATAAACCAATTTGTCGGCGTTATTAATATACACACCTCTACAAAATTACGGTTTTCTAGTACTAACGGTCTCTTAGCAAAACCTCGGACAGACAGACAGACAGACAGACCGACAGACAGACGGACATGGCGAAACTATAAGGGTTCCTTGTCAGGACTACGGAACCCTAAAAATCACTCTAAGTGACGCAACGCGCCGCTTCTTGCGCATTGGTTGGCTCCAACACATTCTCTCAAACAAACTTACACTGACTTTCACGCACACATTCAAAAAAAAAGCCCAGCATTAATTTGAATACAAATTTCCAACTAGAACCTAATATTGTTATCAAAAACAAGGTCCGACTGGTCCGTGAAGCTAAAATGCAAGCCAGCGAGTGTGAAAGAAAAAACGCTAGAACTACGTCACTGATAGTGGACTAAACTTGAACTGTTCTTTTGTATAGTGTTAGAGCGAGCTAGAAGAGAACATTTTGGCAACGTCGATTCGTGTGGCGCGCGAATTTATAATAATTTCTGTGTAGGATGATACCTACAGTTCAATGAGAGCGTAAACCTGACAACCTCGATTGCATTACGTTGCGCTTGGCGCGTGGCGCGCAGATTTTAATTAGATTAGATATTGTTTGACATAAATGTTTGTTTTTGTAAAGTTTGTTATGGCAAGCCGGGCTTTTCAGCTTGTAACACAATACCGCCACTAGGACCGCGTCGTCAAGCTACCGGTACGCTTCGCTTGAGGGGGAGTACTGTAGCCACCCCTGATCACAGCACATTACCACGTTTTTGACCCTCTGATAAAGAAACATTGAAGCAAACAGCTCTGACAAGAACTAAACACGTTTCGACATTTCGTAAAGAAACAGGAGTATCAGGAGCTTGGAGGCCACTGATGTCTTCGGTTCGCGGCGTC
The DNA here is from genome assembly GCA_963853795.1 of Xestia rhomboidea. Classification (NCBI taxonomy): domain Eukaryota; kingdom Metazoa; phylum Arthropoda; class Insecta; order Lepidoptera; family Noctuidae; genus Xestia; species Xestia rhomboidea. The sequence goes on from OY970786.1 coordinate 4,901,652, forward strand.
TTCTATCTTCCGTCACCGCAAGTCGTCACTCCATCTTCACTCGACAAACGCTCAGGTCGTGTCCTCAAGCTACCGGTACGCTTAGTTGAGTACTGTAGCCACCACTGATCACGGAACATTACGTTTTTGACCCTCTGTTAAAGAAACATGGAAGCAAGCAGCTCTGACAAGAACTGAAACACGTTTCGACATTCCGTTAAAGAAACAGGAGTATCAGGAGCTTTGAGGCTGTGGACACAGATTGTGGGATGTTCCGTCTGCACGCACAGTTTCTCTTTCTAACTCTCTCTTGGTTCGCGCACTGGCATTGCTGAATGCTCTACTGACGTCAACACTAGAGTGTGATGTATTTGTTTCGAGATGGGTAGACGTATGTATTTCGGGGATGTAAGAGTTTCAGTAAGAGGATGAACGAAACATGACTGTTGTCATTTTTATGTATTTTATTTTAAACTAGCTAATGCCCGCGGCCTCGCCCGCGTGGAGTACGATCATTTGTCCCACGGGACCATACTGCCGGTATAAAAAGTATCCTGTGTTTTTCCGGGTTATAAACTGTGTGCTAAATTTCATCCAAATCTGTTAAGTCGTTTCGGTGTGAAAGAGTAACAAACATCCATACATCCACACAAACTTTCGCAATTATAATACTAGTAGTTTATGCCCGCAGCTTTGCCGGAGTGGAGGGCGATATTTGTCCCACGGGATCATAACTACGGGGATTAAAGTCGGTGACAACAATACTGAATCAAACTAACAAAACGTTTTTGCAAAAATAAAACTGACTTCAAAAACCCAAAAAAAGTGAAAAATAACTTTAGCTTCAAAAGTCTGTTACTTTTGTTTGTTTGATTCAGTTCAATCAGAAGTCAGTTTATTTTTTTGCAAAAAAGTTTTTTATTTTTTCCAGTTTTAGGGAACTCTTATCTTATTGTTATTGAAGAGTTCCCTTGTATATCTACGAACATCAGCATCAGATCTTCACCAAACTTAAACGGGACAATAGTCTTCTAATCAAAAAAAGAACCATCAAAATCGGTTCACAATTGGCGAGATATCGCTGAACATACACGCAACAAAAAAAAACAGACGAATTGAAAACCTCCTTTTGGAAGTCGGTTAAAACGTCACCATCGACTTCTGAAGCTAAAGTTATTTTTTACTTTTTTGTGTTTTTGAAGTCGGTTTAATTTTTTGCAAAATAGTTTTTATGCTTTCCATTTTTATTTGTAATATCCCATACAAATATTTGCCATGCATTAATTTACCATTATTAACAATTCGTGTCATGGTAATAGGCTTATCCCCAATAAACAGAACATAACAAACCAACCTGTCGAAATCTGGGTGTATTATTTAACAGCGTACCCCCTCAGAGCATACAGGCGTGATGTTACGTCATGATGTTGTTTAAACAATAAACATCAAAGTGATTGCAGCAATCACGACAGATTTGCCGTCTATTATTGAAGAGTTCCATTGTATATCTCCAAAGATCAGCATCAGATCTTCACAAAATTGAAATGGGACCAGGCTTTCAAATAAAAAAAAAAAATTAGAATTGGTCCACAAACAGGGGAGAAATCGGTGAATATACATAAAAAAACTCGCGCACCGAGGGTTCCGTACAAACTTATTAAAGAACAAACTTAACTTTGCTGTTCGATCCCTAGAAACGGCTATTGCACCAACCGCAAATAGATATGAGCGCCGCGCCGGCGCGCCGCCGCCGCCGTGAGTTCATGTCGGCGCGCCGCCGCCGTGTGAAGCGTGCGGCGCGCCGTCGCGACGAGTCGCAACTTGCTTTCTCGCTCGCACGCGCGGCCCGACCGCATAAGTGCTCATTCACGGAGACGCGGCGCGTCGGGAAGCGCGTTGTGCGGTGCGTCATGCGGCGCGTTGCGCGTTTTCTCATTTACGGAGAGGCGGTATCATCTGCGATATATTTGTATTTGCGCGTGTGAAGCCGCGTGCACCGCCGCGTTGAACGCAGCGGTGCACGCAGCGGGCGACGCTGCTTTTCAGCAAACGCGCGTAAAATCGCTTCTGCGTAAACACTCATACATCGTTAATCGTCATATTATGTTTGAATTGAAAGCGAGCCGCGCCGCACAACGCACCGCGCGACGCGCCGCGTCTCCGTAATTAGTTAACCTAGTCTCTTCGCCACAGTCGTCGCTAACGCAGTAGAGTCGAATATTTTACCGAGTAAACGTGTATTGTGGTGTGATGTTAACAACAAACAAAATATATGATAAGTACTACTTCAAATACTTATATTTTCTGATTTTTTTATAGTTTTTTACAATATAATTATATAGATAGTGCTCTAATTAAAAAAAACTCGGTTTCACTTCAACTCAAAATGCAGAAATGATAATTTTTAGTAAACGTGATCTTCAGTTATTATATAAAAGACTGTAAACTTTTTTTTTGTAACAACAATATGGTTTTCTTAGTTATTTTTAAGAAATCTCTCCATGAAAAAAAACTAAGGCCCACGGCCGGCCATGCCACGCCGCCGCGACGCCGCCGCCGCCGTGAAAATTTCCAGGCCACGCCGCCGCCGCGGAATTGGCCATCGGCGCTCATATCTAACCGCAAATAATAAGTTTATAATAATAAAATCGCTTTTTTTTGTTATCAAACTACATATTTTACGGTTTTCAGACTTTTACCTTTACATGTGTTGTAATACCTTGCTTTTTGCAAAATTTCGTGATTCTAGGTCAACGGGAACTACCATATAGGTTTTCGACCCAAAACCTAAGGTACTTCTGGTTGTCCTAGAATTCTCAATTTTGGTTAAAAGCAAGGTCGTATAGCACAAGTAAAGGGAAAAGTCCGAAAAATAAAAAAATGTTGAAAATTAAGATAAATTTTGGTAGGTACTTATAAGTTTTCGCGAATATCTAAATTTGCCTTTTTATCATGTTGAATCAGGACCTTGATTTTTATACACCTAATAGGACTATAGACCACAGTATATGGTATAAAATTCAACTTGCTAGGTCCACCCGTTCCTGAGAAAATCTGTGATGACAGACGGACAAGAACGGTCTTAAAAGGGTTCCGTTTTTCCTTTTGAGGTACGGAACCCTAAAAATACATACAGTCGAACATACAAACTGTTTTGAAGTCAGTTAAAAAGCATCCCGTGTGTTAATCCAAGTTATTAACTATCTGTGTGCAAAATTTTATCCAAATCTGTTAAGTTGTTTTTGCGTGAAACAGTTACAAACATTCACACATCCTCACAAACTTGCTCGTTTATAATACTAGCTAATGCCCGCGTCTTCGCCCGCGTGGAGTACGATCATTTGTCCCAAGGGATCATACTACCGGGACAGTAAGTATCCTGTGAAAATAATAAATGAAAATATCATCCAAATCTGTTCAGTCGCTTTAGCATGAAAGAGTAACAAACATCCATACCTACATCCTTACAAACTTACGCATAATTTATAATATTAGTAGGATTTTAATCATTCCTAGTTGTAAATAATAATACCAGCCTATTAACAGGGTTGATAAAAATCACGTTTTTTTTAAAAACAAAAGAAAATCGGGGGAAGTGGGGGAGCGACTAAATCGGACAAAATGTGTCAAGATTGACACATTTTGTCCGATTTAGTCGCAGTAAAAAAGTATTGATTTAAATAATTGATTTTTATAAAAAAAAAATCAGTTGATTTAAATCACGATTTAAATCACTGATTTATATAATTTGATTGAAATTAGTGAGTCCTAACAACCCTGCCTATTGCTGTCCCACTGCTGGGCAAGGGCCTCTTCTCAAAAGACAAGTCACAAGCATTGATCACCACTCTTGCTCAAGAATGTTTCTTTTAACTGCGCAGTCGCTTTCACTAGAAAATACCACAGAATCAGTTACTAATTCTGCGTTTCCCTGGAGCAATGATTAGAATGTTATTGTTGTTTTCCTCGGGAACAGTACTTTTTTTTGGAATGAAAGGTACGTTGTGTCTGTTTCGGGATGATCAGTTTAGTGGTATAGAGTAACAAACTGACTTTCACATTTATAATATTAGAAGTAAGGATTATTGTTACCAATAAGAATCAATTGAATACAATACTAACTGCATGCATGATTCAGATTAGTTAATTATTCTTTTGATATCAAATAATTATGTAAAATTTGCACCGACTGTGCTGAAAACAAACAGAATGTTTCTTACATGGGCTAGTCTCTGCCGAGATGGTCCACTATGGACAAATACGAACAGGATGATGGCAGAATAACAGATGAAATTATACTTTATCTATAGGATCCGTCTGTACCTACCATAATAAGCAAATAAATGAATTTGATGTAAAAGAAAAAAACTCACTCGGACTGTGAATAGATCCAGATAATAATGATCAAGGAACAGAGAAGCCGACCAATTCCACAGACTGGCAGTTCGCCCAATAAATGTGGAGTGGAAGCATAACGTTAACATTTTTTTCTCCAGATTGTTCCGAATAGCCCTGGGGGCGCTTTGAAGCGAAGACTAAGAAACATTTCCTTTCTTTTTCCGTCCGTTCTTGTACGTAAGAACAATGCGTTTTGTTCGGATAAACTTTCACTTCTGAGAGTAACAAATTATTTCGCAAACTTTGAAAATCAACCCTTCACTGGCACAGTGAAGGGTTTCTTATCTTACGCTTTCTTATCAGTTCTTTCTCCTGGCTTATTCTGCTAAATAGGAAGATGCAGTACTCACGGTTTCCAATAAGAACGCGCGCACATGGTACTGCTACGAGTAGGTAGGTAGTTGCACGCAAGCGTAACGCGTCACCCGCTACGTAGGTACTTCGGCGATAAAAGTTGGGCACGATGATAAACAGCAGTACTCCAGCCAGCTGTAATCAGTTCATTAGCACGGCATTACACAGTGAACATGGAGGATGAAAATGGATTGGAATCGGAATGGCGCGATGGCGGGACGTACCTACCTTAGTGCGCTTTTTCTACACGGCTGAATCCGGCTAGGTCCACTAAGTTCTTGAAATGATGATTTATTGGTGTTCGAGTTATTCAATGAAAGAGTTGTATTATAATTAGCGTTTTGTCATATAAAGTTCGAAAATGGGCGATCGCTTGAGCAAGTGTGTAGTAAATAGTAGTGACACGTGCGGTCGTACCCTTGTGCCGAAAGCCCGCCCGAAACCGAAACTCGAAGAAAGAAGTAGCACTGCGTGCACCCGAGCCGAGCGGCGGCGGGCGTGGGGCCCGATTGGACCGAAAAATTCAAATATTTAAAACAGCGACCAATCAGAGCACAGAGATTGTGACAAACGTTGTGGGTGCGTTCAAGCGAATCACTTCGAGTAAAATATTATCTCAGTCTGGCCCGTTGACTGCCGTAACGTTGTGTTTGAACACATCCCTATATTAGATTAGGTCATACGCAGAGAAACAATATCCCACAAAATAAAAACATTATGGGGACACTGCCTAAGTGTGGCACTTAGGCAGTGTCCCCATAATGTTTTTATTTTGTAATAATGACTCCAGCCACTCAACCGCCCCTGGCTGCATGTGCAGCCAGTAGCTGTTTTGCTAAATGTCCCTGGCTGCATGTGCAGCCAGTAGCGCATTCGTCCAACAAATGCAATAAAAAATCTACTAAACTGCTATTTCTAGAGCGTATTCCTCTTGTAGCAATCTCTATACTATATTCCTCAACGTTCGGACCAACAATAGCAACACTATTCCATCTACAAATGTCAAAATAAAAGTAAAAACTTTAGTGTAAACAAACTCCGCCATTTCTGACGTGTGGCGTCGTATTTCAAGTGTTCTGTTATGTATATTGGTATTTTCGGATAGTGTGTTAGACTCACGCTAATAATTGAAACAACACCAATCACTTTTCACTTTTATTAACACTAAAACTGAATAAGTATATCGGTTACACTTTTAGCACAACACCAACATCTTACACTTTATACTTATACTTCAGCACTACTACACTCCTCGATGGTTGAAACAAGACTGCCTAATAGAGATGGGTCTAAAATTAATAAGCTGCTAAATTAACACTGCTAAATTTTTTTAGTGTCAACACCTGTTAAATAAGTTCTGAGATAGCTGTTAAATTTAGCAGTCACAACTCAGTACTCAACTACTCACAACAAAACAATACGCACCTTCGGTAGAACAAGGGCACAATTTTTAAAAATTGCAAAAATGAGTTAAGTATACAGAAATGCCTTAAAAATGCTATTTGAACTGGAGGAACAAAGACAGTCATTTAATTCCTTTAAAAATCCGCTAGGCGAAAATAGTGACTTTGTCTTATTGGTGCCTTTTTACTGCTCTCTTGGCTGGACATAGTCTCATTGGTCAGTTGCGCCGTCGGCGGGGAGAGAGGCAGTCGTCACTTGGACCGCTAACGTCGTAAAGGTAAATATGCCCTTTTAATTTTTTGGTTTCTGGAGCGACAATGCCACATCTATTACACTTATGCCTAATTTATAATTTTAAAATTGGAAGGACAAAGTCGTTCAGACAGTTATGCCCTTGTCCGTTCAAGATTTGTTTTATTCCTTGGTCTTAAAAGTAAATGTGTTTTTGTCATTCCAATTGCAATGCTATTTTGCTAGACTTAATGACAATTACGTTTTTGTCATTCCAAATTGACTTGATTTAATATTAATGTTTGTTATTTAAGTTAATGAAATAAATTTGTATTATTTTTTAATACAAATTTTGTGATAAATTTTCTGTTTATTTATTAGTATTGGTATTTTTATGTATTTACGACTAGTAGGTATGCATTATTTGTGAATTGTGATATGAATAGTTTCTTTGTATGATTTAAATTTTAATAAAATTTTCAAAATTTAAAATGGGATCTCGTAGTAAAAAAATTTAGAAAATAAGTAAGTTTGTTGCCTTTTATAATACAATTAATTTACAGTAGATTTAGATAAATAGGAGTGATTGTTGTTATAATTCATACTGAACAATATAGGTAGGTAATGTACTTATAATGTAAATAATTATTTCTACTTGTTTCAGATTCGTTTTTGGAATGTATTATTATGCTGTCAACACATTGCCTATAAAGTCAATAACACACAAATTCCTTATTAGGGGTCATACCCAGAATAAAGCTGATGCCGTCCATTCTGTAATAGAAAAAAACGTTAAGCGAGCTAAAAAGGCTGGACCTATATACACTCCAGCAGAATACATCAGTCTTATTAAAAATGCTAAGAAAAAGGGTGTTCAATTTACCGTTAAAGAAATGAATTTTGATTCTTTCATTGATATGAAGCTGTTATCTGAAGATATTAATTTGAATTTAAACAAGGATGTTGAAGGAAATACTTTTAAAATATTGGATACGAAAGCGATCAAATTTATGAAAGATTCAGAGATATACCAATTTAAGTGCAGCTACAAAACCGACGATTGGACAGCAGCGAGAATTCGAACAGGTCGTATCGGTAATAAAAAAAGTGTGAAAGATGTCACACTAAACCAGCTCTATAAGGAAAAGTTACCAATCCCTCACAGAAAAAAAGAAGACATTCGTCAATTGATATCCTCAAATATAGTTCCTAAGTTCTATGAACAATATTTTAACAACCTTTTTTAAGAAAAGGAGAGAGAGCTAGAACTGATTCGTTAGTAAGAAAAAAATAATTGTTATAAAGATATTTTTATATTTTTTAATTAATATTTTTTGAAGTGTGATTCTAAAGAATTTCATTTGCATAACAGTGAATCTTGTTAAAAATAATGTCACTGTTATTTTTGTTATCTTCTATAATTCTATTTTCATTGTGATTCCAAAGAGACACAAACGTGAGATTATTGACGACTGATTAGTAAGACTATAATGATAGTTTAAGTATTATATTTCGTGAAAGTTACTACATTTTTTTTACTTTATAAGAAAATAAAAAGTTTATACGGAAAAACAAGGTATTTTTATTCGAAAATCATCCTAAATTAAAGCTCAAATTTAGTCTTAATTACAAAATAATATACATTTTGGTAGAACAAGGGCACAAATGTATCCCTTCCTTAAAATTAAAATTAATTGAAAAAAAACTAAAAGTTCTTAATTCTTGTTAACTATACGCCTAAAAAGGATATAGTATATAGTTTATATCATGCAAAGAAGAAAAACTTTCGAGCAATATTAACAGAGCAAGACCTCACTGAATGCAATAAATATCTTAAAATAGCTCTCCTGTAAAATAGCAAAAACTGCAATTATGCCCTTGTTCTACCGAAGGTGCGAATAATGGTCGTGCTGGCTAGACCAGTGCTCCCACCCGCACCAAACACGGACGCCGGATATATATTTGTCTCGCTTTATCCCATTACTGCAGGCTGCAGGCTGACGCGACGGCAACAACCAAGAAAAGGACACACGATACACGTGTTCCGTTTCCGTCTTTATTGAATTGTTTTCAACATAGCGATTTATTTAGCAACTACTAATTTTGTGTTTAGTGTTCAGTCACAGTTAGAATGTTAAATTGTTAAGGTCATTTAATTAACTGCTAAGTGCGAACTGTTGAATTTGGAAATAGTATAGTATAATATTTAACTAGTGTTAAATAAAGACTGATTTTCGTTACGAAGGTTTACGCGAGTTTGTTATCTAGGTAGTAGGTAGTTAGTGTTGTGAGTGAAAATTCCAATTGTTTGACTGTTTGTGTAGTGTTGTTTTCGTTTGAAACAGAATACTTACAAATTGGAAGAAAACAACTAAAATGGATATACAACGCCAAAAAAAAGTGAAATATGGAACTTTTTTACGGATAGCGATACCGTAAAAAGAAATTGTTGTAAATAAATTGATTCTCATTATAAATACGCCAACAGAAAAAGTTGAGTCCTAAGCCTGTAAAAAGTATGAAGGAAATGAGAATTAATTATGTTAAAAATCTATCTCTGACTAAATTTAACAGTCGCTAAAAATAACTGCTAATTTTAACTGTTAATTATTTTTAGCATTAGCATTTAGCAGTGTTATTATTTTTTAACGTTTAAGCCCATCTCTACTGCCTAATATTATCAAAGTCTTAAACACATTGGCTTGGGCAAAGCAGTACGGCTACACTGGCGCCATCTGTTGTTGGCAGTTTTCAACTATTGCCACTTGCTTTGTCCAGAAGCAATATAACAATGCTTTTTAGTCTTTACTTATTTAATTTTTATAATTATTAAATAATATTGGTAAAATCCTTTTATATTTAAATATGTTTTTACAATAGAACACGATAATTATTCTACAATCTAAAATTTACTTGAGTGCTTCATTATATTAAAATGATTATACTTTCATGCATAATTAGCTGTAATTCGGATCAAATTAAACTATGATTTTACAACACAAACTTCTAATAATCAGCTAGTCTTACATTCGGCCATCCGACTCCACCTACACGTCCTCGTGTAGACAGGTGAAAGCAAATTGAAATAGAGGTAGGTACATAGAATTACTTAATAATTTAAACGTTTTATCATGCAATTTAGATTCTGCCTACTTCTGTCAATCGTGGCAACAGGCCGCAACTGTACTGAATACCAAGTGATTGACCGAGGCTTTGCGATTTACATTAATTATAACTAACCTAGTGTTTTGCCTACTTCTGTCAATAGTGGCAACAGGCCGCATCTGCACTGAATACCAAGTGATTGACCGAGGCTCTACAATTTATATCAATAATGCAACTAACTTAATGTTGTGCCTACTTCTGTCAATAGTGGCAACAGGCCGCATCTGCACTGAATACCAAGTGATTGACCGAGGCTCTACAATTTATAACAATAATGCAACTAACTTAATGTTGTGCCTACTTCTGTCAATAGTGGCAACAGGCCGCATCTGTACTGAATACCAAGTGATTGACCGAGGCTTTGCGATTTACATTAATTATAACTAACCTAGTGTTTTGCCTACTTCTGTCAATAGTGGCAACAGGCCGCATCTGCACTGAATACCAAGTGATTGACCGAGGCTCTACAATTTATATCAATAATGCAACTAACTTAATGTTGTGCCTACTTCTGTCAATAGTGGCAACAGGCCGCATCTGCACTGAATACCAAGTGATTGACCGAGGCTCTACAATTTATAACAATAATGCAACTAACTTAATGTTGTGCCTACTTGTGTCAATAGTGGCAACAGGCCGCATCTGCACTGAATACCAAGTGATTGACCGAGGCTCTACAATTTATAACAATAATTACAACAAACTTAATGTTCTGCCTACTTCTGTCAATAGTGGCAACAGGCCGCATCTGCACTGAATACCTAGTGACTGACCGAGGCTCTTCAATTGAAAAATACAACATAAATAGTGGTTACAGGCTGATTCTGCACCGACTCCCATGTTCAAAACCACGTCTTTAGTTTTATAAGAGGGTCAATTATGTGCATCTGCGTCTATTTCTATGTATAAACATAAAACATGAACTCGGTCTAATAAATCAATGAACATGTTAATCAAATGAGCCATTTCTGCCTTTTAAACGAATAAAAACTTTGAATCATTTTATTTTGTATGTTTTCAAATTCAAATTCAAATTCAAAATTGTTTATTTGTGACACATAGGTAAAAATAAATAGGTACATGGTGTTATCAAGAAAAAATAATGTCTCACTATGTGTTGCCTTGCAAGGCGTACAAATAATGTTTACACTTATGTAGTGCAGGTAGTTTTTATGTAAAAACTGAAAGTTAAATAAAAATTAAAACTAACGTAATTACAGCTAGTTACCAACCTAATATTAAATCTTTAATAAAATAAACATACAATAAACAACAACAATTTTTAAACTATACAAAACAAAAAGAAAAACACATAAAAAATAAAAACAGTTATCATTTTTCTTCAAGGTATTCATTGACCGAATAAAAGGCTTTTTGAATTAAAAATTTATAGAGTGTTTTTTTGAAAGTATTTGAATCTCTTGATGCTCTTATTGACTTAGGTAGTTTATTAAATATTTTTGGTGCCATTCCTAGGAGACTTTTTGAGTAAAGGGCTGTTTGATGGGATTTAGACTTCAGTGCACCTTGTTGGCGTTTAGAGGATACGATTTCAAATTGGTTAGGGTTATTTTTAATAAATATGGCAACTTCATAAATGTAGAGGGACGGAAGGGTTAACAATTTTAGATTAATAAAAAATGGTTTGCAACTATCAGTGTTTTCGATCATGCATACTGCACGAACACATTTTTTTTGGGCTTTAAAGACCGCTTCCCTATCCGTACAATTACCCCAGAATATTACTCCATAACGCAGTGTTGTGGAGACGTATGCATGGTATGCGGTAAGAACGGTACTGCGATTCGCGACTTTATTTAAATTGTGCAGGGCATAACAATATTGGTTCAGCTTTTTTATTAAATACTCAGTGTGTGTTTTCCATGTCATGTGTCGATCTAACCAAAGCCCTAGAAATTTTGTGTGGTCAATTTTAACAATGTTGTTATGTTCATGTTTAACATTTGGGTTTATAGGATTGGTTCGCTGGTTAAAATGGATGACATGTGTTTTTCCAATATTAATTTTTAGGTTGTTATCAGTTAACCATTTAATAATTAAACTTAAGCTGTTATTAATATCACTTTCGTATTTTTCTAAGTTTCTTCCTGTAAATATTGTGGTACAGTCATCAGCAAATAGGGTCATGGGATGTTCTATAGTTAAAGGTATATCATTTATATAACATAGGAATAACAACGGACCTAGTACACTGCCCTGGGGTACACCGTAATATATAAATCTTTGTTTTGATAGGTAGGTTTCTTCTGTTTTGGTTCTAGGGCATACTTTTGTTATTTTAGTTATTTGTTTTCTATTGACTAGGTACGACTTAATTAACTCTAGGACATTACCCCTGATTCCAAGCTTATTTAATTTTGTGAGTAGGATTCTGTGATCTACAAAATCGAACGCCTTCGTCATGTCCATGAATAACGCTGAAACCGGGATTTTGCTGTCCATGTTTGTAATAATTTTATTTACTAGTTCATAGATGGCCATATTAATATTTTTGTGCTTTCTGAAACCATACTGTTCTTTAGTTAGAAGATTGTGTTTTTCAAGGAATGAATAAAGGCTGTTATAAATAACTTTTTCAATTATTTTGGAAAACACTGGTGTGAGAGCAATAGGTCTATAATTTTTCATATTTTGTGGATTTTCTTTTTTATGAAGAGGTTTTATAATAGATAATTTTAAATCTTCAGGGAATTTTCCACTATCAATGCACAGGTTTACAATATAGCTAAGAACTGGAGAGATTTCTATAACTACGTTTTTTATTACATGTGTAACAATTTCATCATAACCGCAACTGTTTGTATTTTTAAGAGTAATAATAATTTTATGAATATCATGTGGAACAGTTGGTGCTAAGAACATTGAATTAGGGTTGGAGTTAATTAAAGAAGATGTGTAATCAGTATTGTGGTTATGTCTGTTGATTGGTTGAACTTGGTCAATTAAATAGTTATTGAACACTTCGGCAATCCCATTTGGTTCTGTGATGTATTCATTGTTATCTGTAACTATTTTAGAAGGATTTTCTTTTGGGTAGTTTGTTTTAGTTGAGTTTATAACTTTCCAAGTTGCTTTAACCTTGTTGTCAGCATTGTTAATGAAGTAGCTGTTTTGCGTCTTTTGAGTTAGTTTGATGATTGATTTTAGACGTTTAGAGTAGGTGTTATAAGTGTTTTTATTCGTTTTGTTTGGTTGGCGTCTTAATAGCCATAGCATTTCACGCTTCCGTTTACAACATAGTTTGATACCTTTCGTTATCCATTTGGGAGTTTTGGAGCATTCATTTTTAATTCTAACTATGGGGAAACAAAGATCGTAGAACAATTTAAACAAGCTGTTAAATTCACGAAATGCATTATCTGGGTCTGTAATATCGTAAACATTACTAAAACTAAGGCTTTGAAGAGCACTTTTAAATTTAAGCATATTTTCTTCACAAAAATCTCTTTTGAAAGTATACCAATGTGTAATAGTACAGGTTTTTTTAACAGGACATCTTGTGATTTGAGCTGTATGGTCTGATATAGCCAATTCCAACACCTCGCTAGTGCCGCCTCTAATGTTGTGTATTATGTTGTCGATACAGGTACCACTATCTAATCGGGTTGGTTGACGCACACTCAATTTCAATCGATAGTTATAAAGAAGATTTTCGAGTTCTGTAGAAGATCTCGTACTTTTCAAGACATCTATGTTAAAGTCTCCACAGATAATGACTTTCTTTTTGGAGTTATAACCTAATATCTTCTTTAGCATACCTTCGAATTGGTAAAAAAAGGAATTTAAATTATCAATTTTGAACTTAGGGGATCTATAAATACATACAATAGTTATGTTATGTTCAGGTAATTCTATAGCACAGCATTCAAAATCATTAGTACAACAGTATTCTTTTAAATTGATGATTTTATATTTGTGTTTATTGTTTACCAGAATACATGAACCCCCTCTTCTGTTGTTTCTAACGTAACAGGTTGCAAGCGTGTAATTTGGAATATGTAAGTGTACCTCATCACTCTCTTTCATGTTATGTTCGGTTACACAAAGCACATCGACAAATTTGTTATTACTAGCAAGTTCATGTAGGTGTACACTCAGTAGATCCGATTTACTTATCAAGCCATTAGTATTTTGATGAAGTACATTTATGTGATTATATACGAAAAAAATGAGTATTATTTTCAATATTTGGAGCAACAATATTTTCAATACTTGGGGAAATATGGTTGATGCCTGACAAATTATTGACATCAAGGTTCGAGACAGCGTCAGTGTTTAGAGGAATACTAAAAGAATTTACATGAACAATACATTGAAGGTTTTTAAACATATTCGATATTCCATTATTATTAATCTTATTAATCGCACCACTATTTTTTGAAAACATGGTACTATCATATTTTAAGTCAAAATTGGAATCAAACAATAATGCATAGTTGTGACTTTCTATGTCTAGGTACAATAAATTGTTAAACAGTTCTAATCTTGAATTGAACATCATAGTAGAATAATAACTAAATTTAAAGGTGGGTAAACATAATATTATATTAGTATGATGCAGAGGCATCAATGTCTCGCGTATTTTGATAATTAAATCGAAATAATTATCGGTTCTTCGAAAGTCTTCTTCACCTATGAGAATTATGCAGTAATCATCCATAGTAAAGTCCGTAAGTTTCAGGTTGACGTTACTGATGAGTTCGTTTATTCCGCCATATGGTGTAAGGTAATGACACAATTGATAGTTTGGGAACGTTTCTTCAGCTATAGACAATATTTTATTTTCCTTATTGCTACTTAAAATGCATATTTTCTTTCTTTGTTTTTGAGGTATTTCGTTTATATTATGTTCAGTAGCTAGTGTCGAGATGTGATTCGGTGTTATTTGGGTGGATGCATTCAATATTGATGCTTCATTTGCTCTAGTGCTGGTTTTGTTCATTTTTTTCTTGGATGAACGCTTTTTCTTGTTGGGAGTGGACTGCTTGATATTTTCGGGGGTCTCTATGTCGCTCGATAATTGTGAGATTTTTTTGTGTGTATTCTCATTCATAGCTGTGATGGTATTTTTTAAGTTGGTGTTCTCGGACGATAACTGGCTTATCACTTCATGAGCCTTCAATAAATCTGAGTTAAGCTGTTCAACTTGTTTTTTAAGCTCTAGAATCTCTTCGTTCTCATCATCCGATATTGTTGGTAAGCTATTGGTGGTGCCGTTTAATGTGGAGTCATTGGACGTGCATGGGTCGATAACAGCTGTAGCTTTTGACTGTGAACGAGTTTTGCGAGTTCGCAGCGTCATATTCTCGAAGAAATTCATATTTCTGAGCCAATGTATGTAGATAACTTATGTAAGTATTAGTTATTTGAGCTGCAGATACGTCTTGAGATCAATATTTTATAGTGTTATTGTAGATGTTGCATGTATTTTCTTGGAACATGCAATTTTATTGTAATTTTCCCTTCGGGTACTTTTGTTTTCCATAGAATGTTCAGAAAATATAAAAGAAAAATTTTAATACCACTTTAGGAAAAACTTGAAATGTCTTATTTATTTGAGTACTTTTCGAAATATTTTCTTCCAAACAATCAAACAAATTTTAATAAATCCGAAAAGTAAAATCTTGCTTTAGTTGGGTTCGAACTCGGAATCTCTTACATTGCGGTCAAAGACTTCAGTCTTACGCCATCTATGCAACTGCTATTATAGTTGAAATAAGTGCATGTATTGAGCTATTCGATTAGAGAGAAAAGAAAGAAAAAAAGTTCGTTTCTCTTTGTTGTGATTGGTTGAAAAGTTGGCGTCAGGCGTCGTTCACTTTTAAATAATGATAACGGTACAGTATAACAGAAAAGTTTCGAATTCACTTTGTTTTAGATACGTATATCTTATTGTATCACTGTATTAATGTTTTATGAGTAATAATACACGTTTTTGTTCATTTGTTGTATTCTTATCTTGATACACTGTTTGTAAACACTAGTTTGTAAACACTATTTTGATGATATTTCTTTAACACACTTTCATTTACACGCTATTTATGATATTGTTCTGCAAACGATACACGATGGTCATTAATAATAAACAGACTGAAAATTTACTCAATTAGACTTTAGAGCAAGTGTTGAATATTTTTTACGATTATTTTAATACGGAGCCAATGTTAGCGTGGCAACTAGCGCCATCTGAGTTTTTAATAACCTAATCATGATCAATGCTTTCAGTATCACTATTCGTGCTGCTAGTAGCCGAATCTTCTTCAGATCTATTAAAACTGAGCCATTGTTTCATTTTGTCGACTGCAATTACCGAGCTATACTTGCGACCGCCTCTACGAGTTATAGGGGTATCTTCGACTTGATATCTATCATTATCGAACACAGATGTTACGCGATATGGACCCTGATATTTGGGAACTAATTTACGACTTTGTCCTGAGGACGGCACCTCCCTCTCAATGCTAACCAAATCTCCTACTTGAAACTTTTTAGGCAAGACCGAATTTTTATCGTAGTGCATCTTTTGTTTTTCCTGATAACTTGTAATGTATTCATTTATTTTTTCACGAATTTCTTGAAGAGACTCACAACTAAAATCATGATCTTGATCGAGAGAAGTTTTTACCCTACTTTCAGCAATTCCTATCAATGAGGTACCGAAAAGAGCTTCTGATGGTGTTCGCCCGATGCCTTTATTAAGCGTATTATTCAGGCCCCATTGCACGTCCGGCATGTAGTGGTCCCATTTTTTTTCATCTTGCCCCGCGCATTTGGCTGTAAGTGAATCGAGCAAGGTGCGATTATAACGCTCAACTTGTCCATTCGCCCGGGGCGTGGCCACGGCGTTTAAAACATGCTTAACACCTAATCCGCTTAAAAAATCCTTAAACTTCGTACTGGTAAACGATGACCCTCTGTCAGAAATAAGTCTCTTAGGGACCCCAAAGATACTGAAATATTCTCTCATTTTTTTAAATAGTGATTGAAGTTTTGGTACTTCTTACCGGTTTTAATATAATGAACTTTGTGTATGCATCAATAATCACTAATATGTCAGTATTGCCCTTCGAACTCTTCACAAATGGACCCACATGGTCAATATGTAGCGTGGCAAAGGGGGAATCAACCTTTGGTATTGGGTGTAAAGGGACCTTTCTTTTGGACGTTGACTTGGCGTAAGCACATTCCAGGCAAGAGTCAACATATTTTTTTAGTAAAACGTCGCATTTTACTAAACCAATATGTTTCCTTAACCTTGGCAAGAGTCTTATCGAAAGCGAAATGGCCTATATCATCATGGCACTGTTTAAGGATCTGCCATCGTACCCCTTTAGGTACCACCCACTTTTCTCCGTCATCAGTCAAACGGTACAATTTATTATGTTTCACGACAAATTTTTTTTTTTTTTGGTATCTATCACGTTGGAGGAGTCTGGGTCTTGCACGATGGAAATTTTGCGCTGAATTTCAGAATCTACCTGTTGCACTGTACTTAACCAATCGGCTTCATCAATTAACATGACATCAACTACCTCTTCAACATTCGTTTTGTCGGTCGGTGGTGGATTTCGACTCAATGCGTCGACATAAGCCATAGATTTCCCAGGTCGATATTCAAAAGAAAACGAAAATTCTTGCATCGAAATCCACCATCGAGCGACTCTCGGTATCAAATCTTTCTTTAAGAAAGTTGCTCGGAGAGAATTACAGTCGGTAAAAACTTTGAACTCAATACCTATCAAGTATACGCGGAATCGCTGTAAAGATGCAATTAGAGCAAGCGTCTCGAGTTCGTATGCCGTCATATGTTGTTCGTCGACAGTAGTTTGCCTACTATAGTAGGCAACTGGTCTCAAAACATCATCTTTATTCCTCTGCATTAATATCCCAGCAATACCTATTTTGCACGCATCTGTGTGCAACTCAGTCTTGGCACTAGGAACGTACAGAGCTAATGTAGGTTTACGTAATAGTTCATCTTTTAACATACGGAATGCCTTCACTTGCTCTGCGCCCCATGACCATTTTGCGTCCTTTTTTAGGAGACATGTCAATGGTTTTGCAACCATTGAGAAATTTCTGACAAACCGCCTAAAAAAGCTACATAACCCGATGAATTGCCGAACACTATGTTGAGTAGTTGGTTCCGGAAAATCACGAACCGCTTCTATCTTTCGAGACCCGGGCTTAACCTCTTTACTGAGTTCAAAACCTAAATAGTCGACAGTTTTACAAAAGAAACAACACTTACTGAGCTTCAGAGTTAAGCCGGCATCTCGCAACAGAACCAAAATTGTTTTTAACTTTTGTAACCCTTCTTCGATTGTCTTGGACGGAATGATGATATCATCCATATACGCCGAAGCAATACCTTTTGCACTACCGAGGACCAAATTAATCATCCGCATGAAATTGGACGGAGCATTGGCCAAACCGAATGGCATCCGGTTAAACTCAAACTGACCGTCAGGTGTGACAAACGAAGTCTTATAACGATCACTGCTCTTAATGGCGATCTGGTAGTAACCGGATGCCAGATCGAGAGTGGTGTAATACTCATAACCTGCAAGATCGTCTAGCTGATCATCTATTCTCGGTAAAGGATAGTTTTCCCTAACCGTCTTCCTATTCAAGGCCCTGTAGTCGACGCATAACCTAACATCACCAGTTTTCTTTTTAACAACTACTATTGGGCTTGCTTATGGAGATGTCGATGGACTAACTATGTTGCAGTCGATCAATTCTGCAACCATTTCTTGTACCTTGAATCTTTCACTAACTGGCAACCTATATGGCCTGTACATAACCGGTACATCATCTTTTAGGTTGATCGACATTTCTACTAAATCAGTTTTTCCTAATTCCTGCAAGTTAAAAGCAATTTCGATATTCATTAAGTAAACTAGCAAGCGATTCGATGGTTTTGTTGTTAAGATTTCCGTTTGAATTTATATCACCCAATGTAATAGCCTGCCGTGAATTGGAGTCTTCGATTCGCAAGACATCACAAGAGTTCGCAACATCCATTTCAGCATTGGCGCGAAGACACCTTGCTATTGTGGTTCCCTTTTCAATGAGAAAAGAATTCGATGATAACCCTTTGACTATTGCTGTACCGAAACCGTCGGTAACCGTGAACAAACCTTGAACTAGATAATGTTCTTGGCCTATCTTAAACCTATGACTTCCTTCAATGTAGATATCTCCGGTAAAGCTGGGTTCCGATCGAAATTCTAAGAAAGTCACACCATCAATTTTCGTGTCTTCTGTGCAAATCAAGTTCAATTTTAACCTATCCGAAACCGGGACCGAACTAATGCGAAGATCAACACTATCCTTCTCAATCACAATGTGCGGTTGTTCAGTAAAAGACCTACCGATCAACAAAGGCTCACATAGAATGTGATCAGGCACGATTCGAAGATCTACGTAAGCCCGAGCATTATCAATTTGAATCTCTGCTGAAAACTTCCCAATTGGCTGAACGGAGGAATTGCCGAAACCCTTCAGAGTGGGTAGGGGCACATTTGTTTTCCAATTGGCATCTATGTTTAAGGTTTCTGATACCTTGATGAGAGTCGCAGAACTACCAAAATCGATGAAGCATGCTTTCGGTATACCATTAACGATCGCCTGTTTGTGGTACTTGGTAACGTTAGAATCAGTACCTTCAACTATCAAGACGGGTTTTGACGAATTATTATTACTACTGGCAACACTAACTCTAGTATCACTACATTTATCGGCCGTATGTCCGTAACGAGAGCATTTGTCACATTTGATGATCGGCTTTGTACATTGCGATTTATAATGACCACGTTGAGAACAATTAAAGCACTGGATATTACGTTCTTTATTTTCTTTATTTATCAAGCTTTTATCGTTCTTAGAGTCAATCAAGGGGCGACCTCTTTTCCTATCGCCGGCAGTTAAGTTAGAACCACTAATATTTCTGGCACTCTTTAAATAGGGCAATAACTGATCCGCAGTAGTAAATCGAGCTGCCTCTGCTCCTAACCGTACACTACGATCATCTATACTAAATATTATGCAGTCAACTGCTTTCTTGCCTACAATACCACAACGATTCAAAAGAACTACTTTTTCATAAAAATATTCTTCTAAGGAATCATTAAATCTTGCACGTTTGCCTAGCATAGTTGTAAGTAACTGTCCATAATTATCATCACTAGGAAATGCTAGCTTTAACTTAGCTTGCCACTCTAACCATGAATACATGACGGTAGTAAGACCTTCGTACCACTTCTGTGCGTGACCCTTCAACTTAGGCAAAGCGAAATGTACAGTTTGTTTGTCGTTCCAGTTGTAAATTACCGCGCATTCATTAACTTTGTGAATCCATATATCAATGGTTTGTTCCTTATGGGCGGGATCAAATTCCGGGATAGTGTTTCGATAAGATAATTTTTCATTCATCGCGTTACTGCCTATAGATTGAAGGGCCTGCACCAATTGAGTTAAAGTTACATTGTCAGTTAGTTTTAAATCGATACCTGATGCTGCAGTCCTTCCTGGAGAGCTCGTTGCTTCTTTCAACATTTCGTTGCTCGCCACCTTCTCCACCTCAGCGCTCTGGTCTGCATCACACCGCAGGCCGGTGTGCTGATTGGTATGGCTGTGTGCCCGCTATATGGCGGGACTATGCGGACGCGAGCTGGCGCGGCTGCGCGTCCGCTGACTGGCGGGACTACGCACCCGCTTGCTGGTGGGACTGCGCGCCCGCTGACCGGCGGAACTGCGCGTCCGCTGACTGGCGGGACTGCGCGTCCGCTGACTGGCGGGACTGCGCGCCCGCTGACTGGAACGGCTGTGCTCTCGTCGACTGCAACTGCGAGCCCGCTGGCTAGCGCGACTGCGCTCTCGCCGACTGGCGCGACTGCGCGCCCGCTGGCTGGTGGGACTGCGCGCCCGTTGGCTTGCAGGACTGCGCCCTTGTCGACTGGCGCGACTGTGCGCCCACTGCTTAGCGGGACTGCGCGCCTGCTGGCTGGCGGGACTGCGTTCTCTCTGACTAGTGCGACTGTGTACCCGCTGGCTGGCGGGACTGCGTTCTCGCCGACTGGCACGACTATGCGCCCGCGGGTTGACAGGACTGCGCGCCCGCTTACTGGCAGGACTGCGCCCTCGTCGGCTGGCTCTACTGGCGCAACTCACCCGCTGGCTGACGGGGCTGTGCGCCCCTCGACTGCCGGGGCTGCACAACACTCCCCGATCGAACACAGGACTGCGACAGCGGTCTGCGCTACTGCGCCTTGAACCACGTAATCGTCTTTCTCGATCACGTGAACGCCTTATAGAATAATTTTTGGATTCCATTTTCTGTGCACACAAAGAAAACAACCACAGAAATTGAAATTCAACCTAGCCTATTTTAATTCTGCAGAATAGTTAGTATAATTATAACGATAACTTCATTAAACACGTTCCAAAAAAAAAATTGATTCAAAATAGGTTCATCTGTTCAGGTGCCGCAACGCCTCATAACTCATAAGATACACACTAATAACTTATGACACTCCACCTCCTACGTTTGGGTTTTTAAAAACAACTGGCAAAACAATTAGTTACAAGAAAATTACTCATAATAAAACGACGATCCAAAAAGATCGTCAAATGTTATATTTTCCAATAAAATTGCGGGCGAAGTCTAGTAAGTAGACAAAAGTAACTTACCAATCGCACTTCTGATTTGTTAGACTCACGCTAATAATTGAAACAACACCAATCACTTTTCACTTTTATTAACACTAAAACTGAATAAGTATATCGGTTACACTTTTAGCACAACACCAACATCTTACACTTTATACTTATACTTCAGCACTACTACACTCCTCGATGGTTGAAACAAGACTGCCTAATATTATCAAAGTCTTAAACACATTGGCTTGGGCAAAGCAGTACGGCTACACTGGCGCCATCTGTTGTTGGCAGTTTTCAACTATTGCCACTTGCTTTGTCCAGAAGCAATATAACAATGCTTTTTAGTCTTTACTTATTTAATTTTTATAATTATTAAATAATATTGGTAAAATCCTTTTATATTTAAATATGTTTTTACAATAGAACACGATAATTATTCTACAATCTAAAATTTACTTGAGTGCTTTATTATATTAAAATGATTATACTTTCATGCATAATTAGCTGTAATTCGGATCAAATTAAACTATGATTTTACAACACAAACTTCTAATAATCAGCTAGTCTTACAAGTGTTATATATCAAATTAATCGTGAAAATCTGTGCTACTATATTATCATAAAGGAAATCTAGTTTTCGAATCTCAAAGTTGAGTATTTCGCCTCCGAAAGGTGGTAGGTTTAAATACCTATAGTGATTGTGTTTATACAAGAAACAAGTGTTTTTGTGATTAAAACGTGTGTGTTAACGGAAAAACAGTGCATAATTAGTATTGTGAACATATTATTAAATTGTATATACAAAAACAAGTGGCTTCGTAAAGTTATAGGTACGTAAATAACCGTGTTCAAAAACAGTCGTTGGCGCAGGCCGCGTCAAAATAAACAGTGAGTATTCAAATTCTAATTTAATTCTAACTAGACTATCGTAAATAAACTAATAAGATTATGGTCTTATTGGAAAGGAAATATAACCTAGTTTATTTTAAAATTATTTTAATTGAAATTTAATATTTAGAAAAATTCAAATTAATATTTTAATAGCGAAATATCCGTTTTCATTTCTGTTTTTCAAGTTCTACATTTTTTTTGAGTTTCAAATTAATATCAGTTTTTTTTTTTTTTAATATATAGATTCCATAACTATTCAGCTATTCACTGTAAATTTTATTTAGCTATAACTCTTGTAGTTTGCGATTGTTTATCTAAAGTGTCAAATTACATGCGAATATTTCGCAATTTTTTGCACCCTGGACGGTTTGGTGCAAAAAAGTCGCGCGCGGGGCGGGTGAGTGGATAAGTACCTTTTAAAAAAATAAAACAAAGCAAACGTCTGGACCCAGCATTACAAATTTACACATTTTTGACGTAGGCGTGGGTAGATAGTGGACAATATTGTGTTAGTAGTATAGTTGTGAATTTAAATAAACTGGCAGTCAAAGAGTATAATAATAATATGGGAGCTGGCAGTTTTCCAGACATAATGGCTAATGATGCTGTTCATAGTCCTAATCAACATTTTTGTTTTTATAAAAAAAACATCTATCTTACGGTAAATATTCAGTCAGTTGATACGTGCGTGCAAAGAGTATATGGGTGCGCGTCATAGCGAACGGATGTCCGGTGCCTGTGTATCTTTCTTAAGGTGGATGCTCCAGGGTGGCCCGCGAAATTCAAATTTTCTTACGTTTTTTGCAATTTGCAGGTCAGTGTCAGGTTGTATGTTGATTAAACTATGAATCGCGGCTGTAAGACATTTGTAGTTACAGAATTATAATCATCAAAATCATCAATACAACCCTCCAAGCGCATAAAGGTCTGGAATGACTTTGACCTTGAAAAAGTAAATTCATACACCTTTATGAGCTTGGAGGGTTGTATTGATGATCCACCTTAAAGTGGATGCTCCAGGGTAGCCCGCGAAATTCAAATTTTCTTACTTTTTTGCAATTTGCAGGTCAGTGTCGGGTTGTAAGTTGATTAAAATATGATTCGCGGCTGTAACACGTATGTAGTTACAGAATTATAATCATCAATACAACCTTCCAAGCGCATAAAGGTGCAGGAATGAATTTGACCTTGAAAAAGTCATTCCTGCACCTTACTTACTTAAAGTACGTATTACTCTTAAATGCCGCTGGCTACCATGGTAGCCACTAGCTTTAGAGTCTCATGTGGTTGGCTAGTTAGCGCCGCGACCACCTTCGTCCACAAAATACTATAAAAAATCTACTAAACTGCCATTTCTAGAGCTTATTCCTCCTGTATTTCCTCCTGTGTATTGAGTAGGTATAAATATTATTCTTACTTTTGCATGCTGTAAGGTAGAGTGTGTTGGAACTGCTATTACAATGTTTACATCTTATTCTGTACCCACATTCATGGCAAATAAATGATTTCTGATTCTGATTCTGTAGCAACTCTATACTATATTCATAACGACCTTCGCAACACTATTCCATGGACAAGTTGAACAAAAAAAAAACAAAATTTTTACTTGACACTTTGACAGCGGACGTTGCACGAGTAATAAAAAGAATTATATAGGTTAAACCATAGCCGCGCAGTTCTCTTAAACGGAGCATCGTAGAGGTCCCATTCTTTTTGCTAACCACTGATACGATTTTGAAGAAAATGCAGACAGTATGAATTAAGCCCTAATGTTTGGATTTCACGACCTACAGCACTTAAATGCTATGGCCGCGCGGTCCGCACATGGAAAACCGCGCGGCCACGCAGTTCTCTTAAACGGACTTAGTAGAGGTCCCATTCTTTTTGCTAACCAATAATACGATTTCGAAGAAAATGTAAACAGCATGAATAAAGGCCTAATGTTTGGATTTCACGACCTACAGCACTTAAGACGTCATGAGAAGCGAAGGCTTCAAAGTACTTCTAGAAATTTATAAAAACTTCGACGAGAATGCAACAACAAAAATATTAAAAAAAATATACTTTTTCTCTTCCACTCAAACGCCCCTGGCTGCATGTGCAGCCAGTAGCTGTTTTGCTAAATGTCCCTGGCTGCATGTGCAGCCAGTAGCGCATTCGTCCAACAAATGCAATAAAAAATCTACTAAACTGCTATTTCTAGAGCTTATTCCTCTTGTAGCAATCTCTATACTATATTCCTCAACGTTCGGACCAACAATAGCAACACTATTCCATCGACAAATGTCAAAATAAAAGTAAAAACTTTAGTATAAACAAACTCCGCCATTTCTGACGTGTGGCGTCGTATTTTAATTGTTATGTTATGTATATTGGTATTTTCGGATAGTGTTATAATATCAAATTAATCTGAAAATCTGTGCTACTATATTATCATAAAAGAAATCTAGTTTTCGAATCTCAAAGTTGAGTATTTCGCCTCCGAAAAAGTGGTAGGTTTAAATACCTATAGTGATTGTGTTTATACAAGAAATAAGTGTTTTTGTGATTAAAACGTGTGTGTTAACAGAAAAACAGTGCATAATTAGTATTATGAGCATATTATTAAATTGTATATATAAAAACAAGTGGCTTCGTAAAGTTATAGGTACGTAAATAACCGTGTTCAAAAACAGTCGTTGGCGCAGGCCGCGTCAAAATAAACAGTGAGTATCCAAATTCTAATTTAATTCTAATTAGACTATCGTAAATAAACTAATAAGATTATGGTCTTATTGGAAAGGAAATATAATCTAGTTTATTTTAAAATTATTTTAATTGAAATTTAATATTTCGAAAAATTCAAATTAATATTTTAATAGCGAAATATCCGTTTTCATCACTGTTTTTCATGTTCTACATTTTTTTTGAGTTTCAAATTAATATCAGTTTTTTTTTTTTTAATATATGGATTCCATAACTATTCAGCTATTCACTGTAAATTTTATTTAGCTATAACTCTTGTAGTTTGCGATTGTTTATCTAAAGTGTAAAATTACATGCGAATATTTCGCAATTTTTTGCACGCGTGGCGGTTTGGTGCAAAAAATTCGCGCGCGGGGCTAGTGAGTGGTTAGGCACAAATATTTTTTCATCCACATTTTTTTTTTTGTTAAGGAGGAAAACTTCCTTTTTGTAGCTCGGCCTTGCACGGAACCACAGAATAGCTAATAGTAATACCGATACTAATTTTTTGACGTCAAGATAAAGTCGGTGCCATAATCCTAGACGTGCAAACATTTCCACGTTCGAGTAAGGACTGAGGTAGGACGCGATTTCTAGTGTAAGTGTAATAAGCGGCATCCTGCCCGATAGGCAGGGCACACGATCGGCAGGGCCCGACAAATCGTGTAATGTAATAGAGACATTTGTGATTTTAATATCATATTATAAAAAACAGTAGAACCTACCTAGCTTCTGTATAATATGTTAGTACTTACTGCACTGTGATGCTATTACATTTTAATAATGTCGATCAGTGATTTTTTACAATAAAACTTAATTTTAAAATAAGGCTGCAAGTATGTTTCTTTAACTTATTCGGAACGCTAAGCATAACACAGTGAAGAAATGTAGGTGTTTTAATCAGTTCTTAAATTTAATTTAAGATAAGCGACCGACGTTGCATATTAGTCCATAAAAATTATCTGTGATTATCTTTGAAGTTAATTTTACATACTTACTTATCTTAATTAAAATATCTGCATATGACCGTCATCATCTACATAGGTAGGTACTCCATATTTGTTATTACCTACGCATTATTATTTTTGAAATGAATATTCCATTAATTTTAGTTTTACTTTACCACTTTTTTACCCGTCTGTACTAAACACGTTTTATTCTCACGTATTATCCTGTAAGTTTTAGAAGGTTGGTATAATGTATTGCGCCGCCGCTATTTTATAACATTCTAGATTTGGTCGGGTTACAACGCATACATCATTTTTTTCGATTATCTCGTTAATTAATTAGTGTACAAGTCTGAAATTTCACATGTATATAATTGAACTGTATTTCTAATTATTGATATAAGATTCAGTTACCACTACTTCAGTAAACTCGGTTAATCGGTCGTCAAATAACTCAGCTGCGCGCCGTTGCTGGAACATCATCATATCTTTTTAATTACGTATAGTATACTAATGAAACTTCGGTACCATTTATAGACAGTAATAGGGTATTTTACTCTATTAGTACGAGAGCCGGCTGCAAAAATACCTACCTTATCGGGTACCCCAATAGGCTATCTTAAGATCGTTAACCGACACTTAATAAAAACGTAAAAAAAATCAGGTCTGCCAGGCCCGATCTGCCGGGTCATGGAATAATTCATATTTTTCGTATTTTTTAGTCAAAATTACGTCACAAGGTACCCGAATTATAACTGCTGGCAACAGTTAACCATTGATTAATTACGTAAAAAAATTGGGTCTGCCAGTGCGCACTCTGCCGGAAGTACTTGGCAGACCCCTAAAATATGCCCCCTCCGGCACCATGAACCTACCTCATCGAGTACCTGTACTGAGTACTGATGTGTACTGATGGAACATACGCCATGTAATAACCAAGATGCCCTCGATAGAGGCTTAAACGGTCTGCCAGGTCTAATCTTGCCGGAACTTAGTGTTCAAAGCATTTGAAGGTGGTATGGTAGGTAGGCAGCATTATTTCATACAAATTTATGATATAATTGAATCGTTAAATAAAACAAGAATTGTAGCACTCAAGTATATTTTAAATTTAAAAACAATAACTACATGTACAATAACAATGCTTACATTAAATGTATAATAATCAAAGAAATAATAAATGTAATAGTTAAGTTGGTTTGCCATTGATTGTAGATAACTAAGTGGGTACAATAATGATTTATCTAGATACAAAAAAATACAAACATTCAATTTAGCTACAATGGCGGTCACATGACAGCATTTTTTTGTTTTAAAACAAACAAAAAAAATTCAAAATCAAAGTCAGATTGAACTGTTCTAATGCATGTTGAATAGAATATGGCAATCATTGAAAAAACTATTATCTTGCGTGCACAAGAAATCAGGATTCACGAAAGAGTATTTTTCCTCACTTCGACCGAAAATGTAACATCGCCTTTTTTATATTTGAAAGCTTGACCAGATGGGTTTTTGGAATGGAAATTATAATAAAATGCAAAGAAATTGACAAGAAAAACACAAAAAAGTGACAACAAATATTTTTGGAAATAACAATATTTGTATCGTTTTATGACAAAAAACCTTGACCAGGCCCCCTTAATCACAACGCTTCGATTCGATTTTTGATTCGGAAAGTCGTATGTCTATCTTTTTTTGACATTACGAAATCAAGCGAGATAGACATACGATTTTCCAAATCGAAAATGGAATCGAAGCGTTGTGAATAGCTATGCAGATGGGGTTTTGGAAATAAAAAAAAAATGCAAAGAAATTGACAAGAAAAACTCAAAAAAGTGACAAGAACATTTTTGTAAATGTTAAAAAACAAGTCTTACAAAAAAAACGAAAACATGTTTGTGTAAATAACAAGATTGTAAGTGTCGTTTTATGTCCAAAGGCGTACCACAGTAGTAAGGAATGACAATAAATTGGTGCAGCGCAATGTAGCAACATGTGTGTGTCGTTTTACGCCAAAAAAACCTTGACCAGATGGTTTTTTTGGAATTTATAACACAATGCAAAGAAATTGATAAAAGAAAAACACAAAAAGTGTCAAGAGACATTTGTGTACATGTGTGTCGTTTTACGCAAAAAACCTTGACCAGTAGCTAGTCATTACTTCACCGTGCCGTAAGTCAGTCTTAGTAAAAGTCCGTAGGGAGTCTGGAACAAACTCCCTGTTAAGGTCTCAAGGTCCCGTATACGTGAGTGTTCTGTCGTTTTAGACAAGGTTTTTTGGAAATTATAATACAATGCAAAGAAATTGACAAGAAAAACACAAAAAAGTGCTATTTTTGTAAATGACAAGAGTGTGTGGAAAAAAAAAGAATAAAAAAAGATTATCGTGGTTTGTGGAAGTCCTTGAAGCAGCCGACGATGCAAAGATTCACTTTGCACTCCATACACCGCCACGGCGTCCGGCGCAACTTCTTCGCCTTGGAGCACAGGTGGCAACGGGTTTGTTGCGAACCCGTGCGCTCCGGGAAGTGGTTGAATTCCGCAGCACACCGAGTGGTCTGTCTTTTCACCACGGGCATCATCATGGCGTCCAAGTCCAGTCGTCTGTATGTCCGTAATAAGTCTTCAGCCAGCAATTTCCTGAAACGTCGGTGTGGTACAGTCGGATGGCGAGTGCCGTAAATTATAAAAGAATTGAAAATGGCAGAATTAAGCATCCGCCGAAAGAGTTTTTTGTACCACACACGATTTCTACTACGTTCCATGGGGAAAGCAGAAAGAAACTGGTCTTTTCTGTCTACTCCCCCCATGTTCTTGTTGTAGTCCAGGACAATGCTGGGATTGTACGTTAGTCGATTCTTATGTGCAGCTCCGATGCGCGTGCGATGGTATGTCGAGATCATGCCAACCAAGTTAGAGTCCCGCCATACCATCACCATCACATCGGAACAGTAGCTAGTCATTACTTCACCGTGCCTTAAGTCAGTCTTAGTCAGAGTCCGCATTGAGTCTGGTACAAACTCCCTGTTCAGTCTCAAGGTCCCGTATACGTCAGTTTTCTGTCGTTTCAGACAACGCGCTAACAATGGACTATTATAAAAATTGTCCATTATTAGCGTGTGTCCTCGGTAAAGTAATGGCTCAACTAGTCGGTACACGATAAGCGCAGTCGCGTTGCCCGGTCGTATTTCGTCAGTCCCTGTCGTCATAAATCTGTCTGCCGATGCCTCGTCTTCCTCATTTGTCGGTCGGTCGGTTGTGTCCTCTGTTGCGAGCGTTGTGGTTCCCGTCGTCGGCCTGTCTATCCCGTCGGTCTGTGAGTCTGTCCCGTAAGTCTGTTTTCCAGCGTATACCATAAACTTCCAGAGATAGCCGGTTGAAGACTCACACAGTTCGTACGTTTTCACGCCGACCTGTGCAGCCTTCGACGAAATCTTTTGGGAAATGGACAGTTTCCCGTGCCATTTCAAAAGGGATTCGTCCACAACTATCTCTTTCGATGGATAGTATAAACTGGAAAACTTTTTGTTGAAGTAGTCGGTCACTTTGTCAATCTTCCACAGTCTGCTCGATCTGTCCGTCGTGTCATTGTCAGTGAAGTGCATCATCGTCTTCAACAGAAAAAATCGGTCGTATGTCATTGTTACGGACGCCGAACTCCACTGTTATTGTTTAACATCAACCACGGAAATTTCCATTAACAAACACTGATTGGTGGAACAACGGAGCCGCCATCGTGTTTTGAGCAGGTTTCGACACGTAGAAACCTGTCGAGAGGC
Source organism: Xestia rhomboidea (assembly GCA_963853795.1). NCBI lineage: Eukaryota > Metazoa > Arthropoda > Insecta > Lepidoptera > Noctuidae > Xestia > Xestia rhomboidea. Next base: position 4,931,209 of record OY970786.1, read on the forward strand.
CGCTCCGTCGTTCCACGCAATATTATGGGCCACACTGGCGGGGTGTAAGGGGGCGCGGGGCAGGGTATTGTCGGCCCGCCCACTTAACCAAAAGGGTATAAATACAGGGCCCCCGTAGTAGCATGTACACAAAACATTCGACGCCTGGCCGCCGCCGAGTGCACACGTGCGCTCCGCTCTGTCGCTGCCTTGCCCCCGCGCACCCCGCGCCCCCCGACTCGGTTTCGCCGCTACGCTACGTCAGTAGCGTCCGCCGCCTCGCCGAGCTCCGACGGCCCCCGGCCCGCCAAGTCGTAGTGTGACTACAGTCTTTGCCTTGCGCTCGGACTTAGTTGCGCTGCGCCGTGTCGAATTAACTACTTGTAGTTAAATTCGATACGTTAAAAACTGTCTTTTTCAAGACATATTTCCTTAACGGAAATCGACAAAACCTCGTCCGCGTATTTTGCCCCTTCAGGTGAAATCCACGATTTTGTGGTTCTTGACGGATACCTCACGGTGTTAACGAAGTCAAGAGGGTGGTGACCCGACACACCCGCCGATCCCCTTCAGGGTGAGGCAACCCGTTGGAAGGGCTCTGACTGCGGCCTTGGGGGATCTCCTAGTCGCAGTCTGGTAGCATCTAATCCCCGTTTGTCCACAGCTGCACCCGGGACGTCTGGGTGTCTCTACCCCAGCGGCCCGGATCGGTCGCAAGACCCATAGGGCCCTGCCGCACAATAAGATCGGCGGCAGGTTTACAAGCTTAGGGCACACCTTAGCACTCACCTCCCTGTAATCCCAACAGGGTGAGAACACATCCCTGGGTTATCCCACCCGGGGAGTTAGGTCTTACAGTGTTTTCCGGCCCTTCTGGCCATTCAGACAGCAGTGGAGCTGGCGAGTTTGTTTGTGTTTTTCTTCTCGCCAGTGGAACACTAGGAAAAACACAGGTGTAGCCTCGTTTAAGGGAGCTGTCTGCCCGGGGAGTTTACGTTTCACGTACCTCCTCGGGATAGGTTTGGTTAGGACTAGGCATAGGTTAGGTTATGTGCTAGATCCCCCCGTAGTTAATTCTGCCATAATGGCAACGCCCCGAACCGAGGAATTAAATTCCTCGTTAGGAGTGCTCCTCAAGCGTCTATTAGAGGACAATAATCCCTACATTAGGGAAGTTTATGATGGGCTCCTTGAGCCATTCAAGAAGGAGAACTGGGGCAAGTCAGACGACTCGCACTCAAGATCTCCCTCTCCTATTCCCCGACCAAACTCCGCCGATATGGACGTTGTGGTCAGCCCCGAAGCCCCCGATAGCTCGCCCGAAGTAATCTCCTCCTCCTCTGAGTCCTCACCATCCGAGCCAGAGGATTTCCAAATTGTTCAGAACGGGAAACGTAAGAAGGCTAGGAAAGCCAATGCCGGTAAGGCCAAGAAGGCAGTCACGGCATTGAACGCCCCCCTCTCCGCATCCCTTTCCCACATCCCCTCCACCGCCGGAGTAGCTGCTCCCTCAGCCGCGATCCCCATCAACCGCCCTCCCAGCCGTACGGCTACTGGCTCGGCTCCTGCCAGCCGCCCGGATAGTCCGATGGAACCGGTTCCATCTCCATCTCAATCTGCTTCGACCAAGAAGCTCACACCCCCTGCTCTGTACATCAGAGAAAAGGGGAAGTGGACTGAAGTGTCCAAGATGTGTGCGGATCGCAAGATCCAGTACACAAGCGCGACGTCTACCCAACAGGGTATTAAAGTTAAGGTCCCCACCTCCACCGACTACAGACAGTTGGTGCATGCCCTTCGTGGTAGGAACATCGCCTTCCACACCTTCTCCCTCCCGGAGGAAAAGCCGACCCGCGTGGTCATCAGGCGGATCCCGAAGGAGATCCCTGCCCAGGACATCCTGGAGGACTTAACCTCCCAGGGCATCCCCGTCTCGGCGGTTCACCGCCTTCATAAGAATAGGTCCCAAGGGGGTGACGAGTACGACATGGTGCTCGTCATCTGTGACCCAGTCGAGGGTCACCACCCAATTTTTAAGGTCAAGGCAGTCTGCTCCTTATCGGGCATCTCAATTGAGAGGCCCAGGAAGCAGAATATAGTTGGGCAGTGTCATCGCTGCCAACTATACGGTCACAGCCAAAAACATTGTTACGCACCGCACAGGTGCGTTAAATGTCTAGGCGAACACGACACGGCAGATTGCCCTCGTCCCAAGGACAGGGCTCTGTGTACAGAGCCGCCTAGCTGCGTGCTATGCGGTCAATCTGGCCACCCGGCTAACTACAGGGGCTGTCCCAAAGCCCCCAAACAATTCGCCAACAGACTGGCGAATCGCGCCCAAGCCCGTCAGCAGAGGGAAAGCCCCCTGACGAAAGCCCCATCCAAGGACCTCCCTGAGCGTCTCAGCCCACAGAGGCCCTCTCCTTGGAACCAGCTAAACCACCAGCGTGCCTTCCCTGCCCTGGTGAAACCCCAGCCCAACCCGTCGCCAATGCCTGGTCTAATGGACAATCCAGTCCCAATGCCCACTCCAGTGGCTCGGCCCCAGGTCCCTCTTCCCTCCCCTAGCCCCCGGCCTTCCAACCAGGAAGAGGAGAGTACTATCGACACCCTCATGAGGTTCCAGGTGTTTATCTCACCTGAGGCCGACTGCTTAGCAGCCGAGCTCAGGTTAGCTAAGGACCTGAAACAGATCAATGAGATTTACGCGAGATATCCTAGGATCGCGGAAGCCCTTCGTAACCTCAATCAAACCCAATAATGGATAACACACCCGTAGCATCGTGCACCCAACCCCGGTCCCTAAAGTTAGGCTTTTTTAATGCTAATGGCATGGGAGGGCAACGCGACGAGATCGCGTCCTTCCTTCGCGATTATCAAGTAGACATTTTTCTCATCCAAGAGACTTTCCTAAAACCCAGCAATCGTGATCCTAAAATTGCCAACTATCGTTTAGTTCGCAATGATAGGACACGTTGCCACAAAGGCGGTACGCTCATCTACTACCGCAAGGAACTGCACTGCATCCCAATCGACCCCCCTCCCCTAGAATCCCTACTGGAGGTTTCAATCTGTCGGCTAGCCATGACAGGTCATCAACCGCTTCATATAATGTCTGCCTATATGCCCCCCTCAAACACGTCTGAGAATCATAACCTCCTGGTTAATGATCTCACCAAACTCTTCGGCATGAGTGGTTCCGTTATCATAGCGGGCGACTTCAACGCCAAACATCCTGCCTGGAATAGTAGTATGACTAACCCGAGAGGGAGAGTCGTCTGCGATCTAGGCCAGACCATCAACTTTGATCCCATTGCTCCTATGGAGAACACGCACTATCCCGACACCACTAGTCATCGTCCCGATGTGCTCGATATAGCGCTGCTCAAGAATGTTAGCCTTAGGTTACATTTAATTGAGACGCTACACGAGCTTAACTCTGACCACCGCCCAGTGCTCATGCACCTAGTTTCTCGCTCGGGTATCTCTGACCCTAGCCAACCCACTCCTACCACCCTAATAACCGACTGGAGGAAAGTAAGCGATATGCTGAAATCCGACACGTCACCGCACCTAGACGGTATCCCCGACCACATTGTCTCAGTCGCAGACACCGAGGCCGCTATCGACTCGTTTACAGCTCACGTGCAATCCATTTTAAAGGATTGCTCTCGGGAAGTCCCAGTGTTGAGTGATCAACGCTGGAAACTACCCGACGACATCCGTGAACTGATAAACGAGAAGAACGCGGCCATACGTGCCTATAGCGTCTGGCCCTGCGATGAGAACAAAGCTCACATGCGTTATTTACAGCGTGCTGTAAAGAAGCGCACTAGTGAGTTTCGTTCGAATCAATGGGACAAGATGCTCAGCGAACTGGAGCCAACCCACCAAGCCTTCTGGCAACTTCAGAGGAAGCTGAGGTCCTCCGAGGAGGCCTCTTCTCCACCTCTCATCCGTCCTGACAAGAGCGTCGCTTTTGACGACTCTGAGAAGGCAGAATGCCTGGCCGACAGTTTGGAATCACAGTGCTCCCCTAGCACCCTTCCAGTAGACAAGCAGCACCTCGATGAGGTGGATGCAGAAGTCGAACGAAGGGCTGCTCTCCCTCCCGTAGAAGACCCCGACGATCCCCTCCCTCCGGTCACTCCAGACGAGGTGAAGGATATAATCGACAAGCTCAAGCCTCGGAAAGCCCCTGGCGCCGACGGCTTCACCAATAGGATTTTTAAAACCCTCCCCGCTCAGCTCATAGTCCTTTTGGCAGCCATCTTCAATGGCGCCTTGAGCAACAACTTGTTTCCCCAAGTGTGGAAAGAGGCCACCGTCATCGGTATTCCCAAACCTGGGAAACCGAAAGCTCAGCCTTCGAGCTACAGGCCGATCAGTCTCCTGAGCGCGCTCGGCAAAATCTATGAGAGACTTATTTATAAGCGACTCAGAGATTATGCCGAGACAAAAGGCCTCATTCCCGATCAACAGTTCGGTTTCAGAACCGAACATTCGTGCATACACCAAGTCCACCGCATCGTCGAACACTTGAGCGCTGGTTTCCAGCGCGGAGCGATGACGGGGGTGTTGTACTTCGACATAGCGAAAGCCTTCGACAAGGTCTGGCACAACGGCTTATTATACAAGCTGTATAAACTCGGTGTGCCGGACCGTCTCGTGCTCATCTTACGAGACTTTCTGTCGGATCGCACCTTTCGCTACCGCGTGGGAAAATCTCTATCTTCTCCCCACCCCATCCGAGCCGGAGTCCCTCAGGGCTCCGTCCTCTCTCCTCTAGTTTTCACGCTGTTCACCAGCGACATCCCAACGAACAAGAAAGTTCAGGTTGCCCTATTTGCCGACGACACGGCTATTTACTACACCGGCCGATCTCAGGTTTGCATCCATCGTGCACTTCAACAGGCCGCCGATTCACTCGGCGCTTGGTTTCGTAAGTGGAGGATCGAAGTAAACCCTGAGAAGAGCCAGGCTGTACTCTATCAGAAGTTACGCCATCAGCGACCGTCACCTGCCCCCATCACTATGTTCGGCAAGCCTATCCCTTGGGAGAAGCAAGCCAAGTACCTCGGTGTCATCCTCGACGAACACCTGACTTTCGCGGCCCATATCAAAGCAGCTCGTAACCGAGCAGCCTTTGCCATGGGCAGACTCCACTTCATGCTAGTCAAAAAGAGCAAGTTGTCACTCAAGTGCAAGTTGCGTCTTTACACGGCAGTTATCCGACCTATCATGACATACGCTTGTGTCGTATTCGCTCATGCCCATCCCCGCCACATCCACAGGATGCAGACCTTGCAGAACCGCTTTCTCCGTAAGATCACCGGAGCCCCCCCTTACGTCCGTAACGATAGTCTTCACCTAGATCTTAGAATCCCCACCATTCAGCAATTCATGAAACGTCTTGCAAAGCGTTTTTTCGACTCCTCTACTAAGCATAGGAACCCCCTCATCGCATCGGCCGCCCGATACGACCCATCGCGTATCAGCTCAGTCCGCCGTCCTCGGCACACTCTTGTCACCCCCGACGACGCTATTACCCTCTTACAGGAGAGTAGCAAAGACACCAGTACCGTACGTAGAAAATACAGATACAAACCGAAGACATACCGACCTCGCCGCCGAGGTCCGGCGCGTAATCCCCGTTCAATTCCCCCCCGACCCTTGCTAGAGCCAGCCCGCGATGCTGAGCCAGTAATTTCAAACGAGCCCCTAATTAATGACACTCAGATCCAGCCTGTCCCTTTGCTGCCCCCAGCGACGCCCTAAGCCGAGGTTCGTACCCCACAGGGGGTGCCCTTAGGCGTGGTCGCTTAGTTTTTAGTTATCATGCCCCTGGCTGGAGGCCTTAGTTTCAAGGCATCCACAGGTATAGTCCGGTTAAGCAGTAGCCAGTCTCTTCTAGACTGAACTGCGAGATGCCATTCCCAAAAAAAAAAAAAAAAAAAAAAAAAAAAAAAAAAAAAAAAAAGTAGCATGTACAGCATTCGACGCCTGGCCGCCGCCGAGTGCACACGTGCGCTCCGCTCTGTCGCTGCCTTGCCCCCGCGCACCCCGCGCCCCCCGACTCGGTTTCGCCGCTACGCTACGTCAGTAGCGTCCGCCGCCTCGCCGAGCTCCGACGGCCCCCGGCCCGCCAAGTCGTAGTGTGACTACAGTCTTTGCCTTGTGCTCGGACTTAGTTGCGCTGCGCCGTGTCGAATTAACTACTTGTAGTTAAATTCGATACGTTAAAAACTGTCTTTTTCAAGACATATTTCCTTAACGGAAATCGACAAAACCTCGTCCGCGTATTTTGCCCCTTCAGGTGAAATCCACGATTTTGTGGTTCTTGACGGAAACCTCACGGTGTTAACGAAGTCAAGAGGGTGGTGACCCGACACACCCGCCGATCCCCTTCAGGGTGAGGCAACCCGTTGGAAGGGCTCTGACTGCGGCCTTGGGGGATCTCCTAGTCGCAGTCTGGTAGCATCTAATCCCCGTTTGTCCACAGCTGCACCCGGGACGTCTGGGTGTCTCTACCCCAGCGGCCCGGATCGGTCGCAAGACCCATAGGGCCCTGCCGCACAATAAGATCGGCGGCAGGTTTACAAGCTTAGGGCACACCTTAGCACTCACCTCCCTGTAATCCCAACAGGGTGAGAACACATCCCTGGGTTATCCCGCCCGGGGAGTTAGGTCTTACAGTGTTTTCCGGCCCTTCTGGCCATTCAGACAGCAGTGGAGCTGGCGAGTTTGTTTGTGTTTTTCTTCTCGCCAGTGGAACACTAGGAAAAACACAGGTGTAGCCTCGTTTAAGGGAGCTGTCTGCCCGGGGAGTTTACGTTTCACGTACCTCCTCGGGATAGGTTTGGTTAGGACTAGGCATAGGTTAGGTTATGTGCTAGATCCCCCCGTAGTTAATTCTGCCATAATGGCAACGCCCCGAACCGAGGAATTAAATTCCTCGTTAGGAGTGCTCCTAAAGCGTCTATTAGAGGACAATAATCCCTACATTAGGGAAGTTTATGATGGGCTCCTTGAGCCATTCAAGAAGGAGAACTGGGGCAAGTCAGACGACTCGCACTCAAGATCTCCCTCTCCTATTCCCCGACCCAACTCCGCCGATATGGACGTTGTGGTCAGCCCCGAAGCCCCCGATAGCTCGCCCGAAGTAATCTCCTCCTCCTCTGAGTCCTCACCATCCGAGCCAGAGGATTTCCAAATCGTTCAGAACGGGAAACGTAAGAAGGCTAGGAAAGCCAATGCCGGTAAGGCCAAGAAGGCAGTCACGGCATTGAACGCCCCCCTCTCCGCATCCCTTTCCCACATCCCCTCCACCGCCGGAGTAGCTGCTCCCTCAGCCGCGATCCCCATCAACCGCCCTCCCAGCCGTACGGCTACTGGCTCGGCTCCTGCCAGCCGCCCGGATAGTCCGATGGAACCGGTTTCATCTCCATCTCAATCTGCTTCGACCAAGAAGCTCACACCCCCTGCTCTGTACATCAGAGAAAAGGGGAAGTGGACTGAAGTGTCCAAGATGTGTGCGGATCGCAAGATCCAGTACACAAGCGCGACGTCTACCCAACAGGGTATTAAAGTTAAGGTCCCCACCTCCACCGACTACAGACAGTTGGTGCATGCCCTTCGTGGTAGGAACATCGCCTTCCACACCTTCTCCCTCCCGGAGGAAAAGCCGACCCGCGTGGTCATCAGGCGGATCCCGAAGGAGATCCCTGCCCAGGACATCCTGGAGGACTTAACCTCCCAGGGCATCCCCGTCTCGGCGGTTCACCGCCTTCATAAGAATAGGTCCCAAGGGGGTGACGAGTACGACATGGTGCTCGTCATCTGTGACCCAGTCGAGGGTCACCACCCAATTTTTAAGGTCAAGGCAGTCTGCTCCTTATCGGGCATCTCAATTGAGAGGCCCAGGAAGCAGAATATAGTTGGGCAGTGTCATCGCTGCCAACTATACGGTCACAGCCAAAAACATTGTTACGCACCGCACAGGTGCGTTAAATGTCTAGGCGAACACGCCACGGCAGATTGCCCTCGTCCCAAGGACAGGGCTCTGTGTACAGAGCCGCCTAGCTGCGTGCTATGCGGTCAATCTGGCCACCCGGCTAACTACAGGGGCTGTCCCAAAGCCCCCAAACAATTCGCCAACAGACTGGCGAATCGCGCCCAAGCCCGTCAGCAGAGGGAAAGCCCCCTGACGAAAGCCCCATCCAAGGACCTCCCTGAGCGTCTCAGCCCACAGAGGCCCTCTCCTTGGAACCAGCTAAACCACCAGCGTGCCTTCCCTGCCCTGGTGAAACCCCAGCCCAACCCGTTGCCAATGCCTGGTCTAATGGACAATCCAGTCCCAATGCCCACTCCAGTGGCTCGGCCCCAGGTCCCTCTTCCCTCCCCTAGCCCCCGGCCTTCCAACCAGGAAGAGGAGAGTACTATCGACACCCTCATGAGGTTCCAGGTGTTTATCTCACCTGAGGCCGACTGCTTAGCAGCCGAGCTCAGGTTAGCTAAGGACCTGAAACAGATCAATGAGATTTACGCGAGATATCCTAGGATCGCGGAAGCCCTTCGTAACCTCAATCAAACCCAATAATGGATAACACACCCGTAGCATCGTGCACCCAACCCCGGTCCCTAAAGTTAGGCTTTTTTAATGCTAATGGCATGGGAGGGCAACGCGACGAGATCGCGTCCTTCCTTCGCGATTATCAAATAGACGTTTTCCTCATACAAGAGACTTTCCTAAAACCCAGCAATCGTGATCCTAAAATTGCCAACTATCGTTTAGTTCGCAATGATAGGACACGTTGCCACAAAGGCGGTACGCTCATCTATTACCGCAAGGAACTGCACTGCATCCCCATCGACCCCCCTCCCCTAGAATCCCTACTGGAGGTTTCAATCTGTCGGCTAGCCATGACAGGTCATCAACCGCTTCATATAATGTCTGCCTATATGCCCCCCTCAAACACGTCTGAGAATCATAACCTCCTGGTTAACGATCTCACCAAACTCTTCGGCATGAGTGGTTCCGTTATCATAGCGGGCGACTTCAACGCCAAACATCCCGCCTGGAATAGTAGTATGACTAACCCGAGAGGGAGAGTCGTCTGCGATCTAGGCCAGACCATCAACTTTGATCCCATTGCTCCTATGGAGAACACGCACTATCCCGACACCACTAGTCATCGTCCCGATGTGCTCGATATAGCGCTGCTCAAGAATGTTAGCCTTAGGTTACATTTAATTGAGACGCTACACGAGCTTAACTCTGACCACCGCCCAGTGCTCATGCACCTAGTTTCTCGCTCGGGTATCTCTGACCCTAGCCAACCCACTCCTACCACCCTAATAACCGACTGGAAGAAAGTAAGCGATATGCTGAAATCCGACACGTCACCGCACCTAGACGGTATCCCCGACCACATTGTCTCAGTCGCAGACACCGAGGCCGCTATCGAATCGTTTACAGCTCACGTGCAATCCATTTTAAAGGATTGCTCTCGGGAAGTCCCAGTGTTGAGTGATCAACGCTGGAAACTACCCGACGACATCCGTGAACTGATAAACGAGAAGAACGCGGCCATACGTGCCTATAGCGTCTGGCCCTGCGATGAGAACAAAGCCCACATGCGTTATTTACAGCGTGCTGTAAAGAAGCGCACTAGTGAGTTTCGTTCGAATCAATGGGACAAGATGCTCAGCGAACTAGAGCCAACTCACCAAGCCTTCTGGCAACTTCAGAGGAAGCTGAGGTCCTCCGAGGAGGCCTCTTCTCCACCTCTCATCCGTCCTGACAAGAGCGTCGCTTTTGACGACTCTGAGAAGGCAGAATGCCTGGCCGACAGTTTGGAATCACAGTGCTCCCCTAGCACCCTTCCAGTAGACAAGCAGCACCTCGATGAGGTGGATGCAGAAGTCGAACGAAGGGCCGCTCTCCCTCCCGTAGAAGACCCCGACGATCCCCTCCCTCCGGTCACTCCAGACGAGGTGAAGGATATAATCGACAAGCTCAAGCCTCGGAAAGCCCCTGGCGCCGACGGCTTCACCAATAGGATTTTTAAAACCCTCCCCGCTCAGCTCATAGTCCTTTTGGCAGCCATCTTCAATGGCGCCTTGAGCAACAACTTGTTTCCCCAAGTGTGGAAAGAGGCCACCGTCATCGGTATTCCCAAACCTGGGAAACCGAAAGCTCAGCCTTCGAGCTACAGGCCGATCAGTCTCCTGAGCGCGCTCGGCAAAATCTATGAGAGACTTATTTATAAGCGACTCAGAGATTATGCCGAGACAAAAGGCCTCATTCCCGATCAACAGTTCGGTTTCAGAACCGAACATTCGTGCATACACCAAGTCCACCGCATCGTCGAACACTTGAGCGCTGGTTTCCAGCGTGGAGCGATGACGGGGGTGTTGTACTTCGACATAGCGAAAGCCTTCGACAAGGTCTGGCACAACGGCTTATTATACAAGCTGTATAAACTCGGTGTGCCGGACCGTCTCGTGCTCATCCTACGAGACTTTCTGTCGGATCGCACCTTTCGCTACCGCGTGGGAAAATCTCTATCTTCTCCCCACCCCATCCGAGCCGGAGTCCCTCAGGGCTCCGTCCTCTCTCCTCTAGTTTTCACGCTGTTCACCAGCGACATCCCAACGAACAAGAAAGTTCAGGTTGCCCTATTTGCCGACGACACGGCTATTTACTACACCGGCCGATCTCAGGTTTGCATCCATCGTGCACTTCAACAGGCCGCCGATTCACTCGGCGCTTGGTTTCGTAAGTGGAGGATCGAAGTAAACCCTGAGAAGAGCCAGGCTGTACTCTACCAGAAGTTACGCCATCAGCGACCGTCACCTGCCCCCATCACTATGTTCGGCAAGCCTATCCCTTGGGAGAAGCAAGCCAAGTACCTCGGTGTCATCCTCGACGAACACCTGACTTTCACGGCCCATATCAAAGCAGCTCGTAACCGAGCAGCCTTTGCCATGGGCAGACTCCACTTCATGCTAGTCAAAAAGAGCAAGTTGTCACTCAAGTGCAAGTTGCGTCTTTACACGGCAGTTATCCGACCTATCATGACGTACGCTTGTGTCGTATTCGCTCATGCCCATCCCCGCCACATCCACAGGATGCAGACCTTGCAGAACCGCTTTCTCCGTAAGATCACCGGAGCCCCCCCTTACGTCCGTAACGATAGTCTTCACCTAGATCTTAGAATCCCCACCGTCCAGCAATTCATGAAACGTCTTGCAAAGCGTTTTTTCGACTCCTCTATTAAGCATAGGAACCCCCTGATCGCATCGGCCGCCCGATACGACCCATCGCGTATCAGCTCAGTCCGCCGTCCTCGGCACACTCTTGTCACCCCCGACGACGCTATTACCCTCTTACAGGAGAGTAGCAAAGACACCAGTACCGTACGTAGAAAATACAGATACAAACCGAAGACATACCGACCTCGCCGCCGAGGTCCGGCGCGTAATCCCCGTTCAATTCCCCCCCGACCCTTGCTAGAGCCAGCCCGCGATGCTGAGCCAGTAATTTCAAACGAGCCCATAATTAATGACACTCAGATCCAGCCTGTCCCTTTGCTGCCCCCAGCGACGCCCTAAGCCGAGGTTCGTACCCCACAGGGGGTGCCCTTAGGCGTGGTCGCTTAGTTTTTAGATATCATGCCCCTGGCTGGAGGCCTTAGTTTCAAGGCATCCACAGGTATAGTCCGGTTAAGCAGTAGCCAGTCTCTTCTAGACTGAACTGCGAGATGCCATTCCAAAAAAAAAAAAAAAAAAAAAAAAAAAAAAAAAAAAAAAAAAAAAAAAAAAAAAAAAAAAAAAAAAAAGTAGCATGTACAGTCGACCAATATCTCTCAATGTAACAATGTGTAACATTTATAAATAAAATAACGTGATTAATCCAGAAGCATTTTAATAAACCAAATACAGTCCACTTAGTATACCTCCAGAGCTGTGACCAACCTATATAGCATACGGTCCACAACAGTTTCCTGGTCCTACGAGCCGAATAAAGAAGACCAGCAGTTCCTGGTTCTGTGAACCGAACCACGAAGTCCAGTGTACAGTGTGTTCACCGCGCGGCGGATGAAGAAAACACCTGTAACCTGCGAAGTCACGAGAGTGTCGACTGTCCACCACGAGGGCTGGAAAAACGACGGCCAGAATTAAAGTAGTGTCGCCGTCCAGACCCACCCAGTGCGCGTGTGTTAACAATTTAGGCGGGAAAAACGTCGAGCCTGAACGCCTGCCGGTCCCCGTCCATCTAGGCTGTATGAACAGTGCGCGTGTGTTAACAATTTAGGCGGGAAAAACGTCGAGCCTGAACGCCTGCCGGTCCCCGTCCATCTAGGCTGTATGAACAGTGCGCGTGTTAACAATTTAGGCGGGAAAAACGTCGAGCCTGAACGAAGTGCCGACGCCTATCTACGTATATATAAACTGAACGAACTGTACAAGTGCTAGTTGTTTAGGCGGGAACAACCGAGTCTGAACGAGTGCCGGGTGCCTGCCTGAAAGTACGTGTGAACAATACCTAGTTATTCAGGCAGAACGAACAAGTGCGTACCTGTGTTTACAACTGTAGACGGAACTTACAAGTGCGTGCCTGTGACTGACTATCTAGACAGAACTTTCGCGTGTGATCGTGCCTGCTTTCTAAGCAGAATACGCGAGTGACTGTGCCTACGAACATAGGCAGAACGAACAAGTGCGTACCTGTGTTTACAACTGTAGACGGAACTTACAAGTGCGTGCCTGTGACTGACTATCTAGACAGAACTTTCGCGTGTGATCGTGCCTGCTTTCTAAGCAGAATACGCGAGTGACTGTGCCTACGAACATAGGCAGAACGAACAAGTGTGTATCTAAGCCTGCTTCTCAGGCAGAACTTATAAGTGTTAACCTGTTCCTACGGTATAGGCAGAACTATATAGTGCTTGGCTGTGCCTGTTATACAGGCGGAACCTACAGAACCTGTGCCTGCTATCTAGGCAGTATCAACGAGTGACTGCGTCTACCTACCTGAGTCTGACATCGCCTGTACCAGACGTCTACGTGCTGACCCGAACCGAGGTGTGCCAACCTTAGGCACATCTTCGAAATGGTCGTCACAAGGAGCCAGTCAGACCTGGCTGAATTGGAAGAGCAGAGGCGCAGCCAAGAAACCGCACGCCGCCAAGATGAAGAAAGAATAGAAAGGGAGCGACTTCAGCGGGTATACTTGGAGCCGCCGGCCTCACCCTTCTCAAGACTGGCGGAGACAAGCACAGCTGGACCCTCAGGGGTCAGAACTACGGTGACCACGCAACAACGAGCCAGGTCACCTGCAAGGTCGCTACGGTCGCAACGATCAACCACAAGCATCACGACGCGCCTGCGACTAGCAGAACTGAACGCAGCAGAGAGATTGGCAGCTCTACAAAGAAAGCAGCTGGACATGGAAGCGGACCTAGTCAAGAAGAGATTAGCTGCAGAGGTGTCTGCCATCAACGACGAGGAGAGCGTCAACGAAGAGCCAATAATAGAAGAACCTCATACCAAGGTAGACGAGTGGCTACGAACGAATCCACTCAACTCACGGGGGGAGGAGGCTGCCAAGAGCACTAGGGAGGAGCCAAGACAACTGAGGTTCGAGGTACCTCGGGTACGATCACCAACTCCCACCAGAACGAGGAACAGCATCGAGCAATTGGCCACCACACTTGAGAAGATGGCCAGACCCCGTCCGCGATATACAGATCTGCCTACATTCACCGGAGCTGCTAGCGAGTGGTTGCCCTTCAAAGCAGCCGTTCGAGACTCAACACAGATGTATCAGATTCCAGCAGCAGAGAACATCCACAGACTGAGGAGCTGCCTAAAGGGAGAAGCCCGGGATGCTGTGAGCGCGCTACTACATACGGCCACAGATCCGGACATCATAATGAAGACGTTGGAACAATGCTTCGGGCGTCCCGAGATTATCATTGATCGGGCGCTCGAGGACTTGAAGAAACTCCCAAGACCTGGAGCATCAGCAGCCGACCTCAATAGCTTCGCTGTGAAACTACAGAACATCATCTGCGTGTTGAAGACCATCGACCGAAGGGGTTATCTCTTCAATCCCCTACTAACGAGGGAGGTGTTGGACAAACTTAGTCCCCATCTCCGCTCGCGCTGGTGCGACTACGCCTACGACAACGAAGGGACGGCCGATCCAGAAATCGTCGTGATCTCCAGATTTTTAATGAGGGAGGCGGACAGGGCACTACGTTACACTTATGCCCCAGCTACGTGCGCCGCCGCGAGCCAGAAGAAAGAGACACGACCCGCCGTGACCCCAAAGAAGAAGGCAACTGTGTACAACACCGTCGCCGCAGCGGAAGAAGAAAAGATGCCGTGCCCTGGGTGTGAACAAGCACACACTCTACCCCAGTGCCCTAAATACAAGGCACTCACGATCGACCAACGATGGGAGTTTCTCAAAGACCAGAAGATATGCTTCAAGTGCGCCCAACGACGACACCGACGCATCGGATGCAAAGCAAGGCCCTGCGGTGTGGACCAATGTCGCCGACCACATCACGCGACCCTACACCAAACGCCACCGCTAGCAGAGGCGGCCAAGCCAGCAGAGACACCAAAGCAAGAAGCAGTCTTATCCGTCACGCCGCAACCAGCTGTGGGACAACGAACAGTCTTATTGAAGATGTGCCCCATCATCGTGTCCGGACCACGGGGGGAGGTGCAGACCTACGCACTCCTAGACGAGGGAGCTACGATAACTCTAGTGGATAAGGAGTTAGCTTCCAGCATCGGGGCAGAGGGGCCATCACAACCGCTACACCTAAACGGCGTCAACATGTCGCAGCATGAAACGAAGAGCCAGCTCGTCACTATTGATGTCAGAGGGATAAACGAAAATGAGAAATATACGGTCAGAGCGAGGACCATCAAGGACCTGCAGTTGCATCAGCAGGCCATACCCGAAACCCTTCTCCAGCACGAGCACCTGAGGGACCTGCCCAGAGACGAGGTGTGCTACGAACGAGCGCGCCCCGGGCTCTTAGTGGGTACTGACCACTGGGAGTGCATCGTCTCCCGGGAACTCAGGACCGGCGCCCCGAACGAGCCGGCTGCATCGAGGACAAAGCTGGGATGGGTGGTGCATGGAACCGCACCACGCAGCGCCCTACTGCAGGAAGGCAGGGTGCTGCACCTTTACGAGCCCGACCGAGAAAAGAACGCGAGTAACCAACAGCTCCACCACTTAGTCGAGGCTCATTTCAAAATAGAAGCTCTCTGCATAGAGGGAAAACCGCGAATACGAGAAGCAGATCAGCGAGCCATGAAGATCGTCGAGGCGACCACCAAGAAGACCGACACAGGGTACGAGGTGGGGTTGCCGTGGCGAACGGACGACACCGTCATGCCACCTAGCTACAGCCAAGCACTCCGTCGCCTCACGACCATCGAGAAGAAAATGGACACCGACCTTGAATTCGCCAGAGAATACACCAGCCAGATACAGAACCTGCTGCAGAAAGGATACGCCACACCGTGCGACGGCTCGGAACGTGCGAGCCCGGTGTGCTGGTACCTGCCACACTTTGCCGTGCAGAACCCTAACAAGCCCGGCAAGTGTAGGCTGGTATTTGATGCAGCCGCGAGAAGCCACGGAATATGCCTGAATGACGAACTGCTGGAGGGACCAGACCTGCTACTGTCGCTGCCAGGAATCCTATTCCGATTCAGGGAAAAGGCGGTGGCAGTAACAGCGGACATACAAGAAATGTTCCTACGTATAAGGATCAGAGCAGAAGATCAACCAGCGCAACAATTCCTGTGGCGAGGGGATGAACGAGACACGCCTCCACTTAAATTCAAGATGAAGAGCATGATCTTCGGCGCCGCAAGCTCCCCGTACATGGCTCATTATGTCCGCAACCACAACGCAGACGTACATGAGCAGGAGTTCCCGCGAGCGCTAGCAGCTATAAAAGAAAGCCACTACATGGACGACCTAGTGGCAAGTTATGACGACCCAATGGAAGCCTGGAGAGCAGTAGAAGAAACAAGAACAGTGCACGCTAACGCCGGCTTCACGCTGCGGGGATGGAGCGCAAGCGATCAATCAGTGCTGCGCGACATACCCCCTGAACTGTACGCCACTGCACCCACACAACTGGTGGGAGAACAGCCGGAGAGCAAGATACTCGGCCTGTTCTGGAACGCCGAACGAGATGAACTCGGGTTCAACACATCCATGAACCGAGTGCCAGCGGCGGTACGAGACCGAGCTCGCGCGCCGACCAAGCGCGAAGCCCTCAGCGCCGTGATGTCAATCTACGACCCACTCGGATTGCTGAGCCACTACACCATCCGCTCTAAGATCATCTTACAGAGCTTATGGCGCCTCCAGACGACGTGGGACGAAGAGATACCAGCAGAAGAGAACGAGCTCTTCGCATCATGGTTGGCACACCTGAACGAGATAGCCAGACTTCGACTGCCACGCTGCTACGCAACGAACAAATACGACCACATCGACCTCCACGTGCTTTGTGACGCCAGCGAACAGGCTTATGCGACCGTAGCCTACTGGAGGATCACAGGCAGCGACGGGAGTGTCGCCATAGTATTGGTGGCCGCCAAAGCCAAGGTAGCGCCAAGACAGGCGCAGACCATACCTCGGCTCGAACTGCAAGCAGCTGTCATCGGGGCAAGACTCGCCGGTACAATCAGAAGAGAGCACCGCTTGAAGATTGGTCGAACGACCTACTGGACCGACTCATCCACCGTGGTCCATTGGATCCACCACGACATGCGACGTTACACACCATTCGTCGCACACAGGCTGGGTGAGATCGCTGAACTCACTAAGAAGGAAGAATGGCGATGGCTGCCAACGGAACACAACGTGGCGGACGACGCAACGAGGCTCAACGACACTCCACTGAGCACAACAGACCGATGGTTCCAGGGGCCCGCCTTCCTATACCGACCGGAAGAACAATGGCCCAAGATGTCAACGCGAGAAGAGGAAGACGACGAGGTCCTGCACACCAGGGAAGAACCGGGACGAGACAGCTGGCTACCCGACCCTGCCCGCTTCTCGAAATATGAAGTCCTGGTGAGGGCCACTGCACGAGCGCTCGCCTTCATTGACATCTGCCGACGCAAGGCGACCAGTATGGAGCATCGACACATCCAGCGCGCCGAGAGGGAACTACTCCGGCACGCGCAAGAAGACAGCTTCAACGAAGAACTGAAAAGGATCAAGTCTGCTCACCCCTTAACAAAGTCGAGCAGACTGTATCGACTAGATCCTGTATTAGAGGATGGACTCCTAAAGGTGCGAGGACGGATCGAGGCTTCTTCAGCACCCACCGAGACGAAGCGGCCCATCATTATCGATGGCCGCCATCCACTGACCAAGCTCATCGTGCTACGGGAACACTGCGCTGCGGGGCACGCCAACAGGGAGCGTGTAACGAACGACCTACGGCAGCGCTACTGGGTCATTCACCTACGATCCACCGTGCGCACGATCGAGAGGAACTGCACCTTCTGCAGAAGACTGACGGGAGCGCCCAAGACGCCGGCTACGGGAGACCTGCCGCACGCCCGCCTGGATCCTTTCCACCGCCCGTTTACCAACTGCGGGGTGGACTACTTCGGACCAATGATGGTCAAGGTGGGCCGTCGCCGAGAGAAGAGGTGGGGGGCATTGTTTACATGCCTCACCTCCCGCGCCGTACACATCGAGCTCGTGGCATCACTCTCAACCGACTCCGCGATCATGGCGCTGCGAAGGATGGCTGCGCGCAGAGGATGGCCGCGGCTGATGTACTCCGACAACGGGACGAACTTCCGCGGGGCTGATCAAGAGCTACGCAACGCCTACACCGCGTGGCTTCCCGCTCTAAACGACGAGGGGCTGCAGCATCGCATGGAGTGGCGCTTTATACCTCCCGGCGCGCCCAATCAAGGCGGCGCGTGGGAAAGGATGGTGCGCTCTGTGAAGACAGCACTCAAGGTGACGCTGCGGGAGAAGGCGCCAGCAGAAGAAGTTCTCAACACACTCCTCACCGAGGCTGAGTTCTCAATAAATGCGAGACCCTTGACCCACGTCAGCGTGGACCCCAACGACCCCGAGGCCTTGACCCCCAACCACTTCCTGTTGGGGTCATCGAACGGCCTACCAGCAACGGGACCCTGCGACGAGGCCGACCGACGAGCATGGCGAGCTAGCCAGGCGCTCGCCGACCATTTCTGGCGGCGCTGGCTACGGGAGTACCTGCCGACGTTGGTGCCACGCGGCGAGCCCAAGAACGACGCCCGGCCCCTGCAGCCTGGAGACGTGGTCCTAGTAGTAGACCACACTCTGCCCCGGAACACCTGGCCGATGGGAGTCGTCGAGCGCGCGCATCCTGGAGCAGACGGCGGCGTTCGAGTCGTCGAGGTGCGGACCAGAACCGGCATCTTCCGACGCCCGGTGAGCAAGCTCGTCGTCCTGATGAAGAAAGAAGAGGCTACGCAGGCTGCGCCGGGGGGAGAACTGTTACGGACGCCGAACTCCACTGTTATTGTTTAACATCAACCACGGAAATTTCCATTAACAAACACTGATTGGTGGAACAACGGAGCCGCCATCGTGTTTTGAGCAGGTTTCGACACGTAGAAACCTGTCGAGAGGCCGCTCCGTCGTTCCACGCAATATTATGGGCCACACTGGCGGGGTGTAAGGGGGCGCGGGGCAGGGTATTGTCGGCCCGCCCACTTAACCAAAAGGGTATAAATACAGGGCCCCCGTAGTAGCATGTACAGTCGACCAATATCTCTCAATGTAACAATGTGTAACATTTATAAATAAAATAACGTGATTAATCCAGAAGCATTTTAATAAACCAAATACAGTCCACTTAGTATACCTCCAGAGCTGTGACCAACCTATATAGCATACGGTCCACAACAGTCATGATACTACGGAAATATGGCATAGTGCCAAATCCATTGAATTTAAAGTAAAGATCTTCCTCAGGAAGGGGATAAAGTCCCTGAAGAATAAGAACTGCCAAGAAAGTGTAAATTTCGTCTCTGTCAGTCGGTTTCCACCGGCGCAGGCGGGAGTAGGGAGTCATTTTGTTCAGTCGTGTTACTCTGTCAATCTTTTGGCGGGCGTATCTGTTCGTCTCGGTGACCAGCATATCAATAAACTCGACGTCGACCATTTTATGGAAGACGTCGAGTATCGATGTCTGGTCAGTCATGTCAAAAGTCGGGCCTGGTGTGCCAGTAAACGTCTCTGGTTGGCCTTGGAAGGTAGCCTCGTCATTCTGCCACGTGAAATCGTAAGCAGACTCCGGGGCTATGCTCCGCAAGGCCCTGTCATTCTGTCTGTCCTCGCGGTCTAAAATGTCTTGTTCTAAAGGTGTGTAGTCCGTCGTTGATGCAAGTTCTGTCACAGCAGATCGTACGATCGGCGGGTCAATGTCTTTGTCTAGGTCGTCGTTTAAGTCATCGTCACTGTCAACTTGGAGCCTGTCGTCAGCGACTTGCTCTAAGTTGAAGGCATGTAAACCTGTAAACAAAAAAATAATCACTACAAATTATAAAACAAAGTCCTCCGCCGTGTCTGTTCGCGATAAACTCGAAAATTACTGGACCGATTTTCATGCTGTTTTCAACAATGGATAGATCGGTACTTGAGGAAGGTTTTAGTATACAATTTGTCAAGTTTTTGTATACATTGGCAGTTGGCGAAAATATAATGATATTTGTTGGAGGTGTCGGATAAAAATAAGACGGCTGGGATTTTTCAACGAAAACGCTGCTTAAACCCTTTGAGATATAACAAAATGATGTATGGTGGAATTGTGTATCTAATATAGGTCTACAGAAGAGTCCGCGATGGCATGTGTCTATCTCTTAATGATACTAAACGATAATATACTATATCCATTTTAATACTTAAAAAAACCGGCCAAGTGCGTGTCAGGCCAGGCGCAGTGTAGGGTTCCGTAGTAGCCCGTTATCATAATATAGAACGAACCCGTAGGTACAGCGCAATCTAGCGGCAGCTTTGTGAAACTTATGATAAGTTTGTGTATAATATTTACCTATCGTCTGTCGTTGTAGCCGCATCGGTGTGCTGTGGATCTCCACCTCTCCAGTCACTCCCACTCCAGCCACCGACGGCAGCATTCCTGTGCATATATATATTTATATATATCTAGTGGTAATAAGTGTGTGTGTGTGTGTATGTGCGTGTGTGTGAAATCTCTCCAGGAATGATTTACTCTTCCTCTGAAGAAATCTCACTGATAAAAAATCCCCCCTGTTTGGGGTTTGAGATGCCGTCCCCATGCTCAGCCGAGTTGACAAGTGACTCGGGTCGCTATCTAAAGAACTCGGTGAGTTGGGGGCAATATCGTCAAACGGCGTACCTCCTGCACCCTCATCCTCGGGATCGAAGTCAACTGAAACAAAAAACATTTATTTGAAGGACTCACAGAGCCTGGAAATAGGAGTAAGGAAGGGTCTATACCCAGTAGTGGATAACCATATTACTTACTAATCTCGATCAAGGTAGGCACCTCGTTCTCCAACGGCGCTGACTGCTCTGCTGAGGCACATGCTTGGAGCTCCCATGAGGGACCGGCACGGGGCACCCAAAAAGGTCCTCCTGGGGAGGCCCTAGAAGGACCAGGTTGGGGCTCCCATGAAGGTCGTCCTAGGGGCCCCCTAGAAGGACCTGCACGGGCCACCCAAGAAGGTCCTGCTAGGCCCTCCACAGAAGGACCTGCTCGGGGCTCCGTTGAAGGTCCTGCATGGCGCTCCCAAGTAGGCCCCGACGACGGCCCTGCTGACGGCTCTGCTGCGCCTATCCCCGGCGGCCCTACCCCCGGCACGTAAATGCAGGGTTGCCATTCCGGGGAAGGGTTTCTAAATAAAATTATAACATTGAACAAATAGAACAGATGATATAATTGTAAAAATAGTACAAATACAACTAACTGGTTGCGACGTTTCCGAGGAGGAGCTTCAGGGAGGAGCATCCTATTGGTCTCAATCCGCAGCAGCTCCTTTTTGGCGGAAGGCGACAACGCCGCGATCCGGCGCTGCGTCGCTTGCCTCTGGCTCCGCATGTTACTGAAATAAAAATCCGTTTATTACATCTATAAGAAGATGCCGTGCTCCTTAGAGGTGTAGCCCCACCATGTCCTCTTCTGCGACCGCGACCTTGTTCCAAGTTTCTTTCATTAAAATTAATGTTGTATAGCTTCAATTACTTTTGAATGATAATAAATTGGTGCAGCGCAAGCGTATTCCTTCACCTGCAATTTTCAGCGCAAGATGACCTTTTTATAATGAAATGGTTGCACAACGACATGCTTTGCTTGGTAGTATTGAGTCCCTTGGTGTGGTGGTGTTCTGTGTACTGGTCCTATTGCAGTGTAGCCTTGCGCGGGGATGATAATTAAAAGTCAGTGTTTGGAAATTACTTAGATGTTTATTGTCTTGGTTTAGATTTACAGCCTACTATATTACACAACGCGATTTACCGGATGTCTCAGTATATGGACATGTTTGCACCACCACTGCGTGTAAGGGACTGGCGCTTGCGCACACCGCGGTCCCGGTTGGCGACTATATATTTTGTCGCGTCAGCTTTTGTAGCGTAAGCCTCTACAGTAGTATAGATGCGGGCCTACCTTGCTGCCTCCCTCAGAGGCGGTAGGGCGGTGGGGACTTGAGGGGGAGCGCTACGGTCGTGTAGATCCTCAAAGCAAGTCTGGGGGATTTACCATCACGAGGTTGCCACCCTGTTCTTGGTCTAATACCATAAGAAATAGACGCAACAAAAACCACCAGGCGCTTTTTCAAATTTCTCTGCCTTTGCCCATCCCAAGCCCGGATGAGAAAAGAGGAGGGTTGGCTGCGAACGACGTCAAATACCTCAACATCTTGGTATTACAAAAACCTAGGCAGCCACAAAATAGACGTCAACGCCGAGTCAGGGCGGCGGTCAAACTAACCCTACCAGGCTACTGTGAGCCCTGTGGACTAAATATCCTCAAAAAGAACGGGGGCAGGTCCAGGGGACCCACCTGCTTGAATAATATCCCTATACAACCATGTGTGCAGAACAAAAGAATGAACTAATCCAAGAGGGTACCTACCGGCCGTGCTGGAGAATCCCTCCCTAAGTCTAACTCAGGCTGTCCGACGTATTCTGGGGGGGGGGAGGGGGGGAGCATGTGCTGCATCATATGGATCCTACGACTCCTATAAAAAAGTGTCTTCTCTGTCCCCTGAACGAACAATAACCAGTAATCAATTTAGTGGACTCCCTGTTGATGAAACAGAAGACAATATTACTCGAAATGCTCCACCAATCATTCTTTATGGTATTAAAGATGTAAACAAGCTAACGGAACTTCTTGAAAGTGTTGTAGAAAAATCAGACTTGAACTTCAAAATAACAAATAAAAATCAACTAAGGATTAACTGCACTACAGTTGAAGCATTTAAAATCTGGGCACACGTTCAACAGCAAGGAGAAGCGACCTTACAGAATAGTAATTAAAAATCTCCACTACTCAACGCCATTAACTGAAATCAAAGAAGCAATAGAAGAAAAAAAACCAACTTCTACATTCTTTGCAAACATACAACAGGGCTAATGCCGTAATAATGAAGCCGTAAAAACATTAAATATGACGAAAACAGAAAATAGTAGTACAATGTCAGAGATGCCAGCAATATGGCCACTCCAAAAACTTTTGTATGAGGCCATACCGCTGTGTGAAATGTGCAGAATCCCATAGGTCCTATGAGTGTCCCAAGACTGACCGCAACACCCTAGCTACATGCGCTCTCTGCTTCGGCGCCCATCCATCAAATTTCAAAGGCTGTGAGGTTTACAGAGAAACTTATGCCAGGAAATTCGATAGAAGACCACGAATCAACCCTAAAGATATAAATCATAAAACTGCTGAGAACCCCAACAACCAGGGTTTACTACAGACTACTAACCTAAAAGAAAACACTAGTACAAATATAATAATCCCCACCAGGAGAGATAGATAAAAAAAAAAAAAAAAAATATATATAAATATTTTGTGTGTACATAAATAAATAAATAAATAAATAGATATGAGAAAATTAGATGTAACAAAACAAAAATTATAAAGCAAAGAAGCAGAAATTCCATTACCAAATCTTACAATAGAGCAAATGTTCCCAAAACAAGCAGAAATTCCATCACCAAATCTTACAATCGAGCAAATGTTCCCAAAACAAGCAGAAAAGCTAGACATTATCCTACTACAAATGAGCACTTTAATAAATCTCAAAACAACACTAGTGTCTAGGGAGTCACGACGACTTCCCTTAAGATAGCAACCCTGGAACCTTGATAGTCTGTCTCCAAATAAAGAGGTTGAAATTCTATTAAATACACACAACATAGACATTCTGCTAGTGTCTGAAACTCATTTCACAGAGAGCAGTAGTATTAGATTACAAAATTACAATATATATTCCACTAGCCATCCAAACGGCACTGCCCACGCTGGGGCGGCAGTTGTTATTAGATCTAGCATCAAACATCACCAATTATCACAGTTTAAAAAAGCACACATACAAGCAACAACGATCGCTATAGAAGACCGCAACGGAGCCTTCAACGTCTAACCATATACAGCCCTCCGAAACACAGAATAACTGAGGAGCTATATAACGAGTTTTTTAATGCCATAAGTCCACGTTTTATAGCCGGTGGAGATTGGAATGCAAAGCATGTCCATTGGGCCTCTAGACTAACCAACACCAGAGGTAGAGAGCTGAAGAAAAGCCCAGATGGTAACTGTCTTTCTTATCTCAACGGCAGAGCCCACAAATTGGCCTACTGATCCAAACAGACTGCCAGATGTCATCAACTTCTTCATCACCAGGGGCTTATCCAAACTCTCAGACCCGCGCGAGACGGTTTCCTACAGTTGAAGTTGAAGACTTTTGAGACCCGCAGGGACGTATACGTCTCAACTCGAACCAGCAAATTCAAACTTTATTTTTACTTAAAATAATATGGTTCTAAATCGTTTGCAAACGTTTTACACCTCTATGGCCTGACAGTAGTCGATTCAAACGACACCAAACATTAGTAACTTTTATTGGGCAACTTTTAAAAAAAATATATAGAAGCGCGTCATTGTCGATGAAATGTCAGTGCAGGTAAATGTGAAGTGATTTATTGTGGTTTTGTTTAGATAAGTGCTTGAAAACTGTGTTATGTGAATGTTTACGACCTTATTATAATATAATGCTACTTTGAGGCAAAAAAAACTGAGTGGAACAATATCCCAAAATTATTTTGTGAGCCTACAAAATATTCGTCGAAAGATTTCATCCGTCAACATTGAATGAACAATTGAAAACGTGAATTTTACTCTTTTACAATGAAATATCCCTTTAGGCACATAAAGTCTACTTTACCAAAACGACCACTTTACCAAAATGACCACTTTACCAAAACGACTGTATCCCTAAAGGTCTACTTTCCCGAAACGTCTACGGACTCGACTCACACATAGGGGTATTCGTCGTTTCGGCCTACAGGTGTTGGGACCAGTACTGGGCCGAAACGACGAATCTTAAATTTTGTATTATTTTCATTCGCTGTTTCGGCCCATTCCATTTTTTATGACATTTATTTAAAAAGTAACATCATCAAAAAAAGTTTAACTACGTTACTTAGGCAATTTATTGTTACTATTAATTAAGTGGCGCCACCTGGCGAAAGAAATTGGTGTTATTTTCACATTTAAAATGGTAAGTAGTTTTATTTTCTGCTAATATAGGAAGTATGGTAGAGTTTTAAAACATAATTTTTTATTTCTTTATATTCATCTAAGTAATTTTATCTGGTTTTAAAACTAATCATTTACTGACAAAAAAAAATACTGTTGATTTTCAATAATGATTTTAAATAATACCGTAAAACTGTAATCCTTTGCTGATTTTTAAGTTTTTGAAATGGAAAAAAAATATTTGTTTCCATAAAATTTAATTTAATATTAAAATTTTTGTCGCTGACCCTACTTTCTTAACCCAAATATGTTTACTAGGTACTCTTCATGCACCTGTCCGATATATAATAAACACACTTCTTGTTCAAATTCAAAGTATAGGATTTTTTTTTTCATAGTACTACTACTACTACTATTCGCAAAGAGACTAGCTCGCAAAGTACCAAAGTACCAACTACGCTAATTACTAAACTGCAACACGCAAAGTACCTACCAACTACGCTAAGTCAGCTACGTAATTTCGAAACACGCCAGCTCGATGCACGTTAGTGCGACAGATCTCGACTCACATAAACCCGATACACGAAATCTCTGACAAACGCTCCCGACAAACCTTATCGCGACTCATCAAATCTCGATGTACGAAATCGCGAAATACGTTATGGCGACTCATCAAATCCCGATGTACGAAATCGTGATATTGACAGCTGTCATCCGAAATGTAGATCTCATCGAGACCTATCACTTGTCCCTACACACGGCTAGTCTAAGATCGATAGTTTCCGAGATACAGCCGTTTTAATTTTGACAGATGTCATCCGAAATCGCTCCCTCCGAGGGGGGGGGGGGGGGCTGCTCCACGATCATTTTGGTAAAGTGGTATTTCTGGTAAAAGTAGAATTTATATGCATTGTGGCGGTGGTCATTATGAAAAAGTGGTAATTTTGGTAAAGAGATCATTTTGTGAAACGCAGTAGTCATTATGGAAAAGTGGTCATATTGGTAAAGTGGTATTTTTGGTAAAGTAGACTTTATGTGCCTAAAGGGAAATAAAATAAGAATTAGTGATAATTCATTATTTTCATGTATTCGAAGCATAAATATTCATATTTATGTTTTTAAGTATTTTCAAGTCAATGTCAATGACATTGCGCAATAAATATTTTAGTAAGAACTTTGAGTAGATACTAATAAGATTATTGTATATCGGACTCTTATGAGAATTATGTCTTAGATTTCTTATATAATTGTTACATTTGTTCTAAAGTTTCGTGTAAATTGAATCAGTAGTTTTACCAAAAAAACCACAGCTCTTAGCGCAGCGAGTTCTCTCACCTTCCGGGAGTGTCAGACTTTTACTGACTAAAACCCATCCATGTTCCTTCCTCGCCCTTTGTGTTCCGGGGCCACGGTATCTCTTTCGAATAGTCCCGCAGCCCCGGAGTTCTCTCACCTACAACTCATATTCATAATATTTATAATTCTAAAGTAGTTTACAAAGAGTCGTTTATATAGTAACACAAGGTCTCGTTCTTAAGGAATACGAAACTGTTTACCTTTTGAGATAAGAGTCATTATAAGTGGAGGATAAGCATTTTTGTGAGCGCGGCCTGTTTAACGCGCGCGCTGACGTAACTGTGCGGTCCGGTAACGTGTCGGGCTGTCAACCGATAGGCCTGAAAGGTTTAACGCCATTCTGCGGGTGGGATACTTCCCGGATCCGTGGAAGGTCTCCCAAATCCTAATGCTACACAAACCAGGTAAACCTGCACATGAAGTCACTTCTTACAGACCGATTAGCTTACGGCCGGTTATGTCTAAGCTATTTGAAAAAATCTTTCTGCAAAGACTCAACTATGTCCCGAAAGAAAAGTCAATCATTCCTGACCATTAATTTAGCTTTCGTAAACAGCATGCCACTACAGAACAGGTACAGTCGTGGTCTTTTACGCCTGATCAGTTAAAATTTTTTTCGCTTAAATCATGCGGAGGCGCCGAGCCACTCCACCTTAAACTTTAGGCCTATTGGGAAAGCGTCAACTTTGGCGCGCAAAATAACAATAACTCTCGTTTGGCATGTGTCGCCGATCGGTATTTTTTCTCATTAATTATTTATTATAAAGTCAACGGGGCGGGGATAGAGAGAGTTTCTATGTTTTAAGTGCAAGCAAAAATTAGCTTAGTGGTGATCAGGCGGGAGTGTCCTCGATAGTACATAGGGTGGCAAGAGTAATAAGGAAGGCATTTGAGAGAAATAGTACATTGTTCACCGAGAGGAGAAAGTGACCGATTACCGTCAAGGGTGTCGTTTGAAGCCCGAGCCGTAGGCGAGGGCTTTAAAACACCCGAGATCGGGAATCGCACTTTCTCTCGAGTGATACATAGTGCTTTATACTACACCTACGAGGAAAATAATATATTTTTTGATTGATTTCTGTGGTAAAAGGTTATCAATCAGTATTTTTGCTGTTTCCTCCAACTGCGGCGGAGTTAAAAAATCTTCATCATCACTATCACTACGGTATCAGGACACTTGAGCGAAAGACATTTGCGCAAAAGACACTTGCGCGAACCCACTTGCGCGAAAAGACAAATGCGCGAATGGACTTTTGCGCGCCAGGACACTTGCGCGAATGGACTTTTTCCCGATTGGACGTTTGCGCGAACGGACTTTTGCGCACTAAGACACTTGCGCGAATGGACTTTTGCGCGCAAGGACATTTGCGCGAATGGACACTTGCGCGACTGGACTTTTGCGCCACTTAATGGCCACTGAGGTTTACTCTGTACAGAAACATAACATCACGCATCTTGGATTTTCATTTTGACCTCATTTTTGTAATTAGTGGCCCGAAAAACCATGAAAACGACACCCATGATGGAAAACCCAAAAATTTACCACGGCGCCATCTTGGATTTTCATTTTGACCTCATTTTCCTAATTAGGTACCCCGAAAACCATGAAAACGACACCCATGGCGGAAAAACCAAAAAAAAATCACCTTCAAGTAATAACAAGCGTGATGTTAAGTTTCAAAGTCCAGTCGCGCAAATGTCCATTCGCGCAAGTGTCCTTTCGCGCAAGTCCATTCGCGCAAGTGTCTTGGCGCGCAAAAGTCCGATCGCGCAAAAGTCTAATCGCGCTAAAGTCCGGTCGCGCATGTGTCCTGCCGCGCAAAAGTCTGTTCGCGCTAAAGTCCAATCGCGCAAAAGTCCATGCGTGCAAATGTCTTTTCGCGCAAGTGGGTTCGCGCAAGTGTCTTTCGCGCAAAAGACCCAGATCCCTATCACTACTTATCATTTTGATAGTTTTATTTTACCTTCTACGAAAACTGAATCCTCAAACAACACACATATTTAAAATGGCGCCAATGGCGTCTGCAATTTTCACATGTTCTTTTTTCAAATTGTTTATCCTGCCGCCGCAGGGTCGCACTGCCAGCCCGACACCATCCAACACACAGCTAGTGGCCAGTGTCATTTTGCGAACTTGGAGATAAAAACTCACTGTAAAAACTTTTTGGCTTTTGATATTTAGGTTACCGGCGCATAGTCTTACTCAAAATTAAAAAAGAAAAACCACGTAAGAAATGGATTTTCATACACTTTTCTCTCCCGCTCAGATGCGTTTTCTCCCCGCATATTTGTTCGATATGCAATGACGTACTTTCTACCGTAAATTTGATAAAGTATCAAGGTACTTTCCAAGCAGGTGTAGTATAAAGACTATTGTTCTTTATTCTTTATTGCACACAAACAAAAAACAAATATACATATAATTGCAATAATATAGCTTATGTACAAAGGCGAGCTTAACCCAGAATTGGGTTTTCTTACAGCAAACCTAATTTTGATAGCGAGATTTGCAGAAAAGGGATTCACTTATGAATGTGCATTAACATTACAAGTGGTTACTTAATTTTATAAACTAAACTACAAACATACAATATAATATACGTAATACATACAGTATATACATACATATCTATAAAATCCTATATATATATATATATATAAACATACATACATATATATTGATCAAGTTGACAGGAAATGTTCCCTTATTCCTCTCTTGAACACCTCTAACGAAGGGCTATCCCGCAAGGAGTGTGGAAGTGAGTTCCAAAGGCGCACAGCACGAACGGTGAAAGATCCATCATACCGACTTGAGGAGTGGGGAGGGAAACGAAGGAGAAGAGATGATGATGAGCGACAAGGTTTACCTCTAGGAACGAGATGCTCAAAGCGTTCCCGAAGATACGAAGGAGCCTTAGAATTGTGAAGAATGGAAAAGAGAAACGAAAGAATGTGACAATCTCGACGCTGCCGAATAGGTAGCCACTTCAGCTGCTTCCGAAACTCCGACACATGGTCGTACTTACGAAGCCCGAAAATGAAGCGGATACACAAGTTCTGCTGACGTTCGAGCTTATTAAGAAGTTCCTCAGTCGCATCAAGAAAACATACATCAGCATAGTCAAGAATAGGTAGAAGGAGAGACTGAGCAAAAGTAATTTTAGTTTCAAATGGCAGGAATTTCTGAAGTCGCTAACCTATTAACTGTCAGCTCTGGATCTAAATCTAGACTTCACCTATGTCTAACAATTTGCCCGTTAGATCGTTTCGGCGCGTCTAATTAAAACGACGATATCTCCGAAATTACGTTAGTTAGCTCGCTAGCAGTTATATCATTGGAACCGTTATTAAATTAGCTAACAGGTTATGTATGGGTTAGTATAGTTTTGCCTTGAAATATATTAGTAATTGTAACGTGTGTTCAGTGTGAGGGAAAAATACCAGTTTCTTGTGTAAAGGTAATTATAATAAAAAAATATACCATTATTTCAACAAGTTATAGTTTTATTTCCACAAATACACATTAGTTCACAAAAATCAAACAAAAGAACAGACATCTCAATACATTTTTTTCATCTCACAAGCTTAACAAAACATGACGTCATTTACGAGTACCGCATTCCAAACAAAAGAATGGGTTTGTTTACACTTCTATTCTCAGAAGTCTCAACGCCTTGTGGCTTGGGTTTCATTTTAATCATAATGTTTGGTTCACATACTTGACACGGACAGAGTTTCAGCAGTTACAAGTCATTAGTTAATTAGTATAAAATAACCAAAGCAGACACTTAAAAAAAGGCGTAAAAAAGCCCACTCAAACATTGCAACACAGTTTATATTTTGTTGCCTCAATTTGAAATCTAATTCAACATTCTACATGTGGAAGATATTTACAAAACGTGAGGCAAATCAAAAAGGCACGCTGCCTAAGAAAAACATTACACAAATCAACAATCAAAACTTACAATTCCAGTAAAAAATCTCAAGTACATGAACATAGAACACACAAAATATGGATGCGGCAAATACTGCCACATTTAAAACAAGAAAAAAAAAATTAAAAGAAAAAAGAAGCAGCATGAAGCAGCATTGCAATAGATTGTAATAGACGAGAATTTTTGGAAAAAAAAAAAACGAAAAAAAGAAATGAAAAAAAAAAAAAACTGCAGAAAAAGACATCAACATCACCACCACGTCAGAAGAAGAACCATTCGATATTACGCTACACCATCACAAATTAAATTTTATAAAAAAATGCGACTAAACTTATAAAAAACATGCCTGTATGCCTTTCGGAGAAAGTTGTGACAGACTGACAGACAGACAACCAAACATTAACATCCTGTATACGTGCACACGCAAACCTACTACATTTCCAATACGTTCAATATTCAGACAGGCTTAATTGATAACCTCCTTTTTTTGAAGTCGGTTAAAATAACGAATAAAAAAAGTCTGTTAATAATCACAAATAAAATAAAATACATATTTACATACACACATATAAATTTTCAGTTCCAAACGTATATTCAAAATCAAGAATAAAAAAAACGTCAACAAAAAATATTCAAATTAAAATCACGATGCCGTATCCATAATTCTAGCGATCTATGGAATCGTACTGTTCAATGCCCTTGAATTCAAATTGCGGCTCTCTGATTGGCTAGCGCGACCGCAACGGCTCTGGTAGTTTTACGTAATTATATTTTTGAATTGAACACTACAAAAATACAATAATAATCAAAATAAACGCCTAATATCTATAGTACGATGAATAAAAACACACGTAATAGCCATAGTTTGCATTTCTATCAATAATTAGTGCTAAAATACCGCCAAAACCCTTCAACGTTTTTCAAGTTCGTAGAAATGACTATTTCTGTCCAAAATCTCCTGTTTCTACATTAACCTCTCAGTCCCGACCGTACCGTTTTCGGAACGGACAATGAACAACCCTTGGGCCCGGCCGTACCGTTTTCGGAACGGCTGGTACAGGCTTTTTTAAACCTTATTTTTATGTCAGCATATAGCTCAAAATCGTTTGCAACAGTTTCACTCGATTGCCAATTAGTAGTCGATTCGAACGATACCAAACATTAGTAACATTCTAAACGGGCAACACTACAAAAAAGTAAAAGAACGCGTCCTTGTCGTTGACAAACGTCAAAATAAAAAAAGGTGCGGTGAAGTGGCGACGTGCACTAAAAAAATAAGTTTGTGTTGTTTAGTGGTTTGAAACATTGGTAAGTAAATGTTTATTATGTTAGAAGTGCCTAATGCAACTTTGTAGATAATCATTTGCCTGAAACAATATCCCAAAATTATTTTATTGAGCTAACAAAATTTCCTACTTTCGATTTCGTCAGTCGCCATTTGAATGAACAATAGAAACTAAGAATTTTACTCTTTTACAATGAAATATGGTCTTGTAAACATTAGTAGCAACGTAAAATATAGTTATAATTCATTATTACATGTATTCCAAGCCTATTTATTCATATTTATGTATATTTCACGTATTTTCAAGTGGAAGTCAATGTCAACCGCCAAACCAATTCGGCGTCATTGTTTTTGAATTATCAATAGATTTGGTGTGTAAATTATATTATAAGTGAATGAATTATAAGTGCTAAGTATCTAATGCAAGTATGTATATAATTGTTTGCTTGAAACAAGACCATAAAACTACTTTTTTGAACCAACAAAATGTTCGTCCGCGTCGCCGATGTTTGTTATGAATTCTACTAATTCTCAATGAATTATTATCTTTGTAAGGTTAGTTAGCAACGTAAAAACTAATGATAATTCATAAATTCATGCATTCGAGGCGTATTTATTCTATTATTATTCAGATTTCGATGTTTTCTCATGTAATAATAACGTAACACGTAACGGCCAAATTCAAACAAGGCCACAACGACCACTAGGCCGTAGGTCATATCGACAAAAGTCATCGATAGTATCGATAACTTTTATTTTCATTTTTTTATGAAGTAAAATATTTCTGTGGAGGCCTTTGCTCAACAGTGGGACAGTGTACAGGTTGAGAAAAAAAAATATAAATATAAAAAACTATTATTTCAGAAATGGCTTGGAACGTCAATAATCCAGTCCCCGATGACTTTGAGGAGATTATGAGGGAGAGCGACTCTGAGGAAGAGGGTGTGATGCGGGAGTACCTCGATGTCCCCATCCCTGGGGAGGACATGTCCGAGGATGAGTTGGCCGAGCTAGAGGTATACGATGAGCCGGAATACCTCGATGACTTTGAGGATCCGGCTTATGAGGTAAATTCTTTCTATTATCTTGACTAAATTACTAAATCTGCTGTAATAAGACAAATCAGTGAGACAATGAGACAGGTCGCACAGATTTGACATTGTATTTTGTCAGTTACTACAATTGGATTCTCCGTTGTTGAGTTTAGGTTTGTATGTAGGATGTCTTTTTTCTGCATGTTGTGTTGTGAAGGGTGATTGTTTTATTATGTATATTGCTGTTATTTTGTGTGAAGTGTTGGGCTTTGAATTTTCAGTATACCGGCTCGGCACAGACTATCTTCGGATTTTATGATGAATGAGATCTGCCGCATAGACTTGACATTGTATTGTTTTGATACAAAATAGGTATTTTGTTAGTTATTACAATTAGATTTTGTTATCTTCCAACAATTTATCATCGTTATTCACAGATATTTTACAAAAGTTTCCGTTGTTGAGTTTAGGTTTGTATGTAGCATGTCTTTTGTCTGGATGTTGTGTTGTGAAGGGTGATTGTTTTATTATGTATATTGCTGTTATTTTGTGTGAGGTTTTGGGCTTTGAATTTTCAGTATACCGGCTCGGCACAGACTATCTTCGGATTGTATGATGATGAATGAGATCTGCCGCATAGACTTGACATTGTATTGTTTTGATACAAAATAGGTATTTTGTTAGTTATTACAATTAGATTTTGTTATCTTCCAGCAATTTATCATTGTTATTCACAGATATTTTACAAAAGTATCCGTTGTTGAGTTTAGGTTTGTATGTAGCATGTCTTTTGTCTGGATGTTGTGTTGTGAAGGGTGATTGTTTTATTATGTATATTGCTGTTATTTTGTGTGAAGTGTTGGGCTTTGAATTTTCAGTATACCGGCTCGGCACAGACTATCTTCGGATTTTATGATGAATGAGATCTGCCGCATAGACTTGACATTGTATTGTTTTGATACAAAATAGGTATTTTGTTAGTTATTACAATTAGATTTTGTTATCTTCCAACAATTTATCATCGTTATTCACAGATATTTTACAAAAGTTTCCGTTGTTGAGTTTAGGTTTGTATGTAGCATGTCTTTTGTCTGGATGTTGTGTTGTGAAGGGTGATTGTTTTATTATGTATATTGCTGTTATTTTGTGTGAGGTTTTGGGCTTTGAATTTTCAGTATACCGGCTCGGCACAGACTATCTTCGGATTGTATGATGATGAATGAGATCTGCCGCATAGACTTGACATTGTATTGTTTTGATACAAAATAGGTATTTTGTTAGTTATTACAATTAGATTTTGTTATCTTCCAACAATTTATCATCGTTATTCACAGATATTTTACAAAAGTTTCCGTTGTTGAGTTTAGGTTTGTATGTAGCATGTCTTTTGTCTGGATGTTGTGTTGTGAAGGGTGATTGTTTTATTATGTATATTGCTGTTATTTTGTGTGAGGTTTTGGGCTTTGAATTTTCAGTATACCGGCTCGGCACCGACTCTCCTCGGACTATACACTGCCGAGGGAGAGGAGCTCCCGCTACACCCCTCCTCAAGTCCTCCGAGCGCGCCTCTGATTATGTAAGTTTCACCGAAATGAATATTTTATAGTCGTAGTATTTGTAATAACAGAAACCTTTTATTCGATTTGCCCAGTCCGTCACCTCCTGCGGCTAGCCAGTCGCCTGCGACTAGCCCGTCTTCTGCTGCAGCGCCTTTGAGCCCGCCGCGTGCGATGCAATCGTAAGTAATAAAACTCAATTTGAAATGTTTTTGAGTCATAATAATTATCTATAATAACGAAAACCTTTCAATTGATAGGCCGAGCCCGCCACGCGCTCTGTGGTCGCCTACCCTTGCGGAAGATGAGGCTGATGCTCTCGATCAGTAAGTTATACTTTTACTTTTTCCCGTTTTATATTTCCATCAAAAATTAGAATTGCATTTTCAATTTGTTTTTTTTTTTTTTAGGGTCGAGTGTGTTGTCATCGTCCAAGAGGACGATGACGACACCTTTCATCTGGCCGACGAGCATCAGATATACCCTCCGCAAGTGGTAGAGCGTCAGGACCCAGTGCGTGGCCGAGGTGGGCGTCGCGCGCGCGGACCACGCCGAGGCGGCCGGGGACCACGCCGAGGCGGCCGAGCGAGGGGAGCAGCAAGGGACCAAGGTGAGCCCCAATGGAAACGAGGTGATAGATTAGTGGAAGTTTACATGGATGATGAGGACGTGCCAGAGGAGCTGCGAACGAGTGTGATGAAAGTGGTGAGAGCAAGGGAGGCAGCGAGAGTGCGGGCAGTTGCGAGAGTGAGGAGGCAAAGGCCAGAAAATGAAGTGCATGACCAGAATGATGCAGAAGATCAGTTTTTCGATGCTGATGTAGGTCAGGACGAGGCCCTGTTTGCTGGGACAGGGATTTCATCTCGCTTTGAGTGGTCACCCATGCATGACTACTCAGGTGAGAGGGAGCAATTTCTGCCTGAACAAACGGGGCCTATTGTCGCATCGGAAAACGCGTATGGGGCGTTTAGGACGTACTGGGATGACGGCATCTTGTCGCATATAGTGACAGAGACCAACCGTCATGCTCAGGGGCTAGCTGGTTCATCCGCTAGCTTTGCCCGGGAGTGGTATGACACAAACGTTCATGAACTTTTGGTCCTCTTTTCCTTCTGGATGATGCTCGGAATCATCAAGATGCCCTCCACTAAGTCCTGTTTTACTACCAACCCACTCCTACAGACGAACATCTTTAGGAAGATGTTCTCCCGTAATCGTTACTCCAATCTCTGCCGCGCTCTCCACTTCACTGACAACCGCAATAGACCGACTGACGATTCTGACAGACTGTTTTGTTTTGGCCCCGTTTTAGAACATTTAAATTCACGCTTCATGGAAGCCTATGTCCCATCCCAAAATATTTGCATTGACGAATCCCTCACTTTGTGGAAAGGAAACCTAATATTCCGCCAGTACATCAAGACCAAGGCTGCCAAGTTCGGAGTTAAAACCTTCGAACTGTGCGAGTCATCCACTGGCTACCTTTGGTCTTTCTTTGTGTACCTCGGTACTGGAACTACCTATGATCCCGCTTACCCGTCGACGCTGCTGAAAAGCACGGCGACTGTCCTGAAACTCATCCGTCCTCTCCTCAACAAAGGGTATACTCTTTTCATGGACAATTGGTTCAATAGCCCCTGTCTGGCCCGATTTCTGAAGGCACATAAAACCGATTGTGTAGGTACATTGCGCGGCAACCGTAGCAATGTCCCTCCACTCTTATCGCAGTGCAAGCTGAAAGACGGTCAGATCTTAGCTCGTCATGCTGGCGATATTGTTGTCATGGCCTATCAGGATAAGAAGCGCAAAATTTGCACTATCTCATCCTACCATGGCGTTCAACAAGACCGGATGGAGCCAAGACCATATCGTGAAGCTCAATTTAAGCCCCACGTTATTTTAGATTATAACAAGGGTATGGGAGGCGTTGATCGTAAAGATCAAATGCTAGAACCATACCTGTTGGAAAGAAAAAGGTGCCAGAAATGGAATATGAAGGTCTTCAAACGCCTTCTCAACTGCTCTATCTTAAATTCTAGAATTCATTTAGCGGCTTCTACCGCTACTTCTAAAGATCACCTAGTTTTTCGGTTGGAGTTAGTCGATCAGATACTCCAAACACACCACAAATACGTCCCAAAACGCGGTGCCCTTGGAGTTGGTGCGCCCACTGCGGGTCCAAGCACAGCGGGTCCAAGCACAACGGGACGAAGCACTTTTGGGGAGTCCGTTCCACCTTTGGAGTGCCATTTTGCAACCCGCATTCCAAAGTTGGACGGGAAAGGTTGCATCAGTCGTCGTCGTTGCCGCGTGTGCGGCATCAACAACACGGCTCGGTGCAAACGGACTTCCTACTGGTGCGATATTTGTGGTGTACCACTTTGCTTAGAGCCATGTTTCAAGCTTTACCATAGCAATCCTCCCTAGTTTTCTCCATTATGAGATTTTTTTCTTTCCTTGACTTATGACAGACTTACGACAGACTTCCAAAATAGTATGCCTTTTGTTGTTTCCACAAAGTCCAACTGACTGACACAGACAGACAGTAGAGTCACTCCTTTTCTGGGTCATGCCACTCTTTACCGAAACGCTATGTATGAATGCGTGGGTGCATGCGTGTCCATTGGGGCTCACCTAATAGGGATAGGGAATATGCATGTAATTTTTTCTTCACTTATATTTTTTATTGCGTAACACGTTATGCCAATCACTTTTATTTTGTTACTATATGAGGTGTTTATGTGTTTTGTTTGTGTAAGAATTATGTTTACTCTAATACTTTTTACTTCTATGTAAAAGTAATAAATAGTTTTTTATTTCTTGCATAATCCCTATTGCGTAACACATAATATGCCAATCACTTTCATTTTGTTACTATATGATGTGTTTTTGTTATGTTTGTATAAGAATTATGTTCACTCTAATACTTTTTACCCCTATGTAAAAGTAATAAATAGTTGTTTATTTCATGCATATTCCCTATTGCGTAACACATGTTATGCCAAGCACTTTTATTTTGTTACTATATGAGGTGTTTGTGTTTTGTTTGTATAAGAATTGTTTACTCTAATACTTTTTACTTCTATGTAAAAGTAATAAATAGTTTTTTATTTCTTGCATAATCCCTATTGCGTAACACATATTATGCCAATCACTTTCATTTTGTTACTATATGAAGTGTTTATGTTTTGTTTGTATAAGAATTATGTTTACTCTAATATTTTTTCAAAGTGTAAAGGTAGTAAATACTTTTTCTAGGTGAATAACTTGGGTAAATGAAAAATAAAACAAGTTATTATAATAGATTTTTTTTTTTATTTTTGTTTTTTTTTATGTAAAAGTCGTAAATAATTTTTATGTGAATAAAACTTAGGTATATGAAAAATAAAACATGTATATCTAAATTGCATTTTTTTATTTTCCTTACTGAACACATTTTGGATAGGTACACATTTTATCGATAATGTAGTGGTGTGTTCCCCACCCTACGACATGTTAGAATTCAGTACAAATTTTACGACCACTTGAAACATAGATATTTCTTATTTTTTCCATGATAGGAAAGTATGTGTGTACAGAAATTGATAAAGCATCTCGTTCTTGTTTACTTCCAAGTAAGATTCTAATTGGAAAACCTAAATTATCGAGTGGAAATAGGTTATATCCCTCTTCTATATTATTCTCGTATCTAACAATATTCATAGTATATTTTTTCGATTCATGGTTAGAAATCAGTTGAAGAAGGTATAGGTAGGATACTATAAACATTTCATAATCAAACCTGTTCATATTATCACGGATGATCGTTTACAAAGTCATGCATTGAACTGCGCAATTCTAAAATGACAGTTCGCGTATATGAACTTCGGGTTGGAATCTTACAAGAATAATGTATGTAGGACTCCTAAAAAAACACTCTCATTAGATTACTTGTATATTAGTTATATTAGTTCAAAAGTTTCGTGTAAATTGTTACAGTATTTTTACCAAAACAAATAAAGATACGGCAACAGGTCGACTCGAGTCGAGTTCTCTCGCTAACTATAGGATTTCTAATTCTAAAGTAGTTATAAAAGAATTGTTTATATAGCAGCAGATGGCCTCGCTCTTCAGAAACAAGAAACTGTTTACCGTTTGAGATAAGAACGTATAGAACTCGAGCGCTAGCCACTTGAGTGAGCGAGGTCAGATGACGCACGCGATGACGTAACGACGGGGGGCGGGAGGGAGTTTACCGTTATTGCGCGCGGTAATCGAGAGGTTAAAACATAGTTACTTACCCAGGCATATTCCACTTAACTATCACTTCACAAACACACTAAAAACCACTTAAAACTCGCGTTATCTTTTTTCAAACTATTTTTTACGGCAGACGCGGTGTCGCCGCGCGTTTGTTTAGCTCGACTGCGGAGCCGGCGGGGTGGCTTAATTTGGTTAGACAGACATTCGATGTTTAGCATCAAATGTCTGTCTCGTTTCTTTCTCCAGACTCTGTGCAAGTTTGAGCGAGATAGGAACGAGTTTCATCATCAATTTATGTCAAATACTGACATGAAGGCTAACGGACCGTTTCGGTCTGTTGACAGTTTTAGGGTCAAAAATTTGCGGACCGCTCCGGTCCGCTGCCGGGATATGGAGACCGATACGAACAAAACACCCTCCTGCTTACATCAGCAATGTGAACGTGCCAAGATAAGTTGCAGTCCAAAAATACACCTAAGTCTTTAACTTTCTTGGAGTATGCTATAGCGTTACCATCGTACACAACAAGAGGAAGGGACTGGTGATTTAATAAATTGACGAAGTATCTTCCACCAATAATGAGAGCTTGTAATTTTGTTGGGTTGACTAATAGTCCAAAACTTTTAGCCCACTGACTGATGTTCTGAAGATCATTATTGATGGCATCGATAGCTATATGAAGCTCTTCAAGTTTAAAATGACGATAAAGCTGCAGGTCGTCTGCATTGATAATGTGAAGTTAATACCTTGGTGACAGCGTTCATGAAAACGGAGAAAAGAAGAGGGGAAAGTACGCCACCCTGAGGAACACCCGCAGAAAGATCGCACCAACGGGAGCAAGCCTCATTCAAGTGTACTGACTGCGAGCGACCCGACCGACCGGCCTTCTTCCAAGCAGAAGGAAAGGAACCAGAAAAGAGGGAATAATTTACAATGTGTAAAATAACAGGAATAAGATCATCAAGGATAGGAAGAAACATTTGAAGTTGCAGCCCATCATCACCCACTGCTTTGGTAGAAATAGATGTAATGGCCCGCTTAATATCCCCTTCTGTAACTGGGTGAAAAGAGAAAGAAGTACATGTTGGCAGAGGAAGATTAGAGAGATTGTTAAGAGTGGAAGATTTAACATCAACATCCAGAGTCACTGGTGATTTGGAGAAGTGTAAATTAATCGTGTTTAGGTCAATATCAGGCGTGCTGTCATTCGTAACTGTGCCAATTCCAAGGGATTTGAGAAATTGCCAAACTTGTGCTGTGTTGGAATTGTGTCGTGTATGTGACGCCTTTTAGCATCCCTACACATACGACCGCAGCGATTACGCAGTTTCTTATAGAGAGACCAGTTCTCATCAGTAGAGTCCCTTTTGTAACGCCTTTTCGCCTTATCCCTTTTAGACATCTCCTTTTTAATGGCATCCGACAACCAAGGAGCTGGAAGATGCTTTACCCTGACCTTTTTTAGCGGAGCATGCACATCAAAAAGTTTCAACAGTATCTTGGTAAACTCGGTCACCTTAATGTCCAAGTCATTGCTGTCATAAACAGGAGACCAGTCAATATTGCCCGCATCCTTTCCCAAACGCTCCAGATCAATGTTCTTGAAACTGCGTAGCAAGAGAAATTTTGATTTGCGTTTTGGAGGGCGAATTTTATAAGATATAAATAAAAGATCGTGGTAAGAAAATGAGGCAGAGAGTTGCCCGTACGTGGCTACTTTGTTTGGGTCGGAAACTAAAATGAGGTCTAGAAGTGAGGGATTGCAGTGAGGCGCATGATGTGTAGCGTTGAGCTGAAGAATGTGCATGTTGACAGAAGAGACAAGGGACCTGAGTTTACGGCTGCGCACATCATCTTTGATCAGACAAGTGTTGAAGTCTCCGATTATTATAGTGTGGTCATTTATATGACCACACTATAATAATCTTGAAAATCTTGCTTCCTTATGGAAGCAAGATTTTCAAGATTTGTTTCAAAAGAAGCGAAGTAATCAATATGACAGGAAGGACTATAGAAGACACCTAAAAGTAATTTTGCATGATTAAAAGTTATCTCAATAAAAAGGTGTTCAGCGGATTTTGAATAATTACTTGGAGACTGATCGATAATTTTGTAAATAATATCTTCACGAAGATATATGGCAACCCTCCCACCACCCTTGCCCGTTCTGTCATTACGCACAAGCCTGTAGCCGGGCAACAAATATTGTGTTGAAGGGAGAGCAGGTTTGAGGAAAGTTTCCGAGACAAGCACAGCATGAACAAAATCTGAGTCAAATGAGGATAACAAATCGGTATGATGGGCTGGAATGCTTTGAGCATTAATATGGACGGCGTTGAAAAACTTGTTGTAGCAAGAAAAGATAGAAGAAAGCTGGTCGCGTAAGTGTACAGGATCATCACTAAACGCACTGGCATAGCTCCTGTCGGACGAACAAGAAGAGGAACAGGAAACAAAACTGTCATCAATATTGTCTAACATAACAGATAAATAAATATATATTTAAATAAATAAATATTATACTAAATTATTCAAAACTATTACTAAATTAAAAACAGAATCCTAAACTAATTAATCAGTTAATCTATATGAAAAATCCTCGATGCACCTTGCCGTTGAAACAAAGATTAAATTGCTGGTATCCAAGTCATGAAAAAAAAAAAAAAAGAAATACAATAGTTGGGAAAGTTTCCGAACGAGCAAGCTACAATCATCGCTGTCAAAATGTCAAAACAATCTAAATAAATATTTTCAGTGACCGACACAAAGGAGAAATAATAATAATAAAAAAACGGATGCTATAAAACATGTGTGCGATCATTTGGCCTGCCTCCGCGATCTCTTGTCCAATACAGGGTTGCTAATAGGTGATGATGCAACCGTCGCAGCCGAATCAGCAGATGTAGATACTGGAAACTGCGTAACAAGTTCTTGAAGTTCAGTAGCCAGTCCAGTAACAGTCAGCAACTCCATCTGAACCTTCAGCGCGCTCATAGTCTTCCAAATGAAGCATTTGAATTCCATGAAGTCCCGGGAGAGGCTGGCTATTGTCTTGTGTGGAGCCTCATTGCTGCTGACATTCTTCAAGTCCTCCTCCATGCAGTTTGACAGCTTGGCATATAGGTCCATTTTGTGGAATTTGTGATGGTACAGGTTATGTTAAAGGAGATGGAGAGTTTATAAGTGCAGTGAGTGCATCCGAGGATAACCTAAACTTTTAGTGCATATGCACCTTATAAGATTATAATAAACTATTATAAATAATTATTTTAAATGAGAGCTATTAAAACTTGTGTTTACCTACTGTGTTTAAGCTACCCTCACCCAAAAAAAAAAGTTCTATTGTTCATCTGCCTTTCTGGACATCCAGCAAGCTTTCGACAGGGTTTGGCACAAGGGGTTGTTAAGCAAAATAAAATCCCTATTACCACAGACGTATTTTGGAATGCTGAAATAGTACTTAACCAACAAAAAGTTCCAAGTCAAAGAAAATGATTGCACATCGGACTTCTATGAAATGACCGCAGGAGTGCCTCAAGGTTCTGTACTTGGGCCTGTCTTGTACTCTCTGTATACATCCGACCTACCAAAAAGCCAAGCGTTTACAGTTGCGACTTTTGCAGACGATACAGCTTTACTCGCCACGGACCCATGTCCAGCTATAGTACAGAGCGGACTCCATAAAATAGAGAAATGGATGGCCAAATGGAGAATTGCAGCTAGTGAGTCCAAATCAGTGCACGTAACCTTTACACTCCGCAAAGAGAACTGCCCCCCAGTAACTCTAAGGTGCAGCGCAGACGACAGACTATCCGTGACGCACTTTTTAGTCTGTGAAACGACGCGCAAAAAGTCCAGCGCACAAAACATCCGTGTAATTCGGGCAGATCGCGCCGCGCCGCGCCGCTCAAAAAGTGCGCGAAAAAATAGAACGTTTGCTCCAACACGTGCTAACGCAGACGGCGCACACTTTTAGTATGCAATCTGCACTCGTTAGTGGTTCTATCTGCACTATGAAGATGTGCGTCGTGTGCGTTGAGTCTACGTAAAATGAGCGACGGACTTTTTGTATGCCATGCACACATTTTGTGCGATGCAGACTCGATCGCACAAAAAGTCCGTCGTCTGCGCAGGCCCTAAATAATACGCAACTGCCTCATCAAAACTCGGTAAAATACCTGGGAATGCAATTAGACCGCAGACTCACTTGGAAGAAACATGTGCAAGCAAAAAGAGATTAGATCAACCTCAAGTACAAGGGCCTCTACTGGTTGCTGGGTAGGAACTCAAAACTAGCAATTGATAAAAAGGTTCTCTACAATGTTGTGCTAAAGCCAATCTGGACTATGTTATTGAACTATGGGGCACAGCATGTAGCACCAATATAACAATAATAATAATAAAAAAAAAAGTTTATTTCGGAACAATAACACAAAACTAGGTAAACAGGTAAAACGATGGTAGCTGCAAAAGTATAAACTGTAGCGCGGCTACCAACGCCCTTCTCCAGATTAGAATGGAATGATGTTCCATACAAAAAGTGATTCAAGTTAATTTAGGTTTACATAATTAATAATAAAAACAAAACAAAAATTAAGATTAGAAAAAAGAAAAGAAAAAATTATAAACAGTACAGGACAATAATTATGAATTGGGATGTAGTTTGATGTTGGGCTTATGTGGTGAGAGGGGGTGAATGAGTGTGTGGGTGAGTGAGTGTGTGGGTGTGCGAGGGGTGTGTGAGGTTTTGTTGGGGTGTGTGAGAGAGTGATGAGTGTTTTACACTTCCACGAGTTTCTCTGTGTCATCGTAATTTTGTGATTTCAGCCAGGATACAAGTTTCATTTTGCATTTGATCTTGGTTAGTGGGTAGATGTTTAGGGTTTTGTTTAATTTATTATAGATTTTAGAACTTCTGTGTTTGTAATGACGACTTGCAGCT
Source organism: Xestia rhomboidea (assembly GCA_963853795.1). Taxonomy (NCBI): domain Eukaryota; kingdom Metazoa; phylum Arthropoda; class Insecta; order Lepidoptera; family Noctuidae; genus Xestia; species Xestia rhomboidea. Next base: position 4,974,350 of record OY970786.1, read on the forward strand.
ACGGTTCTACGAGACTCAGTGGTACAAACCCTATTAGAGCGGCGTGTAGAACAGCATTTAGGATCAAGGGTAAGTTGGCAGTGTTTGCGAAGAATAGTTTGGAGGACAAATAGCTGTCTGACGGTAAGGACCTGGCAGAGGGTATATTGGGAGGATGTCGAATATCGCATCGGTTTCCTTGCCAGCACCTTAAGGACAGCATTCTGCGCTCGTTCGACACGTAGCATCACTGTTTTACCAGCACCACCCCAGACCGTTAGGATACCCTAGAACAGACTGAGCGAGCGCAAAGTAGATGGTTAAGAGACATTTAAAATCGACCGCCCCTCTGAGTTTTTTTAAAATATACATAATTAATTTTCTTACACGAGCTACAGTTGAAGCGATATGTTGCTTCCATTTCAAGTTGCTATCAAGGGTGACGCCAAGATATTTAATGGAAGAGGTATTTTCTAGTTGTTGACAGCCACAGTTAGCGTGTAAGTTTGGGCAGGTGTGTGCACGAATTTCAATCGGTGTGGGTGGCTGACTTGACTTCATAGTAGAGAATGTGATAAATTTGGTCTTGGTGACATTTAGAGTGAGAAGATTTGAGGTCAGCCACTTCATGACGGTGCTCAAGGCTAACTCCGAGTTGAGGCGAGTTTCAGGCCAGTCCCGGCCATAAACAATTAGAGCTGTGTCATCAGCATAAGCTATGATTTTGCAGTTGGGTAAGGATAACTGACACAGTTCATTCACGTATATGAGAAAAAGAGGGGGTCCCAGGACACTGCCCTGGGGGACACCAAAAGTGATCGTCTCCTGGTTGCTGAGGAAGTTTTCAATCTTTACTATTTGTTTGCGATCTGTAAGATAACTCCTGAAGAGATCGTAGGCCGTCCCTCGAATGCCAAGATGTTCTAGCTTCGAAAGTAGTATGGGAATTGAGACAGTGTCGAAGGCCTTGGACAGGTCTAAAAATATGGCCAGAGTTTTATATTTATTTTCCCAATTGCCAATAATCGTATCTGTAAGTTCCAGTACAGCATCTTCGGTGGATTTTCCAGTCCTGAAGCCATACTGATTATTAGAAAGAAGGTTAAATTTATTTAGGTATTTGGTGAGTCTATGATTTATTACTTTTTCGAATATCTTTGAGAGGGTGGTCAACACTGAAATGGGTCTGTAGTTAGCAACATTGTCCTTCTCTCCCGACTTATAGATAGGGTGGACCACTGCAGTTTTAAAAACATCAGGAAAAGTTCCTGTAGAAAGGCACAAATTGAAGACGAAAACAAGGATCGGAATAAGAAAGTGACGAGTCGCTTTCACAATTGAGGGGGATATTCCGTCAATACCAACAGCACAATTGTCTTTAAGGCTAAGGATGATATTTTCGAGCTCAGCACAATCCACGCTGTGAAGGGCCATTGATTGTGGTGCGGATGGTATGGAAGTACCCGGGATTTCAAAGTTGAAACGACTATCCGAGAGATGTTTATAGAAGACAGAGTGTTCGATTTTAGCTGCCAAGCGTCCACCAACATTCGCAAAGTAATTGTTGACTTTGTCCACAGACTGCGAAGGTACGGCACTACAGTTTAGCAGCTCAGAGGCCGAGTCTCTGCTTTGGCCTAAGCTTGCTACCCGTTTAACAAGCTTCCATGTAGCTTTTGGATTATTTCTAGCCTGCTGAAATTCAGAACGTTCATATTCATGCTTGACTTTTTTTAGGAGATTGTTGCAGAAGGTGCGATAGCGACAGAAAATCAATTTGTGTGTCTCATCCTCTGGGTGTTTCTTAAATTTAAGATGCAACTTATCCCTGTGACGTATGCATCTCAGCAGGCCTGGAGTAATCCATGGCTTAATGATACGCTTTCTGCTGGGAATTAGTGACACATGTTAGTGGGATGTGATAGCCAAAGACATAATGGAAACAAGAGATTCCGCAGCAATATTCGGATTGAGGCACTGAAGGATTGAGGAAAAATCGGTGCTGTTAATTTGGTCTACAATCCTAGGCAAATTGATTTTTAATCTGGTGGGGTGTTAGTTTTTACATTGAGGTTGCAGAAGATAATAATAGGAGAGTGATCAGTGATGACAGAATCAATGATGAGTGTAGTTACAGTCCTTTGAGTGCGGAGTATCACATGATCAAGGCAGTTCGAGAGTCTAGTTGGGAGAGTGTTGGCTGGCAGCATTGCATGCGACGCTGTAAGATTGAGGTATTCATCAGCATTAGGGTCGGTGCTCTCAGGTGTTATGTTCAGGTTAATGTCACCAATAATGGCTACGGTTTTAAATTGAGTTAAGGCACTAAGCAAACTGTCTAAGCTACCAAGGAATTTAGTCAAATCTCTGTAAGAAGGGGAACGATAAATTGCGATAAAGGCAGCTTTATTTGAGAATTTAAGAAGAAGAACGTTTGCCTCATTAAATATAGGTGTTTCGACAGTGTTGTCAAAGCAATCTCTCACATAGACAACCACACCCTCATTTTGTGTTTTATAGGACGAAGTGTGCGAGTTGTAGCCGGTTAGTGAGGGGGTAGTTGGGCATTTGCTCAACCAGCACTCAGTCAGAATAATAATGTCAGGTATGTACGTTAATCTACTCATAAAAACCACCAGGTTATCGAAATTGCAGTTAAGGCTACGAATATTAGTGTGTAATATTTTGAGATCGTGGAGAGAACAATCCAAAAACTTATCACTTGCTTCCGGGGAACAAGTATATAGCAATTTGAGACGGCAATTTGCTCAACTTCGCTAGTGATAACGGTAAGACAAACAAAATTTCAGGATAGAGTAATCATAATCGGTCGCAATGTATCGGCCGCAGGTTTATTAAGAAGGTGTTTTTTAAGCGCGCTAAGTCTTTTTTAAAGGGTAGTTTACAGATCCTGTGGAAAGTGCTGGGGTGTGTGTAAATATGTGAAGATATGTGTGAGTGAGAAAGGTGAGTAGTAATTAACATGTGAGTTTAACAATGGTCCCAAATTCAAAATATTTCAATTTATAACAGTAAATTTGCGAGCTATACAATAACACTACATTTATGAGGTAATAAGACAGTTACATAATAATAAACAACTAGTCACGCGCCTTTTTTGATACGGCCGAGGTCCGCCTCATGTCGCACTTGAAAATGAGGACATCCGGCTTTTTCCCGCACAAGGATCTTCCCATGCGAGACCCAACAGAACTGAAACTCGTTTGTTTTTGCAGCGTCCCTAGCCAGAAAGAACAGCCTTTTGTTCTTAGCTGATAAGTTTTCAGACACGTAAATTTGTTTTGCAGGGCCAGTAATTTTGAGGTGTTCTGTCGTTAATTTAAAGCTATTTTTGTTGTGGTTCCTGAACTTAACTAGGAATTCTTCCTTAAGGATTACGGTGGCGAAATCGACAGTGATTGTTTTATTGGCAGGATCTTTTGTTTTTATGCGGAAAATGTCCTTCACATCCCTTGGTTGTATTGCAAGCTTCAGCAGGCTACCAGTATCAATGACAGTCTTTAACAGATAGGACTTTGTTTCTTCTTTGATGGAGGGAATATTTCGAATCTCCAAACAGGTGGACCTCGAGCTCTGCTCCATTTTATCCAGCTTGTTTTCGAGGTCACTTATATATGAGAGATTTTCCTTAGGCTCCGTTTCCAACAGCTCAATTTGAGATTTAAGATGGTCGTGCTGAGCCGAGAGATGATCAAAGGAATCACGAATGCTGTTTACTAGGGAAAACAGCTTTTCATATTTTTCATCCTGGTGGATCTTAAAATCATGAAAAATTTGCTTCATTTCCGACAAAGTGCATAACTTGCGCTCGTCACTGTCTGCGTTTACTGTTTCGGAATGTAATATTTGGTGAGTTGTCATCAATAGGTGAATCCGGTCTTGTGTTTAAAGTAGGTTCAGAAGAACTAAGTGGAGTGAAGAGCGCCTGCTCGAAAGTGGCGGGCAAACTTGTTGTAGTGGGTGTTACCGCTGTCTGAGATGTTTGTAGCTTCTTCGCCGAAGCAGGTGGTGAGCGATTTATCGACATCGTCAGGCAGGAATGACCATACTAATAATATAGATATACGGAGAGTTTTACTGACTTAGCTACTGCGCGCAGAAGTAGTGAGATCAGTGTTGACAATACTTCGTGTAATCGGTGATTTCCGTGAGCCCGAATGACCGCCGAGTCAAGCTGAACGTGTCCTCGGAGCTGCGAGGTGTGCCGAAGGACGGTTGATTGACCTTTGCACGTTGCCGCGTCGCTCAGCTGTACGATGACAACATGACTCATGCGCTCGGCAGGCAAGTAATTGTTTAATTGCACTGATCACTAAAGAGAAAACTGTGTTTACTTGTTGATCACTGGGTGGAATTAAAAATAAATTGGCGCACTGAGGGGTTTGTACACTTCGCCACACAACGGTATAGGTTTTAGGGTATAATTTAGACTTTTAACACTGGTTGTGGATTTTAGTATGAGAGCACAGAAAAAATACGTGTTGTCGCGCGGACGGTCGGGGAGCGGGGAGAATAATACAAAGGGCGCAAAACTACATCCTGAGGCAATTATCAAACGCGCCATGGTTCATCAAAACAAAGGAGATCCATGAAATTCTTAACCTACCAATGGTTAAAGAAGCGATAGACTACTATGGCTCCAGCTACAAGTCACGACTACAAAAGCATCCAAATCAGCTTGCAGGACAGCTTACTATCCCTGAAACAATTCGTCGACTGAAGAAACGACGAGATCTCTTTGACCACAATAGTCGCTGAAGGTTGACTATAAATTTAAAACGAAGGGTGGGATCCGCTGGGAGTACTCTACCACCCTACACATCATTTCATCTACACCCCATCTGCTTATAGTCCACACGACTGATTGCAAGATAAGAAAAGAAGAAAAAAAAAAACATTTTTTTAGTTTACACTTTTAAGTTACTTTGATATACCATTTTAAAATCCTCATGATGAGCCCTTTATCGAGCCTTCAGGCTGCAAAGCGTGCCAAACATTTGAATTTGGCCAAAAAACCAACATTTTGTTTCTTTTTTTATTTTGATTTACCCAGTGTCACTCTCACAGTAAATACGAATCTAACGACACCTCTCAAGCTAAAACCCATCGAGCCGTTCAGGCCACAGAGCGTGCCAAACAATTGTACATAATAACGCACATCCTGAAATTAGTTTGTTCAGAATCGTTTAGTGAATCGATTTCTATAATTTTTAATATAGGCATTTTTTATCCCAAAAATAATTAAAGTTACGTAATTTATTGTCACACTACCCCTGTACAGTCAGAACAAAGTGAAATGGACCGTAACTCAAGGCAATAACGCTTTTAAAAGTTCAGTTTTATTTGTATTAATACAAATTCCGCCATTCAATACAAAATAAAGAAAAATGAACCTTATTTCAAACAAGTTATAGTCTTTACAAAAACAGTTGAAGTAAACTTAGCGATTTAACCGCACGCACACACTAACAGGCACTGGAACAAGGAAACAATAGTTACCCATACCATTAAAATGTGAAATATGTCGTACTTGTTTTCGTTCCCTTTCTCGTGTAAATTAAAAACCTGGGATAGAGCGAGATAGCCACCTTGACACCGGGCGGGGCGGCGCGGGCGCAACCTACGATGAAAGCTGAAATGTTATTAGTCATGCCAAGACATAGTGGGATGTAGGTACTTCCGTAAAGTGTATGCTAATTGTATTACGCGCGCGATGTCTTTCCAATACGAAAAATAATGTTAAGTGAGGACTTTGGCACGGTGCGGTGTGGTGATAGTGTGGTTCTAGGTTCTTAGCTGGCAGAACATTCAACCAAAGGCAAGGTACAAGAGTAGACCGCAGGACTATGTTAGCTGCTACTCAGCCCCAAACTGGAGCGGACAGGGGCTGCCTTCAGGCGGCTCCTGCCCAACCTGGGGGGGCCGAACGCCTCCTGCCGGAGGCTCTACGCGGGAGTCGTGCGGTCCATGGCCCTCTATGGGGCACGTTCATTGAGACGGCGTGCCGCCCACCACTTGAACGTGCCCCAGAAGGTGGTAGCCGTAAGGCTGGTCCGGGGGTACCGCACGATCTCCCGCGAGGCGGCGAACGTCCTTGCCGGATTGCCGCCATGGGATCTGGAGGGCAATAGTCCTCGCGCGCCTACACGAGTGGCGCGCGGAGGCGCTACGCCGGGGGGAAACTCCGCTGCCGTGGCAAATTGTCGCTCAGCCGACGGACTTCCGGCGGGATCTCATGGCGACATGGAGAGAGCGACTATCGCAACCCCGTGCAGGGCACGCCACAATAGTGACGATAAGTCCCCTCTTTGAGGAGTGGCTGGAGAGACGCCACGGCGTCCTCACCTTCCGCCTGACGCAGGTTCTTACCGGACACGGATGCTTCGGTAAGTTCCTGCACCGAATTTCATTCATTTCATTTATTTCAGTAACAATTTTTACATTGTATCGAAATTTTACACTAAATAATAAAAATAAAAGAATTACAATAGAAATCATAGAATAACAATATAAATCATCGAATTACCATATAAATCATCGAATTACAATAGAAATCATGTACATTAATTTAAAAAAAAAAAAAAAACATTTAAAATTCCCGTGCTAATATATGTTAAAAAAGAATATAACAACAATAGATTCCACCATTACAATATAAGTCAAAAGTATAAAATGTAAATAAAAAAATAAATAATAATGTACGTCAAATAAAGAAATGTAAAAACAAATTAAATAGATTCATCCAATACAAAATAATGATCAAAAATAAAAGTGTCAAAATAAAAATTAATGTCACCACCATCATAATTAATGTCAAGAATATGAATATGAAATGTCAATAAAATATGCAATAAAATGATGTATGTCAAATATAGAAAGTAAAAACAAAAGATTCTTACATTACAAATTTTTAAAACAAAAACAGTACAAAATAATAATTCTAAATATAAATATTACTGGTTCCCATGCAAAATGTCAAAAATAAAAATATTGCTTAAAATTATACTAATGTAAAAAAAAAGAACACTATAATGTCAAAAACAAACTAAAAGATATTTATTTAAAGTCTAGTTGTACCTGTGTCACAAAGAAACTCATCAAGGGTGTAGTAGCACCTTTCTATCAAAAATGATTTTAACTGCTGCTTAAACTGATTCAAGTTGTATATTGACTTTAATTGTACAGGTAGTTTATTAAATAGTTTGACTGATTGATAACCTGCAGCATGACTCACTACTTTTAAATGAGGTTGCAACTTATTTTGTAAGTCCCTACGCCTAGTAGCTTCCCGCTTACTTCTTTCCTCTGGTGTTTCGAAATTTTGCAGTTTTTTCATTAGATCAGTAAGGAGAACTAAAATATACAAACAAGGGACCGTTAGTATCTGAAGTTCTTTAAAGTACTCCTTACATGATACCCACTGTGGAATTCTCACCATAGTTCTAAGGGCCCTTTTTTGTATAATGAAAGCAGTATTGTACGCGTAACTACCTCCCCATAGAGTGATACTGTACCGAAGCTTTGACTCTACGAGAGAGTAATATACCACTTTTAATTGCTCAATAGCGATCACATCACGAAGACTTCTTATGGCATAGCAAGCTGAGCTGATTGAGCTTTCTATAGCTGTCAATTCTTTTTTCCAGTTTAAACATTCGTCGATGTGAATACCTAAGAATTTTACGCTGTCTACCAATGTTATTGTATTTTCATTTAATACTATGTCTATTTTCTCTTTGTTTCTCGATGTCGTCCTGAATAACATGGCATTCGTTTTACTGACATTCAATTTGAGATTATTGATGGTAAACCAATGATGAAAGAGAGCAAGAGCATTATTTACTTTCCTACTGAGAGTATCAACATCTTTGGCGGCTATAATAGCATTCGTATCATCAGAAAAAAGCACAAGTTCAGAATCACTTAGTTCCAGCATATAGGTAATTAAATCATTAACAAATACAATGAAAAAGATTGGTCCTAATATTGAACCTTGTGGAACTCCTTGTTTTATTAGTTTAAGTCCTGATTTGAAATTTTTTTGACTATTGTCTTCATCCACTTTGATTTCCACATATTGCTTTCGATTTTCTAAGTAAGACTTAAATAGACGTAAAACCGATCCTCTTACCCCATAATGTTCCATTTTTGCTAATAGTAACGTGTGATTAACCGTGTCAAAGGCGGAACTGAGATCGAGGAATAACCCTACGACTTTCAATTTGTCATCGACATTCAATTTGAATCGGGCGGGAGGAAACGCCCGGGTGCTATCACTGTGAGGATCGGCCGGAGGACACGGTGGAGCACACTGTGGAGGTGTGCCCCGCTTGGGTGGAGCACCGCCGTGTCCTCGAGGTGGCGATTGGCGGCGGCGACCTCTCGCTTCCGGCCCTGGTTCGTGCCATGGTCCGGAGCGAGACGGAATGGGACGCCGTCACCTCCTTCTGCGAAGCAGTCATGCTAGCGAAGGAGGTGACGGAATGGGACAGGGAGAGATCCACACGTCCCGGCCGCCGCGGGAGACGCCCCGGGCGTCGGGGGCCACGTGGTGGCTTCCGGCCACCGTAGGCGCGGGCCTGTGGACGGGGAGCTATGGGCTAGCTCGCCGTCCGTACGTCTCACGACGACAGGCCGTGTCGACGGCGCGTTCGTGTTCCACGCGCGCCTCAAAGAGAGTCAGCAATAGGGAAGGGGTCCGCAAGGACCGAAGCCTGCCGGGGCTGCGGGACTATTCGAAAGAGATACCGTGGCCCCGGAACACAAAGGGCGAGGAAGGAACATGGATGGGTTTTAGTCAGTAAAAGTCTGACACTCCCTCCTGCTCCGCCCAGAGCGGGAGAAGTCATTTGATGATTTCCCAACCTAAAAAAAAAAAAAAAGGACTGTTAGCTGCTACTCAGCGGCTTCGTGGCCACGGAACGTTCCGTCCGAACACGGCCATCGACAGGGGAGCCGATTGGCGTTCACGTAAGTACTCGTTTTTAAAACGAAATACTGGACTATTTCGATGAGAATCCCCATGCCAGTACCCGAGAATCAACTGATTTGACGCCTCTTGACTTTTTTTTGTGGGGACGTATTAAGTCGTTAGTTTATTTTAGTGCAAAAAATAGGTAAGTGAACGCTTTTGATAAACAATTACGAAGTGCTTTCTAAATTAAAACATCAATTAAGAAAACGGGCATTAAAATGTACGGAACTTTTCTATGAATACCTACTAGGCTAGCAAGATTCGCACAGTCGCATACGTAGGTATGAGACCCACGTATACGACTGTGTGCGTCCGTTGATTTGTACTGTGACTACAACATTCTTCCGGAATTACGATAACTAATTTATTAAATAATCATTGCTTATACATGTTTAATTAAATAAAAATTCAGGGCATGTATTATGATTATAACATAGTCTACTAATTGGGGTGTCTGAAGGTGTGCGTTAATTACGTTACATGTTGTATACATACTCTTGAAAAACATAACCCTCCTGGCGCAGTCGGGTAAAAAATAGCTTAGCTTTAGCTTCAGAAGTCGGTGACTTGTGTGTTTGATTCATCATCATGCTCTGCAGCCTGAACGGCTCGATGTATTTTAGCTTGAGAGATGTCGTTAGGTTCGTATTTACTGTGAGAGTGACACTGAGTATATCAAAATAATTTAAAAAAATGGCGGCTTTTTGGCGCCAAATTCAAATGTTTGGCACGTTCTTTGCTATGCCTGAACGGCTCGTTATAGGGCTCATCATTAGGATTTTAAAATGGTATATTTTAAGTAACTAAAAAGTCTAAAACAAAAAAACAGTCGGGACCCATTCAATAATCTTATCATTACATCCAATATGGGTCCCGACTGTTGCAGTCAATGTCCTGTTTCCTCAAATTGTTCATTTCTTTTCAGATTTTATTTAAAGTTGTTCTTTACGCAGTCGGGTTTTTGAAGTTGGTTTTATTTCATTCAATTTTTTTTTTAATTTTTCCATTTTTATTTGTAATAACCTATACAGATATTTGCTATGCATTTATTTTAAAATTTTAACTATACATGGTAATAGTCTTATCCCCAATAAACGGAACTTAACATAGGTACCTAACTGTCGTAATCTGGGTGTATTGTACACATCTGCGTACCCCTCAGAGCATGCAGGCGTTATGTTACGTCATGATGTTGTATAAACATCCAAGCGATTGCTGCGCTCACGAAAGATTTGCAATCTATTTTTGAAGAGTTCCATTGTATATCTCTGAAGATCAGCATCAGATCTTCACCAAATTTAAATGAGACATTTTCTTCCAAACAAAAAAAACATCGAATTCGGTTCACAATTGGCGAACATATCGCTGAACCTTCACACGAAAAAAAAAAACATTCAGACGAATTGATAACCTCTTTTTGAAGTAGGTTAAAAAACTACTGAACGGATTTGGATGAAATTTTGCACACAGATCAAACTCAAATCATTTATTTCAATTAGACCATTACGGCACTTTTGAATGTCGAAAACACAACAAAAGCAAATCACAAGGCTAACTTGAGAAAGTACTGTAGTTGCCCATTCCCTAACGTAGATCTCTATGGAGAAGAACGGGCAAGAAACTCCATGGACACTCATTTAAATCAAAATATTGTTACAAAATCTTGGTTACATCATTCATGTTGAGATTATACATATATGTGAGAACGATGTAGAAAGACGTGCACATTAAGAGCGTCCAGAGTAAAATAATAAATTTAAAAAAATAAAGTAACTAAAATGAACAAACCGTGGCAGCTAAGAGATGACCAGTCCCAACTGAGAGTATAGAGATAGTTTATAACCTGCATTAAAACAAAGGATAGGTACTTTTTATCCCGGTAGCAAGATCCCATGGGACAATTATCAAACATCACACAGGCGAAGCCGCTGGCAGAAGTTAGTATACACATATTTCTTTGTATTTAGCCTATCAATTGGCAGCCATTGTTCTCATCACATCTAAACTTAGTACTATCGGTCTGTAGTTATATAAACCCAGGACGAATCCCACACTCACATCGAACAACAGCTATATCAAGTGTTTAAAGTTGTATTACAAATTTCCAACTACCGTAACAACACTCCCATTTTTTAAATTCAAGCTTAATCTTACAAAAATATTAAAATTGATAAATTTGTTTTATGGTGTACTTGAGCTGGTCATAGATTATAAGTTGTAAGTCCTGAGTTATAGAGTATCATGTCACTTAAATAATTGTTACCAAAATAGATTCATCATCATCATCTTTTCAGCCACAAGACGTCCACTGCTAGACATAGGCCTCCCCCAAGTGTCGCCGCATTGACCAATTAGAATCAATTTAATACAATTTACTAACTGCTTATACAACGTACATGATTCAGATTAAATAATTTTTCCTTTGCTATTACATAAACGAAAAATTCGCATGATTTTGATAAAAGAAATCAATTCACTCGGAACTGATCCAGATCATAATGATCAAGGAACAGAAAAGCCGACAGTCAATTCCAGACTGGCAGTTCGCCCAATAAAATGTGGAAGCATAGCACTTTGTTATTTCCTCCAGATTGTTCTGAATAGCCTTAAGTAACATTCAATGGTGTTGTTACAGGACAAATAAAAACATTTCCGGATTTTTCTGCCCCTTATACGACACACAAGTAAGCTAGCTCCTAAGGTAACAGGTCCAGGTCCAGGTAACTCCTTGTATCTACTGAAAATCAATGCGTTTTAGCTCGGGTCATACTTTCACCAATTAATATCAAACTGAAAATCTACCCTTCGCTTTCTTACCAGTTCTTTCTCCTAGCTCATTTTGATAAATAGGAGGATGGAGTACTCACGGTTTCCAGTAGACACGCGCGCACGTGGTACTGTAGCTTAGGTAGGTAGTTGCACGCACGCGTCACCCGCTACCCGCTACGTAGGTACTTCGGCGAAAAAAGTTGAGCACGATGTTACACAGCAGCACTCCAGCCAGCTGAAATCAGTTGATAAGCACGATATTACGCAGTGAACATGGAGGATGACAGTGGATTGGAAATGGAATGGCTCGATGGCGGGACGTACCTTATTGCACTTTTTCAACACGGCTGAATCCGGCTTAGAAGATCCACTAATAGGTTCTAGCAATGATGGTTTAGAGGTGTTCGAGTTCTTCAATGAAAGAGAGTTGAAGAGTAGAAAAAGAGAAGAGTTTTATTTTGCGTTTTTTGATTTCTAGTTCAAAAATGGGCAATCGCTGGAGCAAGTGTCGCTGTGTCGTGTCGTAAGTCGTGCCGAAACTCGAAAAAGTTGTACTGACACGGTGCGGTGGGGCCCGATTGGTCCGCATTCCGCAAAATTCAAATATTTAAACCCGCGACCAATCAGAGGACAGAGACAGTGACAAGCGTGGGTGCGTTCACGCGAGTCACTTTGAGTAATAATTATCTCAGCCTGGCGCGCTTAAAGAACGTTATTCTTGAACACATGCTGCGAATGTTATTCTGTTATTTATGAGCTACGTAGTCTTTATTTTATTTTAATTATTTTTCTTCCCATGAACTTAACAAAATAAATAAAGCACATGTCTAGACCCGGCATTATAATTTTTCACACAAGCGTGGGTAGATCGTGGACAATCGTGGTAGTATTAGTATACCTACTGGTGAATTTAGATAAACTGTAAGCTGGCAAAGCTTTACAGACGTGATGGCTAACGGTACTACCTAACCACAACATTTTTTTTTATAAATTTTATAAGTAGCTAACAATTAGTTGAGAACGGGATCTGCCGAATGTAGCTACTAAGTAGTAAGTATAGCATTCAGTCACTAGTCAGTTGATGCGTGTGCGTCATAGCGAACGGATGACCGGTAACTATTGTAGCTCTTGATGTGAAATATGCGTTACAGAGTGTTTTTTTCGTAATAACTTGTTTTTTAACAGTGTCAATAAAATTGTGTTTTGCTATAACTAACATTTGAAGTGTTTCATCAGTCATTACAGAAAAAAGTGTTCTATTAACCTTATGACTAGAGTGTATAGCAGGAACTAGTTCACAAGTTAGGGTACATTTTTTTAAAACAGCTACAATTTTAGAGCTATGTATACTGCAAAATTGCTTTCTTGGGTCGATGTCTTTTGTTGTAGATCTCAAATAAAATATATAACTTAAGAGTGATGTGACGTTTCTAGTGATATTCGGTGTTGATAGTGCTTCTGCTGACCGTGAAGACGATGCCGTTATTTATGTGAGTACCTACTTTGAATTCAGTACCTCAGATTATTGTCGAGTTTTGGGAACACAAACTCAATGTCTTTCCTGTCAAAGTTCAAATTCGATTGCTAGCGAACTTTATTTATAAACGGAACTGACAGGGCTTTTTATTATTAAACGGGAAAAAAATAGATCGTTACCAAAAAAAAAAAATCGACGTAGGTCTGCCATACCCACAACACGATATCTTACTTATTTGTTTATATAATATTCAGTGCGTCAAACTTATCCAAATTCAATCAAATCAGTCCCCTAAAAAAACATCTTTTTTTTTTTTTAGACAGTCTTTTGATGATTTACGATTATTATTTTTTTTCGTTATAGTGTTTCTTTTAGGCATAATGTTAATATCATTCACTTCAACAAGTAGTCCTGTTTAGTTATTTTCTGCAAAAACACATGCAAAAATTCCATTCCTTTTGTTTGATTCTTACAGCAATTGGCGGCTCTCAAATAACAGTGTGAGTTGTATTAAAAACTCAGCCCTATTGCCTTGGCAGAAGTTTGTTTTTCCCAACACCTAACAATGATTTAGTCAATTTGCAGGTGCATCTCTAATAACACTGATACTTGATTACAAAATGTTGTCATATGTCCTTGACATAAGGTTGTTTTTTCCATAACAAGGGTTCAGTAAACATTTTATGCGCAGTTTCGGCGTAACTTTTATACAAAAGAACAAAAGAGTCGTGTTTATCTGTATGGCTCGTGCCGCCTGTGCTGTTATACTTACCAAATTTTAGCCAGCACAAAAAATATCTTTATTTCAAGGAAATAAGAGTAAGTTCTGAATACAGACGACAGTTTATTTATTGTAAAGTATCTTTTTTTACTTGTTCTATTTTCGCTAAATGAATATAGCGTCTATGTATCTACTAAAGCTTCAATTAAATGAAAAAAAAAAATGACAAAACATCTCGCCTGTAATCCCCGAAGGATTAATTAAGCAGAGGTCTACCTAAAGTTATACTACATTTCGCGAGTTATATTTAAGTCATATGTAATAGGGGGTGACCCTATTGCCATCAGCCGGGCATAAGTCCAGACTCCGTGGCTGCTTCTGAGAAATTCCTACTGGAATAATCTAATAACATTTTGCCCCACCTGGCAATTGAACCCAAGATTTCATTCTCAGCCGTAGCACTTGCGACTACTAGACTAAACTTGCGGAAAAAAGTTTATGTTAAAATTTTTTGGCTGAAAATTCAAAACTTAAAGTTTATTTATATGAATACTCAGGAAAATATATGAAGCCGGGCCCAAAAATAATTGGGAAAAGTCTAGGCAGATGATGATTATGACTCAGAAAATATATAACATTAACCCATCACGTCTGTGAAGTTCTGTTAATTAATTTATATTGTATACTAGCTGTTGCCCGCGAATTTCGTTCGCACGAAATTATTATAAAAAATTGTAACCCGATCCCCATTTTGAATAGGATTTTGTTACTAATTTCAAGGGTTTTATTTATTTTGCACGGAACCCTAATTCTTATTCTAAAATATAAGTAGCCTTAGGTAATTAAACCTTACAACATCAGCTATCTGCCAGTCAAAGTTTCGTCAAAATCGGTCGAGCCGTTTGGGAGATTAGCTGGAACAAACAGACAGACAAAAAATGTGTTTTTGGAAAGTACCATAAATACTTATAAATGAATTGCAATTAGATTCAAAGAGGATGCATAATTATACAGGATATTCGATTTGTCATAACCAGTTAGAAGACACTAGATTGCCCGTCTAATGGTAACCTTATAATGTTTACATAAGACAGTTTACTTCGTTCAGTAATTTGTAAGGCCTGAATTCTTGTCGCGCTGACGGTCGGTCGCGCACGGTCGGTCGCGTACGAGTATAGATTACAGTTGTGTTCTATATAATAATAATAATAATCATTTTATTATCAGGCAATTATGGCCCATAGATAAAATACACAAAATAACATTTTAACAACAATAATAAACTAATACATATTTTAAACCCTAAGAAAACTTAAACTAAACACGCAACGTTGTCGGCGTCGTGTTTCGCTGCGTGGTGTCGCGTAACCGCCCTCGGAAACGTCGATATACGACACCCTGCGGCCAAAAGTCCTCCTTCATGCAGGTCTGTAGATGGTGGGTTGGAACTCGTACCACGAATGACTTAAAGTTGATGTTGTGGCGCGATTCCAACCTTTCGACCCTCAGAGTCCAGTTGGTCTTCACTTTCAAATACTGCACCACTTCCTCAGTTGTAGTGGAGTGATGCAGACGTGAAAGGTACAGCTGCGTCGTAGGCACAGCAGGACGCAGCAGCATGTTGGGTCCGCTCGGTGCGGTACCGCACAGGTTACGAGGACAGGGCTTCTTCTTCCTCCTCCTTTCCACTTTAGTGAAGCCCTCCTCATCAACTTGGCTCGTTCTTGGCACGGAGCTACGGACCGCAGCCAGGGCTGGTTGAGCACCCATTTTCAACTTTTCCCCTTTCCTGGTTTGTCGATTAGGCTGCGACGCATCAGTTTTACCGCTGGCGACAATAGTAGCATAGGCACGTTTAGGGGTCGACGTACCTACGCGTGACGTATCCGCAGCCGGTGTTGTGGCGCGGGCGACGACGGCGGCGGGCGGCGCTTGCTCAGCGTTATCGGCAGCTGGTGACGCACTTGTGTTCGCCGATTCAAAACTGCCGATGGTTGCATTTTGCGCCCCTCGACGTGTGTTCACCTTTGAGGCCTCAGGTGACCCAATTTCCAAACCGACGTTGCGCAATAATGCTATTTCCGCACGCAGCTCGGTATTGGTTTTTTCTGAAACCTCCATTCTGGACTGCATCTTGGTCATTTCCGCTTTCAAGGTAGTGATGTCCTTTAGCAGCCGTGTAACGTCGACGTGATCGAAAGTGACGGGGGGCAGTTTACCTAGCTCCTTCGCCACGAAATCTGGAACGTCGTCCGGGTCCGTCTTCTTCAACATATCGATGATATCCTGAAGACTCTTCTCGGTTCCATCTCTGCGCCGAGAGGGCATCTGGTCCAGTTTTCCAAGAGACTGGAACAGCAATAGCTTCCCGCTGCTGATGTCATCCTCCTTGAAATTGGACCGGCAAATCTGCAGGATGCTCACCTCGTCCATGTAGTCGATGGCATGGACTGGGAATGCCAGCAATTCATTTACTATAAGTTGTTTTGAACTCATAGTTATAACGGGCAGCGGCTATGGCCGCGCAACACGCGAATAAAATTCGTGCCGTGCACAGTGGAAACACGTCCGTGTTGGAGCTAGCGCGCATCGCACTGCACCATACTGCGACGCTGACGTCAGCGGCGACCGACAGCCGTATTTTGTTCTCGCTGACGTCACGACCGACCGTCAGCGCGACAAAAATTCAGGCCTAAGATCTCAAGTATAAGCTTAGAGAATTATAATATTACGAGAGTTACTTTGCGTCGCTGTTAAAAACAGTGATCTTTATTGTTGGTCTCATATAGTTGCTTTTGGCTTGCAGTTTTCAGAGCAAATGTAACCGTTATAGTGCTGTCGTGTCACTCGTGCGTGTCGTATTAATATGAGTATTAGAGAGGCCTATGTATAGTAACAACTTTACTGGGCGGAAGGAGTACCGACGCGAAAACGGTTTCCGACGTATTCAGTACATCATTTGGACCCCCCCCCCCCCCCCACCAGACAGAAATTATTCGTCGGTTATTTTAAAAAAAAGTGTCTCTGCTACCCCGAATAAAAGGAAATCGAAAGTGGCGCTGGCGACAGAAGTTGTTTGGCTATCGATTGTCACGTGATGCGGAGGAATGAGGAAAATATCATGAATAAAGTTTTGATTATGAATGTGGATGGCTATAAGAAACGATGGATGGACTATGTGAAGGATGATATGGTTCATCATCATGGGGGTTTAGGTTTCCGCACTTAGTCCCTAAAGTGGACCATTGTGCGTGAGGGATGATATGGTTTGAAAAGAGGTGACTGCTGCGGTGACGAGTAACAGAGAAGCATGCAAGAAGAAAACATGCTGCTGCAACCCCAAATAAATTGGTATTAGGGTATGATAATTGATATAATACTGACGGAGGCCGACCTCAGACTTGCAAGAACTCAGACTTGCAAGAACCATGTTTGCGTAACCGCGAGGGCTCAGTCTTCGCGGTTATCACCACGTTGGAAACAAAAACGCTGTTAAACAACCCGCTGAAACGAACACGTTCTCAGTAATCCGTTGGAACCGAAACGACCGCCCTCGTACTTTAAGCATGTTTCCAAAAGGTGTGGCCACACCTTCAGACTGAACAACTTTCTCCAACTATACTTTTTTTTTTTTGCTTTTTTCTCTGTATTACACTAGCTTTTGTTTTTCTCGATTAAAATGTTGGTCTCACTGAGAAAGTGGTTCAGTTTGATGGTCTTTACCACATCCTTTCAGATATACGCAGTATGAATGAGTCATCTGCATCGTAAGACATGACTCTTGGTACGTAAGGCGGCGACTGGGAACAAACGTTGCCTGGAGACGTGAGAAACGTAAGCGCTGGAAACGTCGCGATGGGAACGCAAGACGTGATTGGCAAACATGATGGTCATAATGGAGATCACGAAGCTTCGCATGTGCTGACGTCGGCGCTCGTGTGAGTGTCTGCATAGTCAATGAAATGATTTAGTTTAGTTAGGTAGTTGACACGATTGTTTGGTGGTTGGGCCTGATTACGTGTAAAAACGAACATATTTTGTTTAGAAACAGTGCATGGATGATATGAAGGACAAAGGAGTAAATGATAGAATGAAATGATGGAATGTTAATTTTCTAATGCAATCTATATAATAATAATGTTAACAGAGGTATATGGGTTAATGCCTGAAATAAACGATAATATTATATATGACGTGGCGTGGTAGCGTGGCGTGACAGGGGAGAATGGTGGAAAAAAAGGACCGACCCCAAATAACATGGGACAAGGCCAGGAAGATGATGATGGGCGACAGCGGGGGGCGCGGCGCGGCGCGGGTGTGATCGCATCTAGCGAGTCCCGTCATCGGTGTGAGAAACGCGCTTCAATAAATTTTCACGCGGGTTAATTGTTTGCGATAATTCGGTTTATAAGATTTTATATGTTTATAAGGAAACTGACGTATCTAAGTTGATGAGAGTAAATACTGTATCCCTCTATATGTATAGCTTTCCAATTCTTATTATTATTGGTTTTCTATTAAAGTTCCCAGGTGGCTTGACTTTTTCCGACGCTGCCAATAATTTCAGTAATATTTCAACCAATTTACACAAAACCGCATGAAAAACCCGTTTCATATTTTCGGCTAGCTTGATCCTAGCGTTCTGTACACAGGGAAAAACCTCAGGTTAGCCAACATCCGCCGACACCCCGACCCTTGAAAATGTCAGGAGGGTCGGGGGTGCGTAGCAGCACGGTTCGGGGAGATCGCAGTAGTGAGAGTCTACTTCTCCCCGAACCGAGTTCCACAACTCTCTCGCAGAGTTGAGTGTCGTCGTGGGAAACCATTTCTTGCCCGTGCTTGTCCTCGGGGACTTCATCCCGCGAGGCGGTGAGCCTCCTTTCCGGATTGCCACCATGGGATCTGGAGGCGATAGTCCTCGCGTGCCTGCATGAATGGCGCGCGGAGGCGCTATGCCGGGGGGAAACTCCGCTGCCGCGGCAAATTGTCGCTCAGTGGACAGACTTCCGGCGGGATCTCATGGCGACATGGAGAGGGCGACTGTTGCAACCACCACGTGGTGGCCCCCGGCCACCGTAGGCGCGGGCCTGTCAAAAAAAGGTTAGCCAACATAGTAATATAAAAGGTTAGCCAGCTAGTAGTGGTAAAAATAAAATGTGAAAGGTACATTGTGTGAAAGGACTCGATATTGTATCGATATCTATTGCATGATTCTTTTGGCGCTTGAATGACATTTACGGTCTGTGGAACAAGGAACTTA
Organism: Xestia rhomboidea; assembly: GCA_963853795.1. Lineage (NCBI taxonomy): Eukaryota > Metazoa > Arthropoda > Insecta > Lepidoptera > Noctuidae > Xestia > Xestia rhomboidea. Next base: position 4,993,551 of record OY970786.1, read on the forward strand.
TATACTAACTGGAATGAGGACGGGCAACCCAAAAACGTTCCGAGCGAGAAAGCTTTGAAGCCACCATTTCTTCATGCACCACAATTTTCATCAGAGAAAGTAGACGAAAGATATTAAATTTATATTATTAAAACCCATATTTTATACCTTCTAACATATTCAAAAATAATATAATTGAAGATATAACTGACGACCCGAATGGCGCAGCGGTACTGAGGCTGCCTTACGTTCTTTGGGTCCCGGGTTCGAATCCCGGTAGGAGCAAATGTTTGTGTGATGAGCATGGACATTTGTTTCCGAGTCATGGATGTTTATATGTATACTAAGTATGTATTTACAAACAAAAAGTATCTATGTAGTATATCAACTATCTGGTGTCCACGACACAAGCCTCGTTGCTTAGTGTGGCACCTAGATGGCGCTGTGTGTAATGTCCAGCGATATACAACATGTAACATAATTAACGCACATCCTGAAATTACTTTGTTCAGAATCGTTTACTGAATCGATTTCTATAATTTTTAATATAGGTATTTTTTTATCCCAAAAATAATTAAAGCTACGTAATTTATAGTCACACTACCCTTGTATAGTCCCAACAAACTGAAATGGACCGTAACTCAAGGCAATAAGACTTTTAAAAGTGCAGTTTTATTTGTATTAATACAAATTCCACCATTCAATACAAAATAAATAAAAATGAACCTTATTTCAAGCAAGTTAAAGTCTTTACAAAAACAGTTGAAGTAAATTTGGCGATTTAACCGCAGGCACACACTGACAGACACTGGATACAAAGGAAACAATAGTTACCCATACCAACAAAATGCGAAATATGTCATACTTGTTTTCGTTCCCTTTCTCGTGCAAATTAAAAACCTGGGATAGAGCGAGATAGCCACCATGACACCCGTGGTGCCCGCGCTCTTTGTGATGAAAGCTAACTTAAATAAATGTAAACAATATTTAGTCACGCGCGACCCGGTAGAGAGTATGCAACTAGTTTTTTGCGTGCGATCTCTTTCGAATAATTGACACAAAATGTTCAGTGAAATGGTGCATATTAGTGAGGACTGTGGCACGGTGTGGTGTGGTGATAATGTGGTTCGAGCTGGCAGAACATTCAAGTGAACCAAAGGTATGGTACAAGAGTAGACCGCAGGGTTGGACTATGTTAGCTGCTACTTCGTGGCCATGGAACGTTCCGTCCGAACACAGCCATCGACAGGGGAGCCGATTGGCGTACACGTAGGTACTCGTTTTCAAAACGAAATATGCAATTAATTCGATGAGAATCCCCAATCAGCTGATTTTACGACCTTTTTTGTGGGGACGTGTTAAATCGTTAGTTTATTTTAGTGCGACAACAAGACGTGCCGAGGATCTAAAAAATAGGATAGTGAACGCTTTTAATAAAAAATGACGAAGTGCTTCCTAAATTAAAACATCAAATAAGAAAACAGGCATTGAACTTTTCTATTGAAGTTGAGTCGAGCGACGACGTTAACAGCTGTCTCGAACGCGAGCGAATACCTACTAGGCTAGCAAGACTCACAATGTCGCATACGTAGGTATGAGACCTACGTATGCGACTGTGTGCGTTCGTTGATTTGTGACTACAACATTCTTCCGGAATTAGGAAAACTATTTTATTAAATAATCATTGTCTAGACATGTTTAATTAAAAATTCAGTGCATGTATTAGGATTATAACATAATAAACTAATTGGGGTGTCTGAGGGTGTGCGTTAATTACGTTATATGTTATATAAATATATATTTTTAAAGAGATAATTTTGTTTAACAGCAGGAAAAGTTTCCTTTACTGTCCGCATAGTCTCTTTTGTCGATTTAGTTACAGATCTGCACGTTAACACCTATAGTTCCTGCACGTTTCCTACACAGCACTGAAAATTATAGTCCTAAAAAGACACTGTGCTAAAACAGAAAAGAGCAACATTTTGACTGCTTCTTTTAAAAATATGACTTTTATGGCGTTTACTATTACTACTTGGTTTGAAAAAGTTTGCACACCTACCTACACGAGTAGGTATTCATTCATTTTTTCTTGATTTATAGGTCTAGTTATGGAAAACGATGCAACTAATGATACGGAAGCTATGGTGTACATTGACAGTCAGGACGAGGACAACCCCGATGAAGGAGAAAGTTAGTATTTGAACAGAGATAATAATATTATGTCAATCTATCCTGTACGATTCAGAAAAGTGCATAGATTCGATTTTGTTCGGACACAAGTGAATCTGAACTGTAACATTACAGGCGAATGCTCGCGGTGAAGGAGCACCATAAAACGAAAACGTTAATTCAAGGAATTCCATGACAAATTCACTATTTCCTTTTTTCACCTTAGGCTGGCAACTTACACGACTTTTGTAACAGGAAGAGAGCGATGACGGATTAAAGGCAGAGCGGACACAAACCTTTGTTTCATTCTTTGATAGTAACTTATTCTTAACTTTTTCATTCATTTTATTGTTACAGTTGTTGTGTTTTATTGTTATTGTTATTACAAATGCACAGATCATAGACATACTACAGAGTGAATTCAACATCTGTGTCAAATCCAGTTACGATCTTGAAGTGAACATTTACATTGAAATCACTAAGAAATACTTAAACGATTGGCCACAATGGACAGAATTGGTACGTATTTCAACAAAACTTAATAACATAGGGGATTTTGAAGCTGTCACAAAAGTTTTCAACCACAAATAAAAGAATTTAAAAGAGTATTTAGGTGTGATGTTAGAAGCTGCGAAACCTTTGGCTAAAGAAGCTGTGAAGTCCATAACCCTTGAGAATACCAAGATGGACAAGACAGACTCAAGTGACGTTGTAATGGAAATACAGTGTACTAAAGATCAACTCAACCACCTATTCTTCCGGAAACCGCAACTAGACCGTAATAACACTGTCTTTAACTGTACGAGTGTTGTTCCATCACATATCTCTCCCAAAAGCTTATCATCCAAACAAATTCTTAATGGTTGGTGCGTGAAACTGTTCATAAATCTACCAAACTTTTGGTTTGTGAGAGAAATTTCATACAAATTGAAGCATGTTTTGGTTAATAAAGTAAGAAATGAGACTGTTGTTAGCCATGTCAGTTTACCAACATGCTTGCAAATGCAACAACGTGATCACATTGGTAAAATTTTAAAGTGCTATAATCGAGATGCAATCCTTAAACAATTCATTAATATTCTAGTCGAGTGTGCGACTGAAAGTTACGAACTGTATGTTACCGTATTTTCAATTTTTGCCATTTTAATATCTGTTCGCGACGAACGTCACCAAATCCAAGTGTACATAGTGTTTTTACCATAAACATATAGAGTCAGTGATATGGGCAATAACAGTGACAAGTAAATGAGTGAAACAGTGCATTAGAATAAGCAAAACAGTCATTTACGTACGCGCTAGACTCACATGTACTCGCAAGTGGAGCTTTAAAGTCATAATTTAACGTAATCCAGGTAGCCTAAGTTGCGACCTAGGCCTGGATATAGTATTTTTGTTTAGAATAACTTAGACCCTTCAGGAAAATCACTTGCAGAGAATGTGACAGTCTAACGCGTCCATCTTCATTTTAACGTGTAAATTTCGTCTAACAGACTGACAGTTGAAGGATCATTACAGGCTGAAAACCATAGACTCGTAACTATAAACAGTAAAACTCGATAGGTCATATACTTTCCTAGTATATGGCAATTATATGCTTACGGTCTCAATGACGGTTTTCATGAAAACTCAGCTGAAAAGATCCTTCAATCAGCCAAAATTAGAAAGATTGTGTAGTTTCTAGTTTTATTTGATTACAGACAATAAAGATAATTTTATTTTTGTACCAGTAGATAGGTAACTGTACCTAAGCACAAAGTTATATTTTTTGTTAAAATTGTAAAAATTATAGAGGAATAATTTAATAAAAATTTCCAAAATCAGGAATCGATTCATGTCTCTCGTTACAGTATAGTCCCGGGGTACAATAGAGAACCAAAATTCTGATAGAATCGTAGTCATCAGTACGGCAAATATGCCTCTATAACAGTAAACAAACAGTAAAAAGTAGCGCGGAGAAAGTCCTGAAGTTCCGAATCGCTTCCTGAACAGTTATGATAGTTTATCAGTGTTATTATTCCCAGTAACCCCCTTTCCCAAGTAACAATGTCTGAGGTAGCCTGAACCTACAGGTGTAGGACGTCAGCGCCGTCTAGGAGCGAAGAACACGTGCGCACAGTGCAGTATACATAGGCACATAGTCCGTTAGGTACACGCATACATCCTCGCGCCCAGCGATCACGCTCGTCCGGCTCACTATATGTTTATGGTAAAAACACTATGTACACTTGGATTTGGTGACGTTCGTCGCGAACATTTCTCCCTTATAAACCCCTATAAACTTTCATAACTGTTCAGGAAGCGATTCGGAACTTCAGGACTTTCTCCGCACTACTTTTTACTGTTTGTTCACTGTTATAGAGGCATATTTGCCGTACTGATGACTACGATTCTATCTGAATTTTGTGTCTCTATTGTACCCCGGGACTGTACTGTAACGAGAGCCATGAATCGCTTCCTGATTTTGGAATTTTTTATTAAATTATCTAAATATATAAAAGAAGAAACTGACAGACTGACTGACTGACTCATCTATGAACGCACAGCCCAAACCGCTGGGTCTACAGATTCCAAATTTGGCAAGTAGGTTCCTTATGTGATCTAGGGGTGCACTAAGAAAGGATTTTCAAAATTCAACCCCTAAGGGGGTTAAACGGGGCTCCAAAGTTTGTATGAGAAAACCAGATTAGTTAGACTATTCTATTCAAAACTTCGCAGGAGTGCTCCTATTGATAAATAAGTAGAAACGGGTTTCAGGTTTTTTCAGAATTCAACCCCTAAGAGGGGGAAATGGGGTGACAAAGTTTAAAAATCAATGCACAGCCTAAACCGCTCGGTCTACAGATTCCAAATTTGGCAAGTAGGTTCCTTATGTTGTCTAAGAGCGCACTAAGAAAGAATTTTTCAAAATTCACCCTCTAAGGAGGATAAACGGTGCTCTAAAGTTTGTATGGGGAAACAAGATTAGTTAGACTATTTTATTCGAAACTTCACAGGAGGGCTCCTATTAATAAGTGATTAGAAACAGGTTTCAGGTTTTTTTAGAATTCAACCCCTAAGAGGGTGAAATGGGGTGACAAAGTCTGAAAATCAACATGGGTATAGTTTGTATGGTGTATCGGGTCAGGTGTATTACAAAAACAACGATTTTAAGATTGAATATGGCGGACCTGAAATACCATCATCCCCTGTTGGGGTGCGATGGGGTTGAAATGTCTAAAAATCAATATGGGTGTTGTTGAGAAGTACAGCTAGCTAAACATTATTACCTGATTGTATATAACAGTAATAAGTAGGTTTTATAGTATATAGGTATATAAAATGACTGCCATATACAGGAATTAATAGCTTTTATGTGAATAACCTGAAAGATAAAGCATTAATGTAGCTGTAAATAGTAATAATAGGTGCCCTGTGACATAGGACAACGTAATTCGATGTAATAAATATAACATGTAAGGTAGAAACAGGAGAAATCAGCCATTTACTTTGAAAATTAATAGGTAAAATTGTAAGAATTAGTTTGACAAAGTTCCAACGTTAATCGTAACAAACGCGCTGATTGGTCGAGAAGCCCCCATTGTATTCTACATCCGGGTGCATTGGGCGAGTCCATTTGAAATTAGGTCACAGGGGTGAGGAACGGGGAGTCGGGAGACGAAGAAATTCCGGCTTCCGCGCTACCGATAGGCGAGTGAGCGGTCACAAAACGCAGGCCAACCACTACTTGCGCCTATGTGCAACAATATAAATTAGGCGTTTCGCGTTTAGGCGCTACTGGGCAGCCCCCCTAGCCCTCGGCCTTCCAACCAGGAAGAGGAGAGTACAATCGACACCCTCCTGAGGCCGACTGCTTAGCAGCCGAGCTCAGGTCAGCTAAGGACCTGAAACAGATATGGGATGTATACGCGAAATATCCTAGGATAGCGGAAGCCTATGTGCAACAATATAAATTAGGCGTTTCCGGGCGCTACTGGGCAGTCTTCAGTCAGCAGTCCTCAGTGTATCTTCAAACTTACTCAGTATATTTATGTCGTCGTAATTCAGTGCAAGTTAATACTAAGTCTGTATTCGTGATTATTTTGTGTCTCTAAAGTTTTTTATATAAATTGTTGTGTGTTAAAATCAGTGTAAATAGAGTCAATATACAGTTTTTTATTAACTCATCTTCAGTGTTCTTATTTAATCAACCCTGCGTCCTGCGTTACTCTACAATTTGGTCCTTCGAGCGCCGGATCTGTTAAGAACTGAAAATGAGTGAAAGAAGCACCATTACGACAAGGAGTAAGTTGCGCAAAGTAGAGGCCGACATGAACAAGCGGAGAGAGTTGGAAGCTGACTCTGGGGTCCCGTCTGAAAGGGCTCCAGGCTCACCTTCTGTTGCACCTACTACGACGTCGGGTCGAGTCCCTGTGATCCCACTGGCGGGAGGTCGAGTTATAGACCACAGAGAATTGTTCACGCCAATGAGATCGGAGAGAACACACAGGGCAAGATCCGGGACAAGCCACGTCTCCTCGAAGATCGGTCACAGAAGTGCCGATTTCCTTCGTCGGAGGGTAGAGTACGAGGCTGAGCGTGAGTTAGTGCGCATGAAGGAACAACTAGTCAAAAAGAAGCTTGAAGTCGACCTCGCTGAGATAGATGCCGCAGCCGAAGAGGACTTAGGCTCAGATGAGGAGGGGACAACGCGTCGCGTAGAAGAATGGGTTACAGAATCGGCTCCCGTTGAAAGGGAAACTCACGCGTCCACAGTGTGTCGCGATTCTTCGCCGCCCCGTCAAGTGTCCGCGCCCTCCCGTGAGGTGACAGCGCCCGCGCCGCCGCCTGAACAAGTATCTGCGCTCACACAGTGTGCGCCCGCGTCCGTACAGTTCCGCGAACCACCGTACCTAGGGAACGTTACGTCCTTAGCTACGGCCAGTGCCCCGCGAGTTAGAGAGCAGGCTAGAGATGCGCCTGAGTGGGGAAATACGTTCGCCGACGACGCAGACAGAAGCAGGTCACGTGACAGGAAAATAGACCAGTTGGCAGACGCTATAACAAATTTAGCACGTCCGCGGCCGGTACCCAGACAGGCCTATGAGTTGCCGGTTTTCAAAGGCGACCCAGCAGAGTGGCTGTCATACAGGAATATGTACTATGACACAACAATAATGTACGAGTTCAAGCCACACGAAAACTTAGCACGCCTGAAAACGTCGCTACAAGGCGATGCAAAGCTAGCTGTAGAGGATTTATTGCGTACCTCAACTAACCCAGTGGAAATAATGAAGACGCTCGACGAAGAGTTTGGGCATCCGAATCTAGTGCTTGAGTGTGCCCTGAAGAAAGTTCGCGCGTTACCTAAAGTAACTGAGAGTGGCCGCGAACTCAGAAAAATTTCAACAACTGTGAGAAATTGTGTGTCGCTCCTGAAAAGTGTTAAAGCTGTTGGATACTTGAATAATCCGCAACTAGTGAATGAACTTTTAAACAAGCTTACAGCTGTACAGCGCGCTCAATACGGCGATTACGCAATGGGCATGGCTTCGAACCAGGGCATAGATGTGCGAGTTTCACCAAGTTTAGAAATACTCGCAGAATTCCTAAGCCATCTAGCCCGTGCCACGTCATATTATGTGCAGATGGAAATGAGTGCGCCCACACCGGCGACTAACGCCGCTAAGACCCGAGCTAATGTACAGTTTGTAAAGCCGCCTAGAAATACTCAACGCGTACACGTTCACTCGGACACTGACCAGCCAGTTAAGGAAACAGAGGAGCCATGCACGTTATGTGGAAAGGAACACAAGCTACCTAAGTGTGAGAAATTCACTGGGTTGAGCGTCAACGAGAGGTGGCAACACGTCAAGCAAAATAAATTATGTTTTAAGTGCATCGTGAAGAAACACGGAAAGAATTTCTGTCGTGCAAGTAGGTGCGCGTCGTGTAATTACCCGCACCACATATTGTTACATGCCGACAAGAAGCACGAGAGCGAGAGCGTCACAAACGTTAGCGATTATACTGGGAAGGCGTTACTGAAAATAATGCCTGTAAATGTAACAGTGAACGGTGAAGACAAGCATTGTTATGCCCTACTGGACGACGGGGCAACCGTATCGCTGATTGACGATTCGTTAGCTAAAAATGCAGGTGGTAAACAAGTACCACTAACTTTACACAGTGCGCGCGGTCAAGAAATTATCGACGAAACGTCAAGAGCTGCTAATCAGCCAGGAGACTCGCCGAGGGAAATCTGGTAAGCCAGTTGCCTCTTTGACCAGTTTAGGGTGGGTTGTGCACGGACCTGTAGGTAGTTATCAAGACACGAGCGAACATTCGTTGAATTGTGTAGTAGAATCGACTATTGACTTACACGAGATAGTTAGAAAACAGTTTGAGCTAGAATCCATAGGTATTTCAGAAGTGCCTAGAAAGCACAAAGATGTAGAAAGAGCTAAGGCTACTTTAGACTCCACAAGCCGTCAGACAGAGAGCGGTGCGTGAGAAGTAGGCCTGTTATGGCGTCAGGACAACCTTCAGTTGCCTAACAATTATAAACAAGCACGTCAACGTCTAGCGAGTATAGAGCGTCGATTGAATAAAGATGCTGTGTACGCATCAGCCTATACAGCACAAATAGATAGGTTGATAGCAGAAGGGTACGCGAGTAAGGTAGAGGGTGGCGTTAAATCCGATTCGGTTTGGTATTTACCCCACTTCGGGGTAACGAATCCAAATAAGCCGGGAAAATTGAGATTGGTTTTTGACGCCGCGGCTAGCTACAATGGAACCTCATTAAACGATAAATTATTGACTGGACCTGACTTGCTCAATTCCCTATTAGGCGTGTTGTTTAAATTCAGGTTAGGGCCCATCGCTTTCACTGGGGACATATGATATGTTCCTGAGGGTTTTAATTAGAGAGCAAGATAGAGGGGCACAGTTATTTCTGTGGACGTCTAGTGGTAATAAGGAGCCTGACGTGTACGTCATGAACTCAATGATATTTGGGGCTGCGTCATCACCTACATCGGCCATTTATATTCTTAATAAGAACGCCAATCAACATAGAGAAATGTACCCCGATGCGGTAGCCGCCATACATGAAAAACATTATATGGACGACTACCTAGACAGTACTTGGTCTGCCGCGCAAGCTAACGACTTAATAGAGGGAGTGACTCACGTCCACGCTAGAGGCAGGTTCAATATACGGGGGTGGGTGACCAACTCTCCAGAGCTGCGCGACAAATTAAAAACAGAAATGCCTGACCGAGTGTCATTAGACAAAGGCGAAGGTGCCACAGAGCGCACACTAGGTATGATTTGGTCGCCGACCTCAGACCAGCTAGCCTTTGACCTATCGTTTAAGAGTTTACCTAAAGCCATAGTAGAGGGACACGTTGTTCCAACAAAACGAGAATTCCTTCGCTTCATCATGTCGATCTTTGACCCCTTAGGTTTCTTGTATCCGTGTGTCATACAGTCACGCATCCTCATGAAAAGGATATGGCACACGGGTATTCAATGGGATGAAAAATTAAAAGATGCAGAAGCCAAAATATGGTTTGAATGGTTACATAATTTGTATCACCTTAAAGAGATATCTATACCTAGGTGGTACGGCTTACAGTTAGAGTACCTAGAATTACATGTGTTCGGTGACGCGAGTGAGTCCGCCTACGCGGCGGTAGCCTACATAGTAGGACTAAATACAATGGGAGATAGGGATGTCGCTATGATAATAGGTAAGGCGAGAGTAGCGCCACAAAAGGTAACATCCATTCCACGCTTAGAGCTGCAAGCGGCTGTGTTAGCCTGTAGACTAGCTGACACAGTTATAAAAGATTTAGGTACGAAAATAAACAGTGTACATTTATGGACTGACAGTAAAACTGTCCTTAAGTGGATAAATTCAGACGCATTAGAGTTTCAAAGGTACGTGTCACACCGCTTAGCCGAGATAGATAAGAGGTCAGAGAGGGCCAATTGGCGCTGGTTTCCATCGGCGATGAATCCCGCTGACAAAGGCACCCGGATGGAATGGCCTAACAATAGTGATGAGTGGTTGTCGGGTCCCTCTTTTCTTCGCTGCCCACAGGAGCAGTGGCCGGCCGACACCGAGCTCGACGCGGTGGCAGAACAGGAACTGGAGCGCGTGCAGCGGGTGCAGACCGTTGCAGCACAGGCCGAGCCGTTGCTACGGTACGAGCGGCTGCCTACATGGACGCGCGCCGTTAACGTTATGGCACGTGTACATATCTTTACAGAACGATGCCGCAAGCGGCGTCAGACATCTACAGTGTCAGTAGACGACCTGTACGAGGCCGAGTTACGCCTCCTACGTCTAGCGCAGGCGGAGAGCTACGCAGCGGACATAGCGGCGCTGCGAGAGGCTCGCCCACTACCTCACAACAGCAAACTACGAGCATTGGACCCTATGCTGTTTGAAGATGGGCTGGTAAGAGTACGCGGCAGGCTGGGTGCCTGCAACGAGCTCAACTTCGGGGAGCGCCATCCTGTCATCCTGGATGGGAAACACGCGCTCACGCGGCGCCTCCTACTCAAGTACCACGTGGAGGCGCTACACGCGAATCAAGAAACTGTAGTAAACAGAGTCCGCGAGAAATATTGGGTAACTAATCTGCGGTCAACAGTCAAGGCCGTCACCGCAAGCTGTCAGCGGTGCCGACTAGAGAGGGCCAAGCCGGTGACACCCAAGATGGGTGACCTTCCGGTGGCAAGACTGGAAGTGACGAGAAGAGCATTTGTACACTGTGGGGTCGATTACTTTGGCCCCATGGAGGTCGCGATCGGTCGGCGCAGGGAGAAGAGGTGGGGCGTGCTATTCACTTGCCTCACCACCCGCGCCGTCCACCTGGAGCTGGCGGCCTCGCTGAGTGCCGACTCAGCCATCCTGGCCCTGAGGCACTTGATTGCGCGCCGCGGGCAACCGTCAGATATGTATTCTGATCGCGGCACAAATTTTGTCGGGGCGCACGCCGAGCTACGCGCGGCACTGCGCGACATGGATCATGACAAGCTGAGCAGCGAAGTTGTTGGGCGCGGAATTGCCTGGCACTTCAACCCTCCGGCATCCCCACACATGGGTGGGTGCTGGGAGCGACTGGTGCGCTCAATCAAGAACGCACTAAAGGCAACGCTACGAGAGCGTGCCCCCCGCGAGGAGGTCCTTTACACCCTCCTTGCAGAGGCCGAGCTGATCGTTAACAGCCGACCTCTCACGTACGTGAGCAGCGACGTCGAGCACCCAGTGGTGCTGACCCCGAACCATCTCCTGCTGGGCACTGCTGCGGGAGATGCACCGTGCACGCGTCGGCATGCCGCCGACCTGGACTCACGCCGCATGTGGCGCCGGCTGAACGCGCTGGCCGACCTCTTCTGGAGGCGCTGGCTGCGCGAGTACCTGCCGACGCTTCAACGACGCAGCAAGTGGACAAGTGACGTTCCAAACGTGAAAGTGGGTGACGTGGTAGTGATTACGGACGCTAGTAAACCACGGAACCAGTGGACCAAAGGGGTCATTCAAAGTGTCTATCCTGGTGCAGACTCTATAATAAGAGTGGTAGATGTAAGAACCAATCATGGGGTCCTGCGTCGACCTGTTGTCAAGGTGGTTGTACTTCCCACAGACGGAAATGTAGTCGGATGAACCCTCCTACAGGGGGTGGAAATGTTGAGAAGTACAGCTAGCTAAACATTATTACCTGATTGTATATAACAGTAATAAGTAGGTTTTATAGTATATAGGTATAAAATGACTGCCATATACAGGAATTAATAGCTTTTATGTGGATAACCTGAAAGATAAAGCATTAATGTAGCTGTAAATAGTAATAATAGGTGCCCTGTGACATAGGACAACGTAATTCGATGTAATAAATATAACATATAAGGTAGAAACAGGAGAAATCAGCCATTTACTTTGAAAATTAATAGGTAAAATTGTAAGAATTAGTTTGACAAAGTTCCAACGTTAATCATAACAAACGCGCTGATTGGTCGAGAAGCCCCCATTGTATTCTACATCCGGGTGCATTGAGCGAGTCCATTTGAAATTAGGTCACAGGGGTGAGGAACGGGGAGTCGGGAGACGAAGAAATTCCGGCTTCCGCGCTACCGATAGGCGAGTGAGCGGTCACAAAACGCAGGCCAACCACTACTTGCGCCTATGTGCAACAATATAAATTAGGCGTTTCGCGTTTAGGCGCTACTGGGCAGCCCCCCTAGCCCTCGGCCTTCCAACCAGGAAGAGGAGAGTACAATCGACACCCTCATGAGGTTCCAGGTGTTTATCTCACCTGAGGCCGACTGCTTAGCAGCCGAGCTCAGGTCAGCTAAGGACCTGAAACAGATATGGGATGTATACGCGAAATATCCTAGGATAGCGGAAGCCCTTCGTAACCTCAACCAAACTCAGTAATGGATATCACACCCGTAGCATCGTGCACCCAACCCCGGTCCCTAAAGTTAGGCTTTTTTAATGCTAATGGCATGGGAGGGCAACGCGACGAGATCGCGTCCTTCCTTCGCGATTATCAAATAGACATTTTCCTCATCCAAGAGACTTTTCTAAAGCCCAGCAATCGTGATCCTAAAATTGCCAACTATCGTTTTGTTCGCAATGATAGGACACGTTGTCACAAAGGCGGTACGCTCATCTACTACCGCAAGGAACTGCACTGCATCCCAATCGACCCCCCTCCCCTAGAATCCCTACTGGAGGTTTCAATCTGTCGGCTAGCCATGACAGGTCATCAACCGCTTCATATAATGTCTGCCTATATGCCCCCCTCAAACACGTCTGAGAATCATAACCTCCTGGTTAATGATCTCACCAAACTCTTCGGCGTGAGTGGTTCCGTTATCATAGCGGGCGACTTCAACGCCAAACATCCCGCCTGGAATAGTAGTATGACTAACCCGAGAGGGAGAGTCGTCTGCGATCTAGGCCAGACCATCAACTTCGATCCCATTGCTCCTATGGAGAACACGCACTATCCCGACACCACTAGTCATCGTCCCGATGTGCTCGATATAGCGCTGCTCAAGAATGTTAGCCTTAGGTTACATTTAATTGAGACGCTACACGAGCTTAACTCTGACCACCGCCCAGTGCTCATGCACCTAGTTTCTCGCTCGGGTATCTCTGACCCTAGCCAACCCACTCCTACCACCCTAATAACCGACTGGAAGAAAGTAAGCGATATGCTGAAATCCGACACGTCACCGCACCTAGACGGTATCCCCGACCACATTGTCTCAGTCGCAGACACCGAGGCCGCTATCGACTCGTTTACAGTTCACGTGCAATCCATTTTAAAGGATTGCTCTCGGGAAGTCCCAGTGTTGAGTGATCAACGCTGGAAACTACCCGACGACATCCGTAAACTGATACGCGAGAAGAACGCGGCCATACGTGCCTATAACGTCTGGCCCTGCGATGAGAACAAAGCTCACATGCGTTATTTACAGCGTGCTGTAAAGAAGCGCACTAGTGAGTTTCGTTCGAATCAATGGGACAAGATGCTCAGCGAACTGGAGCCAACTCACCAAGCCTTCTGGCAACTTCAGAGGAAGCTGAGGTCCTCCGAGGAGGCCTCTTCTCCACCTCTCATACGTCCTGACAAGAGCGTCGCTTTTGACGACTCTGAGAAGGCAGAATGCCTGGCCGACAGTTTGGAATCACAGTGCTCCCCTAGCACCCTTCCAGTAGACAAGCAGCACCTCGATGAGGTGGATGCAGAAGTCGAACGAAGGGCTGCACTCCCTCCCGTAGAAGACCCCGACGATCCCCTCCCTCCGGTCACTGCAGACGAGGTCAAGGATATAATCGACAAGCTCAAGCCTCGGAAAGCCCCTGGCGCCGACGGCTTCACCAAAAGGATCTTTAAAACCCTCCCCGCTCAGCTCATAGTCCTTTTGGCAGCCATCTTCAATGGCGCCTTGAGCAACAACTTGTTTCCCCAAGTGTGGAAAGAGGCCACCGTCATCTTCGAGCTACAGGCCGATCAGTCTCCTGAGCGCGCTCGGCAAAATCTATGAGAGACTTATTTATAAGCGACTCAGAGATTATGCCGAGACAAAAGGCCTCATTCCCGACCAACAGTTCGGTTTCAGAACCGAACATTCATGCATACACCAAGTCCACCGCATCGTCGAACACTTGAGCGCTGGTTTCCAGCGTGGAGCGATGACGGGGGTGTTGTACTTCGACATAGCGAAAGCCTTCGACAAGGTCTGGCACAACGGCTTATTATACAAGCTGTATAAACTCGGTGTGCCGGACCGTCTCGTGCTCATCTTACGAGACTTTCTGTCGGATCGCACCTTCCGCTACCGCGTGGGAAAATCTCTATCTTCTCCCCACCCCATCCGAGCCGGAGTCCCTCAGGGCTCCGTCCTCTCTGCTCTAGTTTTCACGCTGTTCACCAGCGACATCCCAACGAACAAGAAAGTTCAGGTTGCCCTATTTGCCGACGACACGGCTATTTATTACACCGGCCGATCTCAGGTTTGCATCCATCGTGCACTTCAACAAGCCGCCGATTCACTCGGCGCTTGGTTTCGTAAGTGGAGGATCGAAGTAAACCCTGAGAAGAGCCAGGCTGTACTCTACCAGAAGTTACGCCATCAGCGACCGTCACCTGCCCCCATCACTATGTTCGGCAAGCCTATCCCTTGGGAGAAGCAAGCCAAGTACCTCGGTGTCATCCTCGACGAACACCTGACTTTCGCGGCCCATATCAAAGCAGCTCGTAACCGAGCAGCCTTTGCCATGGGCAGACTCCACTTCATGCTAGTCAAAAAGAGCAAGTTGTCACTCAAGTGCAAGTTGCGGCTTTACACGGCAGTTATCCGACCTATCATGACATACGCTTGTGTCGTATTCGCTCATGCCCATCCCCGCCACATCCACAGGATGCAGACCTTGCAGAACCGCTTTCTCCGTAAGATCACCGGAGCCCCCCCGTACGTCCGTAACGATAGTCTTCACCTAGATCTTAGAATCCCCACCATTCAGCAATTCATGAAACGTCTTGCAAAGCGTTTTTTCGACTCCTCTACTAAGCATAGGAACCCCCTGATCGCATCGGCCGCCCGATACGACCCATCGCGTATCAGCTCAGTCCGCCGTCCTCGGCACACTCTTGTCACCCCCGACGACGCTATTACCCTCTTACAGGAGAGTAGCAAAGACACCAGTACCGTACGTAGAAAATACAGATACAAACCGAAGACATACCGACCTCGCCGCCGAGGTCCGGCGCGTAATCCCCGTTCAATTCCCCCCCGACCCTTGCTAGAGCCAGCCCGCGATGCTGAGCCAGTAATTTCAAACGAGCCCCTAATTAATGACACTCAGATCCAGCCTGTCCCTTTGCTGCCCCCAGCGACGCCCTAAGCCGAGGTTCGTACCCCACAGGGGGTGCCCTTAGGCGTGGTCGCTTAGTTTTTAGTTATCATGCCCCTGGCTGGAGGCCTTAGTTTCAAGGCATCCACAGGTATAGTCCGGTTAAGCAGTAGCCAGTCTCTTCTAGACTGAACTGCGAGATGCCATTCCCAAAAAAAAAGAAGAAAGAAAGATTTTATACTGCGACTGAACTCCGTTTCGGTAGCACGTGTGTGTACTCTACGATTCCATAATAGCCGTCGTCATAATAGCCGTATTCCATATTCCGCCCAAGACAAGTGGTAAAGCCGCCAAGAAGTCTGGCAAAGCCCAGAAGAACATCTCCAAGACCGACAAGAAAAAGAAGAAGCACAAGAGGAAGGAGAGCTACGCCATCTACATCTACAAGGTGTTGAAGCAGGTGCACCCCGACACCGGTATCTCCAGCAAGGCCATGTCCATCATGAACTCGTTCGTGAACGACATCTTCGAGCGTATCGCCGCCGAAGCTTCCCGCCTCGCCCACTACAACAAGAGGTCGACCATCACGTCCAGGGAGGTGCAGACGTCCGTCAGGCTCCTGCTGCCCGGTGAACTCGCCAAGCACGCCGTCAGTGAAGGCACCAAGGCCGTCACCAAATACACCAGCTCCAAGTGAGCGGGCGGTCGGTAGCGCTAGCAAGAGCCGCCGCCGACGCTCCGTCTCGACGCCTCGCCTCGTGTGTGTGTGTAAACAGTGTTAAACCCAGTGCGCTTGCTCGTGTGCCTCGTTGTCTGCGATGCGTGTGTTAATTGTGCTAGTGTCTTCGTAATGTGCGTGCATGCATACATTCACTAATATTATGTGTGTGTGTGTATGTCATGTATGTACGTAACAGAGACACTGCGCACGATGCACGCGTCGCGAACGAACCACGACAAACGTCTGGACGCGCACGCCGCACACCGTGGGATGGCAGGAGAAACAACAAAAGGCCCTTTTCAGGGCCACAAATATGTTCATGTGATTATCAATTCACATTTCTGAAATTGGAATTCGTCAAAACGTTACTCACTTTTGGTTACATACTTACTACTTACCATAATTTTATAAGAATAAATATTCAAGTCTGTACAAGACTCCGAATCGCTCTGACCTAACCTACCCTACCTACCTACCTACCTACCTACCTACCTACCTAGAAAATAAACACAACACGCTCATTAAATTACTTCCCGCGTAAATGAGAATAGGATAGTAAATCCTAATCAATTGAGACGCAATCAAAGTACCTATCGCAGTTTTGACATTTAAAAATGCCTTTTCTTAGGTAGGTTAGGTACACAGTACATGCGTATAGTATATTTCCTTTCTTAGGAATGAGGAATAATACAACAATAATTATTATATTTTCCTTTTTTTTGTCTGTACAATGCTTCGTGTCGATTTATTTTACGAGTTCAGTTAGTTAGTTCGATGTACTGTAGAGGGCGCACGGGTGCGCGCGATCCCCTGCTCGCTACTTTGCGCCGGGTATAAATACAACCAAATGTCGGTGCTGCGTTTTTATTCACTCTCGTACGTTCGAAGCGTGTAGGTCCCCGCGCGAGCGTTGCGTGAATTTGTTCGTTTATTTCTCTGTTAGTAGTGTTGTTGTTGTTGTCGTTCCGTGTTTACGATGGCGCGTACCAAGCAGACCGCTCGTAAATCCACCGGTGGTAAGGCTCCGAGGAAGCAGCTCGCCACCAAGGCTGCGCGCAAGAGTGCACCGGCCACCGGTGGCGTTAAGAAACCCCATCGCTACAGGCCCGGCACTGTGGCCCTCCGTGAGATTCGTCGCTACCAGAAGAGTACCGAGCTCCTGATCCCTTCCGTTCCAGCGTCTCGTACGTGAGATCGCACAGGACTTCAAGACCGATCTCCGTTTCCAGAGTTCCGCTGTCATGGCGCTGCAGGAGGCTAGCGAAGCTTACCTCGTCGGTCTCTTCGAAGACACCAACCTGTGCGCGATTCACGCGAAGCGCGTCACCATCATGCCCAAGGACATCCAGTTGGCGCGCAGGATCAGAGGCGAACGCGCTTAAACTGCTGCTGCTGCATCGGCATACGTCACGATACACACGTTGACTGTGTGCAATTTGTGGCTGTGCGTTCACACAAAAGGCCCTTTTCAGGGCCACATATGTATCAGATTATAAAATGTTTCTTTACATCAGAAGTCGCAAAAACGTAACCGTTACTTACCTACCTACCTAACTTATTTACATTACCTAACATAAGAATGATGAAAGTCCAGCAGAGAACAAGTACACACACAAATGCGATTCCCATAATTATAGTACCTACCTACCTACCTACCTACCTACCTACTTACTTACTTACTTACTAAATGATTCATATTCTTCTCGTTATATATTTACCCATATAGATCTCATGCCTTTATGTTGTACATATCGACCCATTAAGTACATTATTATTATTTATTTACTTACTTACTTACTTACTTACTACCAATATTATTACTTAATATTATAATAAAACAAATGCAATTTCGAAAATGCTAAAATGTAATGCGCGCGACGAAACAACGTAGAACCAACCAACCAACGACGAGCATCGGGTCGCCTCGCCCCCCGCGCCTCCCGTCTCAGTCCCACCACACGTACAGTATAAATAAAACCCGGGGTCGGTTCTGCTTAAAGTTACAGTCGTCCGCGTTCTTCGTGCGCGCACACCCGTGTCGGAGTTTTACTATCGTGTATTACTTTGAAACCCCACTGCTGAGAAGATGACCGGTCGCGGTAAGGGAGGAAAGGGTCTGGGAAAAGGAGGAGCCAAGCGTCACAGGAAGGTACTTCGTGATAACATCCAGGGTATCACGAAGCCCGCCATCCGTCGTCTGGCTCGCAGAGGCGGCGTCAAACGTATCTCCGGTCTGATCTACGAAGAGACTCGCGGTGTGCTCAAAGTGTTCCTTGAGAACGTTATCCGTGACGCCGTCACTTACACCGAGCACGCCAAGAGGAAGACCGTCACCGCCATGGACGTCGTCTACGCTCTGAAGCGCCAGGGTCGCACCCTGTACGGTTTCGGCGGTTAAACGTGTACGTGTGTGTGTGTGTGTGTGTCGTCGCCTGTGCAACCAGCAACTCTACATACCGCGTGTGTGTTCGACCATGCGTGTGTAGATGCGCACATCAAAAAAAAGGCCCTTTTCAGGGCCGCATATGATTCGAAACAATAAAAATGTTTCTTTAATGGAGTTCGTCAAAAAACGTACATACTATTTATATGCTCACTACTTACTTACCTACCTGTACCATACAGAAAGTTTTGGAGTTGGGTGGAGACTTATTACTAGATACAATGAAACACTAAACACACTACTCTTACCAACTACTACTAATATTCGTTTACCTCCTTCTCCGTCAGTCAGTCCGTCCGTCCGTCCGTCTATCAGTCAGTCAGTCAGTCAGTCAGTCAGTCAGTCAGTCTGTCTGTCTGAATGAACCTGAAAAATAAAATAAAACATTAGAGACCCTAACACATTTGTGTACAACACAAATAAATCTATCTACCTATCCGTTCGCTCGCCCGCCCGTTCGACATTGCGCGTGCAGTTTGTTTATGTCGTGTTATTACGCTGTAGTTAGGTACCTACCTACCATAAAGATACACTGTGTATTATTCTGTGAGCTGTATGCCATTTACTTGTTATTTCGCGTATGTTTACTGCGTTACGAGCATTGCGGGCTTGCTGCCTAGCTAGTGTATAGAACGCCGTGTGTGTACGTTACGCGGTAGGTGTATTGGCGCGGGCCCGATCTGTTGTCTGTTGTCGTTTACACACACTTTAATATACACACTTTCTGATGCGATAATCGCAGTCTTCACACTGTCGACACTCCTCGAAGGGCGCTCTCGTCTAGTTTTTAATATTAGTATATTAATAGGTTGCACGTCCTGGACGGAGTCGTCCGTCCTTAGCGGTTCGGCGCTCGCGGTGTGTTTTACGACGCTCCACTTTTACGTCGATAATACCTTCGCGACGCCGTGTGATATCGACGATGTCCTGTCGCCACACAAGCTCGATATCCTCCTTGTTGACGCGTCGACCTCTATCCCGGCTAACTATCAATTTTATAGAGAAAATAACGTTTTGAACTCGACCCGACCTACGCTTCGTACTCACTCGTCAAAATAAAACTCCGCCACGGTCCGAACGGGCACAGCACTCCGCATGCATTCGCACATCCGCATGCTCCACTTCATGAACTATCCGAAACCGCAAACGCCCGTCGCCCTGCGACCCGTTGACTATTCTTTTTCTTTGTTTTATTAGATACGTGTTAGTGAAAACTTTCAAGCGTTCATACGAGAAAACGTCGCGCGACATCACGGCGCTCGTTACGGTAAAGTTCCGTCGTACTTGAGCGTACGTATACGAAATTTGTAAATCCTATAAGTGGCGACATCTAAGTCTCTCTCTCCTCTTATAATAATCACAATTTATTATTATCGTGTGTGTACGTGTACTCTCCTGATCAATACGAAATGGCAGACACAGCAGTCGCTACCGAGGCTCCGGCACCCGCTACACCAGCGAAGAAGCAGGCGAGGCAGGCCGGCGGCGCAGGCGCCGCGAAGAAACCGAAGGCGAAGCCGACCCATCCCAAAACATCCGAGATGGTAAACAACGCTATCAAGGAGATGAAGGAGCGCAGCGGATCTTCCCTGCAGGCTATCAAGAAGTACATCGCCGCCCAGTACAAGGTCGACGCTGAGAAACTGGCTCCGTTCATCAGGAAATATCTGAAGAGCGCCGTCGAATCCGGCGCGCTGATCCAGACCAAGGGCAAGGGCGCCTCCGGTTCCTTCAAGCTCGAGTCGAAATCGGCCGCGTCCAAGAAACCCGCCACCGCCGCCGCCGGCAAGGCCGCCGGTAAGGCGACCGCCTCCGCGGCCGCGAAGACCAAGAAGGCGACCGCCACGGCAGCCGGAGCAAAGACCAAGAAGGCAGCGGCCGCCGCCGCGTCCGCCTCTGCGGCTTCTCCATCCAAGGCAAAGTCGTCGGCAGCCGCCGCTAAGGACAAGAAGGCCGCCGCCGCCGCTAAGAAGAAGCCTACACCCAAGAAGGCCGCCGCCCCCGCCAAGGCGAAGGGCGCCGCCGCTCCGAAAGCTAAGAAGACCGCCAAGCCGCCAACCAAGAAACCTAAAGCGCCTAAACCCAAGAAGGCCGCGGCTACACCAAAGTCTAAACCGGCAGCCAAGAAAGCGTCCGCCGCTAAGAAGTAAGCAACGGTCGCGCGTTCGCGTTACACCGGCGACGACGACGACGACGACGACGACAGCGGCGCAGTCGGCTGAACACCAGTGTGTGTGCGTGCGTGCGTCTTGCCTACTGTGCGTGTGCGTGTAATACCTACCTACTCTGTTTGTGTACGTGTATGTGTGTGTATTACGCACGGTCGGGAGGCGCGCGTGTGCTTTTTGCGTTCATCATCATCAACGTCCAACCGCGCGCACGTAGTACGTACGCGTCCATCGTCCTCGGGAAAAGAGGGTGCGGAACGCGCTCTACGTGTCTCGAGCTCGTCACCTCCGATGGCCTCATTCTTTAGAAGCAACACAACAACAACAAGAACAACAACCACGGCGGCACGGCAGGCACCGAGATGCTTACGAGTTGCGTGCATGCGCTCTCAATCGCAGCGCTCTCCGAGCGCACACCAAAAAGCCCTTTTCAGGGCTAACAAAACTATCATGAATATGAACAATATTCATTTCTTTAATACGGAGACGGTCAAAACGTAATAACACAACATTATAGTACCTAAACAAACAGGTACCTCCCTTCCTTCCTTCCTACCTACCTACCTACCTACCTATAAAGGATCGTAGTTACTAGAGGCTCTATTCGCAGCCATGCATGGTTCTACTGTATGCATGTATACTTACTACATAGTTACATAATGTCACACACAAAGCAATAGGGGGTATATTTCTAATCTAATCTAACTCTTCATTCTGCCTATTATAATACGAATAAAGAATACAATAATTTTTAATATTATTAGGTAGGTGATGTTGTTCTAAATTGTGTAGTCTACCGATATCTCTACCCATCCCATAACAACGACGTTGCGCCGGTCGAGAGCGTGCGCGCGCCTGCGCGCTTTGTGAATTTGTTTCGTTAACTGGGTACCCCCACCACTAACACAGCCACGCGGCGCGCGTATAAAAGCAGCGAACTAGCCGAATTTAAAAAATATTACAAGGTACTCTCGTCGCGCGCACAGTCGTACGCGTGTTCTTGTGTGAGATTCTAAATAAACTTAACACAACCATGTCGGGTCGCGGTAAAGGTGGCAAGGTGAAGGGAAAGGCAAAGTCCCGTTCCAACCGTGCTGGGCTCCAGTTCCCCGTGGGTCGTATCCACAGGCTGCTGCGTAACGGAAACTACGCCGAGCGCGTCGGTGCCGGTGCCCCCGTCTACTTGGCCGCCGTGATGGAGTATCTGGCTGCTGAGGTCCTCGAGTTGGCCGGCAACGCCGCGAGAGACAACAAGAAGACCAGGATCATCCCGCGTCATCTTCAGTTGGCCATCCGCAACGACGAGGAGTTGAACAAGCTGCTCTCCGGTGTGACGATCGCTCAAGGTGGTGTGCTGCCGAACATCCAGGCGGTGCTCCTGCCCAAGAAGACCGAGAAGAAGGCTTAGACGTCGTCGTGCTACAGCGACGACATCTGAACTTGGTGCACCGTGCGGGGTGTCCCGCACGTCGTTTGCGCGATGCTCTCCGCTCGTATGCATTCAAAACAAAAGGCCCTTTTCAGGGCCACAATATTATTCGTATAACACAAAGACAATTTCTTTATCGGAGTAATCGTCAAACAAAAACGTACCCCACAGACCTACAATTAATTAACCCTGTTGTTGTTGACTTGGATTATTTACCAACGTGCTCGAGTAATGAACGAGTTTAAGATAAATAAAAGTTACCTACACCCACCCTCCATCTCGCACCAACCAGACAAGAAATTTGTCATCGGAGCGAGCATTAGGTACAAAATAATTTATAGAATGTTTACAGTAAGTATGCAAACAAACATAGACGTGAGTAACTAACCTAACTAAGGAAGGATTAATAATTTTAGTTTAATTTTATTCATTAAGTAGACGAGACGATACAATCGTGTTTCTATTAATTATAGCTATTTTTACTCACGAGTAAAAACAAAATATATGTCTATACATAAATGCACTTAATAATTATGTCCGTTTATATGTATCTAGACATTTATATTTCGTTTTAACTATTATTTTTTTCACTAAATGACGAGCACACGCGTCGCCCCGCCCCCTTCACCTCCCTCCCGGGTATCCCCTCTCTCCGCGCTCTGGCTTAGGAGCGCTGCGATTGGTCCGCCGCTGCGTTGAGTCACTCACCGCTTGCCGCAACTTCGCACCGCGAGCACGCGTATAAATACAAGTTTTCACCGAGGAACGATTACACATTCGACGCCTGGCCGCCGCCGAGTGCACACGTGCGCTCCGCTCTCGCTGCCCTGCTCCCGCGCACCCCGCGCCCCCCGTCTCGGTTTCGCCGCTGAGCTACGTCCGTAGCATCCGCCGCCACGCCGAGCTCCGAAGGTCCCCGGGCCGCCTAGTCGTAGTGCAACTAGTCTCTGCCTTGTGCATTGACTCAGTCGCGCTGCGCCGTGTTGAATTGACTATTCGTAGTTAATTCGATACGTTCAAAACTGTCTTTTTCAAGACATATTTCCTTAACGGAAATCGACAAAACCACGTCCGCGTTATTTGCGCCCTTCAGGCGAAATCCACACTTTCGTGGTTCTTGACGGAAACCTCACGGTGCTAACGAAGTCAAGAGGGTGGTGACCCGACACACCCGCCGATCCCCTTCAGGGTGAGGCAGACAGTTGGAAGGGCTCTGACTGCGGCCTTGGGGGATCTCCTAGTCGCAGTCTGGTAGCACTTAATCCCCGTTTGTCCACAGCTGCACCCGGGACGTCTGGGTGTCTCTACCCCAGCGGCCCGGATCGGTCGCAAGACCCATAGGGCCCTGCCGCACAATAAGATCGGCGGCAGGTTTACTAGCTTAGGGCACACCCTAGTACTCACCTCCCTGTGACCCCAACAGGGAGAGAACACATCCCTGGGTTATCCCGCCCGGGGAGTTAGGTTTCACAGTGTTTTCCGGCCCTTCTGGCCAATTCAGACAGCAGTGGAGCTGGCGAGTTTGTTTGTGTTTTTCTTCTCGCCAGTGGAACACTAGGAAAAACTCAGGGGTATCCTCGCTTTAAGGGAGCTGTCTGCCCGGGGAGTTTACGTTTCACGTATCTCCTCGGGATAGGTTTGGATAGGTATAGGTTTAGGCTATGTATCTAGTCCCCCCCTATTAAATTTACCATAATGGCGCCTAACGCCAAAAAGTTATTAGAAGCGCAGTTGAGGATCCTCCTCAACCAGCTTATGTCCGACGACAATCCCCACATCAGGGATAAGTATGAAGAGCTACTCGAGCCCTTCAAAGACGAGTGGATGTACAAAGCGCAGTACAACACCAACGAGGCTGAAGGTACCGCACCTCAGTCCTCCTCAATCATGGACTTCAGCGATGCGCTGGAAACCCCCTCTGACACCTCGTCAGTCCCCGTCCCAATAGTAGTAGAGCCCACAAAAGCGGCTGAGGAAACCCCTTCCTCCCCAGAGTTAGACAACGAAACAGAAATGGAAACGAACAGCTCGGAGGAAGTAACTGAGGCGACCTCCTCCTCAGAAACTTCCGACTCCTCCCCCTCCTCCTCCTCTGAAGACGACTACCAAATCGTCGGGAAGGGGAAAAGGAAAAAGGGAAAATCCCCATCGGTCCAACCTTGCAAAGCAAGTAAACCTACGGAACCGGCTGCAGGCCCTTCCCAAAGCCGTCCACTCAGTCCTCTAATCGCAGCCACCCCGGCTGTCACCTCTCCTCAGGCTGCCACCTCGGCTACCCCGCCATCATCCAAGAGTTCCCGTCCACCTCCCCTTGTCATCCACGACAAGGGAAAGTGGACGGAAATCTCTAAGGCGTGCAATGAGCGCCTTATCAATTATACTAATGCCCGTGCCATAGAGCAGGGCATTAAAGTCATGACCGCGACCCCTAATGACTACCGCGAGCTGTCCAAGCTCCTACGTCAGAGGGACATTAGATTCCACACTCACTCCCTTCAGGAGGACGTCCCGACCAGGGTCGTCATCAAAAACGTTCCCGTAGAAATCTCCACTCAGGAGATCAAAGAGGACTTAGAGTCCCAAAAAATCCCCGTAGCCGAGGTGCACCGCATGCACCGCAAGACAGGAGGGAGCACCAATCTAGCTCCCTACAATATGATTCTAGTAGTTTGCGATCGCGTGGAAGGACATCATCCTATCCACCAGATCAGCAAAATCTGCGGTCTATCTGGCATCCGTATCGAGAAGCCAATCAAGTCTGGCATTCTGTCCCAATGCCATCGCTGCCAATTATATGGCCATGCGCAAAGACATTGCTTCGGCAAACCCAGATGCGTGAAGTGTCTGGGTGACCACGGCACCGCCGATTGCCCCCGCCCCAAAGACCGCTCACTCTGCAGCGAACCTCCCAGTTGCGTACTGTGTGGAGAAACAGGACACCCCGCAAACTACCGCGGATGCCCCAAAGCTCCCAAATCGTCGGCCCCTAAATTGGCCAAACGTGCCATCAACAGACAGCAGAGGGAGTGTCCCTCCCTCACCGAAAAACTCCCCGAGTCCCTAAGACCTCAACGCCCCAGCCCCTGGAACACGCTTAACCATCAAGCGCACTTCCCGGCCCTGAGGCCCTCTCAAACACCGTCGCCTGCTTCACAGGCTATCCCACCACTAATGGCAATACCTGCCTCACTGCCCTCTCCGCACAGCCCGATCTCCCAAGCGGCCGCGCCCTCAGCGCCCCGCTCCCCCCTTCTCCCAACACCCAGAGACCCTCGTCCCTCAGCGCCTAAAGACCCTCGCCCCTCAGCGTCTAAAGACCCTCGCCCCTCACCGCCTAGAGACCCTCGCCCCTCAGCGCCCTCAGCGCCTCGTCCACCAGCACCCTTGGCGCCTCGCCCCCCAGCGCCTTCAGCGCCACGCTTCACAGCCAAGGTGCCCCAAGCTCCCTTCTCTTTTAAGGCCTCCAACCCCCCCCCTATGACCTGTGCACCGGCACTAGACCCATTTGACCCTGTCCGAGTACTCGGCAGCACGTTCGCCGTCTTCCACTCCCCGCGAGCTCTCCAGATGACCAGGGACACCATCGCCTGCAACGGCGATTGGTTTTCACTACTTCAAGTCTACAACGCGTATCCCGACGTTACGCAAGCCCTCAGGAACCTCCCCCACAACCTAATCCGCAATGGATAACGTCCCTCACCCCAGTAGGTTCAAACCGAAATCCCTAAAAATAGGGACTTTTAACGCCGAAAGCCTGAACGGTCAACGTGATGAGATCGCCATTTTCCTCCGCGATCACCAATTAGACATCCTGCTAGTTCAAGAGACCTTCCTAAAACCCCACCAGCGAAACCCGAACATTGCAAACTACAAGCTAGTTCGCAATGACAGGTCTCGCTGTCACAAAGGAGGTACTCTCATATACTTCAAAGCCAGTCTGTACTGCATCCCCATAGACCCCCCTCCCCTTAAAAGATTCGAAGTCTCCATCTGTCGGCTGGGCATGACAGGCCATCAACCAGTCACGATTATCTCGGCTTACTTACCGCCCTTCAGCAACAACATTCCAGTCGACTATAACGCAAATATGAGAGATGATCTTCAATCGCTCCTCAACCTAAGTGACTCCGTCCTTCTGGCGGGGGATCTTAATGCGAAACACCCCGCGTGGAACTGTCGCGTAACGAACAACAGAGGTAGTGCCTTATACAACCTCTGTTGTCCGCTCAACTTTGACATTATCGCCCCTATGTACCCCACTCATTTTCCAAATAACCCCAACCACAACCCTGACGTGCTAGATGTCGCACTTCTGAAGAATGTAAACTTGCGATTACATTCTATAGAAACGATCGATGCACTTAACTCTGACCATAGACCGGTAGTCATGGAGTTCGCTCCTAGATTAGGCCTCTTCGATCCCACTCAACCACCCCTCACAAAGGTGATCACGGACTGGGGGAAAGTAAGCGAATTGCTGAAATCCGCCGAATCCCCTCACCTAGACCAAATCCCCGACAACATTGAGACTGTAGCCGACACGGAGGCCGCGATCGGCTCACTCACGGAACACGTACAGTCTGTCCTGAACAGCTGTTCAAGGGAGGTTCCAGCGGATGATTACCGTTGGACTCTCCCGGACGACGTACGTGAACTCGTGACTGAGAAGAACGCGGCTATCCGTGCCTACAGTTCTTTTCCCTGCGCCAGTAACAAAGTTTTTATGCGCCGCTTACAACGCAAAGTAAGTAGTAGCATCAAAGAACTGCGTGAAGAACGCTGGAATAAGATGCTCAGTGAACTCGAACCGACCCATCAGGCCTTCTGGGACCTGCAGAGGAGGCTACGCTCTTCTGAGGCCACCACCGTGCCCCCTCTCATTCGACCCGATAAGACCGTCGCCTTCGACGACGACGACAAAGCCGAATGCCTGGCCGACAGCCTAGAGACCCAATGTTCTCCCAGCACCCTGCCAGTAGACCCAGCTCACCTCGCCGAGGTGGATGCTGAAGTCGAACGCCGGACCTCCCTCCCTCCCGTAGAAGACCCAGATGATCCCCTACCCTCAGTCACCCCTGAAGAGGTAGAGGATATCATCAAAGGCCTTAAACACCGAAAAGCCCCTGGCTCAGACGGACTCACCAATAGAGTATTTAAATTATTCTCTCCCGCCCTCATAGTGTTAATGACCGCTATCTTCAATAGCGCCTTAACGAACAATATGTTCCCTCAGTCGTGGAAGCGAGCCACGGTAATTGGCATTCCCAAACCGGGCAAGCCAAAGTCATCCCCCAGTAGTTACCGTCCCATCAGTCTCCTCAACGTCCTAGGCAAGATCTACGAGAGGCTTATATATAAGCGTCTCAAAGATTACGCCGAAGCCAAGAGCTTAATACCGATGGAGCAGTTTGGATTTAGATCCCGACACTCCTGCGTCCAGCAAGTGCACCGCATAGTGGAGCACATCAGTGCCCGCTACCAGCGAGGGCTGATCACCGGTGCCTTGTTCTTCGACATCGCGAAAGCATTCGACAAGGTCTGGCACAACGGGCTGATATACAAGCTATACCGGCTCGGTGTGCCCGATCGTCTCGTACTCATACTACGTGACTTTTTGTCGAACCGCACATTCCAATACCGCATTGATGGTGCGCTTTCAACCCCTCATCCGATTCGCGCAGGCGTCCCTCAGGGGTCGGTACTTTCGCCACTAGCCTTCACGTTGTACACCAGCGATATCCCAAAGAGTAGAGTAGCCCAGTTAGCCCTCTTCGCCGACGACACGGCCATCTTTTACTCTGGTAGGAGTCCCATTAGAATCGCCCGTACCCTCCAAACTTCCGCAAACGCCCTAGGCGATTGGTTCCGGAAATGGAGAATAGAAGTGAATCCCGACAAGAGCCAGGCGGTACTTTTCTCTAGCCCCCGTCAACTCTTCCCCTCCACTCCTAGTCCGATCACCATGTTTGACAAGCCGATCCCTTGGGAGAAGCAAGCCAAATATCTGGGAGTCATCCTCGACCGGCGCCTAAACTTCGGTGAGCACATCAAGACGGTACGTTCGCGTGCCGCCTTCGCTCTCGGTAGGCTCCACTCTATGCTGAATGCTCGCAGCAAATTGTCACTCAAGTGCAAATTGCGTATTTACACCGCGTGCATTCGGCCCATCATGACTTACGCGTGCCCCGTGTTCGCTCATGCCAAACCCTATCACCTCCACAAGATGCAGACCCTCCAAAACCGATTCTTACGTCGCGCCACCGGAGCCCCGTGGTTCGTTAGGAATGAACAACTTCACGTTGACCTCAAGATCCCTACCATCCAGCAGTGCATGAAACGTCTAACAAAGGGTTTTTTCGATAAGGCCGAAAAACACCCTAACCCACTGATTTCCTCAGCAGCTAGTTACACCCCCTCCAACATCTCCAGGATTCGTCGACCTAGGACCACCCTCCTCACACCCGATGACCCCATCACCCTCCTTCAAGAGAGCCATAGGGAAACCAGCACACTTCGTAAACACAGACACAAACCGAACCGATACAAACCGCGAACCCGGCCTCGCCGACGAGGCCCTCCGCCGCGACCCCCCTGTAACATCACCGCCCGACCCTTGCTCGACGAGCCAGCCCGCGACGCTGAGCGAGTAACGTCAAACTCCCCAATTAATGATCCGACCCAGCCTGTCCCTTGCTGCCCTCCCCTCAATGACGCACTAAGCCGAGGCCCGAACCCCACAGGGGGTGCCCTTAGTGATCGTTCATTTAACTGAATTCCTTAGTTTGTAAGCCCTGACTGGGGGCCTTAAAGTAATTTTTGGCCACCACAGGAAAGTCCGGTTAAGCAGTCAAGCAACCTTAGCGAGTTGCAACTGCGAGTGGTCACATCTAAAAAAAAAAAAAAAAAAAAAAAAAAAAAAAAGGAACGATTTTATACTGCGACTGAACTCCGTTTCGGTAGCACGTGTGTGTACTCTACGATTCCATAATGCCGCCCAAGACAAGTGGTAAAGCCGCCAAGAAGTCTGGCAAAGCCCAGAAGAACATCTCCAAGACCGACAAGAAAAAGAAGAAGCACAAGAGGAAGGAGAGCTACGCCATCTACATCTACAAGGTGTTGAAGCAGGTGCACCCCGACACCGGTATCTCCAGCAAGGCCATGTCCATCATGAACTCGTTCGTGAACGACATCTTCGAGCGTATCGCCGCCGAAGCTTCCCGCCTCGCCCACTACAACAAGAGGTCGACCATCACGTCCAGGGAGGTGCAGACGTCCGTCAGGCTCCTGCTGCCCGGTGAACTCGCCAAGCACGCCGTCAGTGAAGGCACCAAGGCCGTCACCAAATACACCAGCTCCAAGTGAGCGGGCGGTCGGTAGCGCTAGCAAGAGCCGCCGCCGACGCTCCGTCTCGACGCCTCGCCTCGTGTGTGTGTGTAAACAGTGTTAAACCCAGTGCGCTTGCTCGTGTGCCTCGTTGTCTGCGATGCGTGTGTTAATTGTGCTAGTGTCTTCGTAATGTGCGTGCATGCATACATTCACTAATATTATGTGTGTGTGTGTATGTCATGTATGTACGTAACAGAGACACTGCGCACGATGCACGCGTCGCGAACGAACCACGACAAACGTCTGGACGCGCACGCCGCACACCGTGGGATGGCAGGAGAAACAACAAAAGGCCCTTTTCAGGGCCACAAATATGTTCATGTGATTATCAATTCACGTTTCTGAAATTGGAATTCGTCAAAACGTTACTCACTTTTGGTTACATACTACTTATCATAATTTTATAAGAATAAATATTCAAGTCTGTACAAGACTCCGAATCGCTCTGACCTAACCTACCCTACCTACCCTACCTACCTACCTACCTACCTACCTACCTACCTAGAAAATAAACACAACACGCTCATTAAATTACTTCCCGCGTAAATGAGAATAGGATAGTAAATCCTAATCAATTGAGACGCAATCAAAGTACCTATCGCAGTTTTGACATTTAAAAATGCCTTTTCTTAGGTAGGTTAGGTACACAGTACATGCGTATAGTATATTTCCTTTCTTAGGAATGAGGAATAATACAACAATAATTATTATATTTTCCTTTTTTTTGTCTGTACAATGCTTCGTGTCGATTTATTTTACGAGTTCAGTTAGTTAGTTCGATGTACTGTAGAGGGCGCACGGGTGCGCGCGATCCCCTGCTCGCTACTTTGCGCCGGGTATAAATACAACCAAATGTCGGTGCTGCGTTTTTATTCACTCTCGTACGTTCGAAGCGTGTAGGTCCCCGCGCGAGCGTTGCGTGAATTTGTTCGTTTATTTCTCTGTTAGTAGTGTTGTTGTTGTTGTCGTTCCGTGTTTACGATGGCGCGTACCAAGCAGACCGCTCGTAAATCCACCGGTGGTAAGGCTCCGAGGAAGCAGCTCGCCACCAAGGCTGCGCGCAAGAGTGCACCGGCCACCGGTGGCGTTAAGAAACCCCATCGCTACAGGCCCGGCACTGTGGCCCTCCGTGAGATTCGTCGCTACCAGAAGAGTACCGAGCTCCTGATCCGCAAGCTTCCGTTCCAGCGTCTCGTACGTGAGATCGCACAGGACTTCAAGACCGATCTCCGTTTCCAGAGTTCCGCTGTCATGGCGCTGCAGGAGGCTAGCGAAGCTTACCTCGTCGGTCTCTTCGAAGACACCAACCTGTGCGCGATTCACGCGAAGCGCGTCACCATCATGCCCAAGGACATCCAGTTGGCGCGCAGGATCAGAGGCGAACGCGCTTAAACTGCTGCTGCTGCATCGGCATACGTCACGATACACACGTTGACTGTGTGCAATTTGTGGCTGTGCGTTCACACAAAAGGCCCTTTTCAGGGCCACATATGTATCAGATTATAAAATGTTTCTTTACATCAGAAGTCGCAAAAACGTAACCGTTACTTACCTACCTACCTAACTTATTTACATTACCTAACATAAGAATGATGAAAGTCCAGCAGAGAACAAGTACACACACAAATGCGATTCCCATAATTATAGTACCTACCTACCTACCTACCTACCTACCTACTTACTTACTTACTTACTAAATGATTCATATTCTTCTCGTTATATATTTACCCATATAGATCTCATGCCTTTATGTTGTACATATCGACCCATTAAGTACATTATTATTATTTATTTACTTACTTACTTACTTACTTACTACCAATATTATTACTTAATATTATAATAAAACAAATGCAATTTCGAAAATGCTAAAATGTAATGCGCGCGACGAAACAACGTAGAACCAACCAACCAACGACGAGCATCGGGTCGCCTCGCCCCCCGCGCCTCCCGTCTCAGTCCCACCACACGTACAGTATAAATAAAACCCGGGGTCGGTTCTGCTTAAAGTTACAGTCGTCCGCGTTCTTCGTGCGCGCACACCCGTGTCGGAGTTTTACTATCGTGTATTACTTTGAAACCCCACTGCTGAGAAGATGACCGGTCGCGGTAAGGGAGGAAAGGGTCTGGGAAAAGGAGGAGCCAAGCGTCACAGGAAGGTACTTCGTGATAACATCCAGGGTATCACGAAGCCCGCCATCCGTCGTCTGGCTCGCAGAGGCGGCGTCAAACGTATCTCCGGTCTGATCTACGAAGAGACTCGCGGTGTGCTCAAAGTGTTCCTTGAGAACGTTATCCGTGACGCCGTCACTTACACCGAGCACGCCAAGAGGAAGACCGTCACCGCCATGGACGTCGTCTACGCTCTGAAGCGCCAGGGTCGCACCCTGTACGGTTTCGGCGGTTAAACGTGTACGTGTGTGTGTGTGTGTGTGTCGTCGCCTGTGCAACCAGCAACTCTACATACCGCGTGTGTGTTCGACCATGCGTGTGTAGATGCGCACATCAAAAAAAAGGCCCTTTTCAGGGCCGCATATGATTCGAAACAATAAAAATGTTTCTTTAATGGAGTTCGTCAAAAAACGTACATACTATTTATATGCTCACTACTTACTTACCTACCTGTACCATACAGAAAGTTTTGGAGTTGGGTGGAGACTTATTACTAGATACAATGAAACACTAAACACACTACTCTTACCAACTACTACTAATATTCGTTTACCTCCTTCTCCGTCAGTCAGTCCGTCCGTCCGTCCGTCTATCAGTCAGTCAGTCAGTCAGTCAGTCAGTCAGTCAGTCTGTCTGTCTGAATGAACCTGAAAAATAAAATAAAACATTAGAGACCCTAACACATTTGTGTACAACACAAATAAATCTATCTACCTATCCGTTCGCTCGCCCGCCCGTTCGACATTGCGCGTGCAGTTTGTTTATGTCGTGTTATTACGCTGTAGTTAGGTACCTACCTACCATAAAGATACACTGTGTATTATTCTGTGAGCTGTATGCCATTTACTTGTTATTTCGCGTATGTTTACTGCGTTACGAGCATTGCGGGCTTGCTGCCTAGCTAGTGTATAGAACGCCGTGTGTGTACGTTACGCGGTAGGTGTATTGGCGCGGGCCCGATCTGTTGTCTGTTGTCGTTTACACACACTTTAATATACACACTTTCTGATGCGATAATCGCAGTCTTCACACTGTCGACACTCCTCGAAGGGCGCTCTCGTCTAGTTTTTAATATTAGTATATTAATAGGTTGCACGTCCTGGACGGAGTCGTCCGTCCTTAGCGGTTCGGCGCTCGCGGTGTGTTTTACGACGCTCCACTTTTACGTCGATAATACCTTCGCGACGCCGTGTGATATCGACGATGTCCTGTCGCCACACAAGCTCGATATCCTCCTTGTTGACGCGTCGACCTCTATCCCGGCTAACTATCAATTTTATAGAGAAAATAACGTTTTGAACTCGACCCGACCTACGCTTCGTACTCACTCGTCAAAATAAAACTCCGCCACGGTCCGAACGGGCACAGCACTCCGCATGCATTCGCACATCCGCATGCTCCACTTCATGAACTATCCGAAACCGCAAACGCCCGTCGCCCTGCGACCCGTTGACTATTCTTTTTCTTTGTTTTATTAGATACGTGTTAGTGAAAACTTTCAAGCGTTCATACGAGAAAACGTCGCGCGACATCACGGCGCTCGTTACGGTAAAGTTCCGTCGTACTTGAGCGTACGTATACGAAATTTGTAAATCCTATAAGTGGCGACATCTAAGTCTCTCTCTCCTCTTATAATAATCACAATTTATTATTATCGTGTGTGTACGTGTACTCTCCTGATCAATACGAAATGGCAGACACAGCAGTCGCTACCGAGGCTCCGGCACCCGCTACACCAGCGAAGAAGCAGGCGAGGCAGGCCGGCGGCGCAGGCGCCGCGAAGAAACCGAAGGCGAAGCCGACCCATCCCAAAACATCCGAGATGGTAAACAACGCTATCAAGGAGATGAAGGAGCGCAGCGGATCTTCCCTGCAGGCTATCAAGAAGTACATCGCCGCCCAGTACAAGGTCGACGCTGAGAAACTGGCTCCGTTCATCAGGAAATATCTGAAGAGCGCCGTCGAATCCGGCGCGCTGATCCAGACCAAGGGCAAGGGCGCCTCCGGTTCCTTCAAGCTCGAGTCGAAATCGGCCGCGTCCAAGAAACCCGCCACCGCCGCCGCCGGCAAGGCCGCCGGTAAGGCGACCGCCTCCGCGGCCGCGAAGACCAAGAAGGCGACCGCCACGGCAGCCGGAGCAAAGACCAAGAAGGCAGCGGCCGCCGCCGCGTCCGCCTCTGCGGCTTCTCCATCCAAGGCAAAGTCGTCGGCAGCCGCCGCTAAGGACAAGAAGGCCGCCGCCGCCGCTAAGAAGAAGCCTACACCCAAGAAGGCCGCCGCCCCCGCCAAGGCGAAGGGCGCCGCCGCTCCGAAAGCTAAGAAGACCGCCAAGCCGCCAACCAAGAAACCTAAAGCGCCTAAACCCAAGAAGGCCGCGGCTACACCAAAGTCTAAACCGGCAGCCAAGAAAGCGTCCGCCGCTAAGAAGTAAGCAACGGTCGCGCGTTCGCGTTACACCGGCGACGACGACGACGACGACGACGACAGCGGCGCAGTCGGCTGAACACCAGTGTGTGTGCGTGCGTGCGTCTTGCCTACTGTGCGTGTGCGTGTAATACCTACCTACTCTGTTTGTGTACGTGTATGTGTGTGTATTACGCACGGTCGGGAGGCGCGCGTGTGCTTTTTGCGTTCATCATCATCAACGTCCAACCGCGCGCACGTAGTACGTACGCGTCCATCGTCCTCGGGAAAAGAGGGTGCGGAACGCGCTCTACGTGTCTCGAGCTCGTCACCTCCGATGGCCTCATTCTTTAGAAGCAACACAACAACAACAAGAACAACAACCACGGCGGCACGGCAGGCACCGAGATGCTTACGAGTTGCGTGCATGCGCTCTCAATCGCAGCGCTCTCCGAGCGCACACCAAAAAGCCCTTTTCAGGGCTAACAAAACTATCATGAATATGAACAATATTCATTTCTTTAATACGGAGACGGTCAAAACGTAATAACACAACATTATAGTACCTAAACAAACAGGTACCTCCCTTCCTTCCTTCCTACCTACCTACCTACCTACCTATAAAGGATCGTAGTTACTAGAGGCTCTATTCGCAGCCATGCATGGTTCTACTGTATGCATGTATACTTACTACATAGTTACATAATGTCACACACAAAGCAATAGGGGGTATATTTCTAATCTAATCTAACTCTTCATTCTGCCTATTATAATACGAATAAAGAATACAATAATTTTTAATATTATTAGGTAGGTGATGTTGTTCTAAATTGTGTAGTCTACCGATATCTCTACCCATCCCATAACAACGACGTTGCGCCGGTCGAGAGCGTGCGCGCGCCTGCGCGCTTTGTGAATTTGTTTCGTTAACTGGGTACCCCCACCACTAACACAGCCACGCGGCGCGCGTATAAAAGCAGCGAACTAGCCGAATTTAAAAAATATTACAAGGTACTCTCGTCGCGCGCACAGTCGTACGCGTGTTCTTGTGTGAGATTCTAAATAAACTTAACACAACCATGTCGGGTCGCGGTAAAGGTGGCAAGGTGAAGGGAAAGGCAAAGTCCCGTTCCAACCGTGCTGGGCTCCAGTTCCCCGTGGGTCGTATCCACAGGCTGCTGCGTAACGGAAACTACGCCGAGCGCGTCGGTGCCGGTGCCCCCGTCTACTTGGCCGCCGTGATGGAGTATCTGGCTGCTGAGGTCCTCGAGTTGGCCGGCAACGCCGCGAGAGACAACAAGAAGACCAGGATCATCCCGCGTCATCTTCAGTTGGCCATCCGCAACGACGAGGAGTTGAACAAGCTGCTCTCCGGTGTGACGATCGCTCAAGGTGGTGTGCTGCCGAACATCCAGGCGGTGCTCCTGCCCAAGAAGACCGAGAAGAAGGCTTAGACGTCGTCGTGCTACAGCGACGACATCTGAACTTGGTGCACCGTGCGGGGTGTCCCGCACGTCGTTTGCGCGATGCTCTCCGCTCGTATGCATTCAAAACAAAAGGCCCTTTTCAGGGCCACAATATTATTCGTATAACACAAAGACAATTTCTTTATCGGAGTAATCGTCAAACAAAAACGTACCCCACAGACCTACAATTAATTAACCCTGTTGTTGTTGACTTGGATTATTTACCAACGTGCTCGAGTAATGAACGAGTTTAAGATAAATAAAAGTTACCTACACCCACCCTCCATCTCGCACCAACCAGACAAGAAATTTGTCATCGGAGCGAGCATTAGGTACAAAATAATTTATAGAATGTTTACAGTAAGTATGCAAACAAACATAGACGTGAGTAACTAACCTAACTAAGGAAGGATTAATAATTTTAGTTTAATTTTATTCATTAAGTAGACGAGACGATACAATCGTGTTTCTATTAATTATAGCTATTTTTACTCACGAGTAAAAACAAAATATATGTCTATACATAAATGCACTTAATAATTATGTCCGTTTATATGTATCTAGACATTTATATTTCGTTTTAACTATTATTTTTTTCACTAAATGACGAGCACACGCGTCGCCCCGCCCCCTTCACCTCCCTCCCGGGTATCCCCTCTCTCCGCGCTCTGGCTTAGGAGCGCTGCGATTGGTCCGCCGCTGCGTTGAGTCACTCACCGCTTGCCGCAACTTCGCACCGCGAGCACGCGTATAAATACAAGTTTTCACCGAGGAACGATTTTATACTGCGACTGAACTCCGTTTCGGTAGCACGTGTGTGTACTCTACGATTCCATAATGCCGCCCAAGACAAGTGGTAAAGCCGCCAAGAAGTCTGGCAAAGCCCAGAAGAACATCTCCAAGACCGACAAGAAAAAGAAGAAGCACAAGAGGAAGGAGAGCTACGCCATCTACATCTACAAGGTGTTGAAGCAGGTGCACCCCGACACCGGTATCTCCAGCAAGGCCATGTCCATCATGAACTCGTTCGTGAACGACATCTTCGAGCGTATCGCCGCCGAAGCTTCCCGCCTCGCCCACTACAACAAGAGGTCGACCATCACGTCCAGGGAGGTGCAGACGTCCGTCAGGCTCCTGCTGCCCGGTGAACTCGCCAAGCACGCCGTCAGTGAAGGCACCAAGGCCGTCACCAAATACACCAGCTCCAAGTGAGCGGGCGGTCGGTAGCGCTAGCAAGAGCCGCCGCCGACGCTCCGTCTCGACGCCTCGCCTCGTGTGTGTGTGTAAACAGTGTTAAACCCAGTGCGCTTGCTCGTGTGCCTCGTTGTCTGCGATGCGTGTGTTAATTGTGCTAGTGTCTTCGTAATGTGCGTGCATGCATACATTCACTAATATTATGTGTGTGTGTGTATGTCATGTATGTACGTAACAGAGACACTGCGCACGATGCACGCGTCGCGAACGAACCACGACAAACGTCTGGACGCGCACGCCGCACACCGTGGGATGGCAGGAGAAACAACAAAAGGCCCTTTTCAGGGCCACAAATATGTTCATGTGATTATCAATTCACGTTTCTGAAATTGGAATTCGTCAAAACGTTACTCACTTTTGGTTACATACTACTTATCATAATTTTATAAGAATAAATATTCAAGTCTGTACAAGACTCCGAATCGCTCTGACCTAACCTACCCTACCTACCCTACCTACCTACCTACCTACCTACCTACCTACCTAGAAAATAAACACAACACGCTCATTAAATTACTTCCCGCGTAAATGAGAATAGGATAGTAAATCCTAATCAATTGAGACGCAATCAAAGTACCTATCGCAGTTTTGACATTTAAAAATGCCTTTTCTTAGGTAGGTTAGGTACACAGTACATGCGTATAGTATATTTCCTTTCTTAGGAATGAGGAATAATACAACAATAATTATTATATTTTCCTTTTTTTTGTCTGTACAATGCTTCGTGTCGATTTATTTTACGAGTTCAGTTAGTTAGTTCGATGTACTGTAGAGGGCGCACGGGTGCGCGCGATCCCCTGCTCGCTACTTTGCGCCGGGTATAAATACAACCAAATGTCGGTGCTGCGTTTTTATTCACTCTCGTACGTTCGAAGCGTGTAGGTCCCCGCGCGAGCGTTGCGTGAATTTGTTCGTTTATTTCTCTGTTAGTAGTGTTGTTGTTGTTGTCGTTCCGTGTTTACGATGGCGCGTACCAAGCAGACCGCTCGTAAATCCACCGGTGGTAAGGCTCCGAGGAAGCAGCTCGCCACCAAGGCTGCGCGCAAGAGTGCACCGGCCACCGGTGGCGTTAAGAAACCCCATCGCTACAGGCCCGGCACTGTGGCCCTCCGTGAGATTCGTCGCTACCAGAAGAGTACCGAGCTCCTGATCCGCAAGCTTCCGTTCCAGCGTCTCGTACGTGAGATCGCACAGGACTTCAAGACCGATCTCCGTTTCCAGAGTTCCGCTGTCATGGCGCTGCAGGAGGCTAGCGAAGCTTACCTCGTCGGTCTCTTCGAAGACACCAACCTGTGCGCGATTCACGCGAAGCGCGTCACCATCATGCCCAAGGACATCCAGTTGGCGCGCAGGATCAGAGGCGAACGCGCTTAAACTGCTGCTGCTGCATCGGCATACGTCACGATACACACGTTGACTGTGTGCAATTTGTGGCTGTGCGTTCACACAAAAGGCCCTTTTCAGGGCCACATATGTATCAGATTATAAAATGTTTCTTTACATCAGAAGTCGCAAAAACGTAACCGTTACTTACCTACCTACCTAACTTATTTACATTACCTAACATAAGAATGATGAAAGTCCAGCAGAGAACAAGTACACACACAAATGCGATTCCCATAATTATAGTACCTACCTACCTACCTACCTACCTACCTACTTACTTACTTACTTACTAAATGATTCATATTCTTCTCGTTATATATTTACCCATATAGATCTCATGCCTTTATGTTGTACATATCGACCCATTAAGTACATTATTATTATTTATTTACTTACTTACTTACTTACTTACTACCAATATTATTACTTAATATTATAATAAAACAAATGCAATTTCGAAAATGCTAAAATGTAATGCGCGCGACGAAACAACGTAGAACCAACCAACCAACGACGAGCATCGGGTCGCCTCGCCCCCCGCGCCTCCCGTCTCAGTCCCACCACACGTACAGTATAAATAAAACCCGGGGTCGGTTCTGCTTAAAGTTACAGTCGTCCGCGTTCTTCGTGCGCGCACACCCGTGTCGGAGTTTTACTATCGTGTATTACTTTGAAACCCCACTGCTGAGAAGATGACCGGTCGCGGTAAGGGAGGAAAGGGTCTGGGAAAAGGAGGAGCCAAGCGTCACAGGAAGGTACTTCGTGATAACATCCAGGGTATCACGAAGCCCGCCATCCGTCGTCTGGCTCGCAGAGGCGGCGTCAAACGTATCTCCGGTCTGATCTACGAAGAGACTCGCGGTGTGCTCAAAGTGTTCCTTGAGAACGTTATCCGTGACGCCGTCACTTACACCGAGCACGCCAAGAGGAAGACCGTCACCGCCATGGACGTCGTCTACGCTCTGAAGCGCCAGGGTCGCACCCTGTACGGTTTCGGCGGTTAAACGTGTACGTGTGTGTGTGTGTGTGTCGTCGCCTGTGCAACCAGCAACTCTACATACCGCGTGTGTGTTCGACCATGCGTGTGTAGATGCGCACATCAAAAAAAAGGCCCTTTTCAGGGCCGCATATGATTCGAAACAATAAAAATGTTTCTTTAATGGAGTTCGTCAAAAAACGTACATACTATTTATATGCTCACTACTTACTTACCTACCTGTACCATACAGAAAGTTTTGGAGTTGGGTGGAGACTTATTACTAGATACAATGAAACACTAAACACACTACTCTTACCAACTACTACTAATATTCGTTTACCTCCTTCTCCGTCAGTCAGTCCGTCCGTCCGTCCGTCTATCAGTCAGTCAGTCAGTCAGTCAGTCAGTCAGTCAGTCTGTCTGTCTGAATGAACCTGAAAAATAAAATAAAACATTAGAGACCCTAACACATTTGTGTACAACACAAATAAATCTATCTACCTATCCGTTCGCTCGCCCGCCCGTTCGACATTGCGCGTGCAGTTTGTTTATGTCGTGTTATTACGCTGTAGTTAGGTACCTACCTACCATAAAGATACACTGTGTATTATTCTGTGAGCTGTATGCCATTTACTTGTTATTTCGCGTATGTTTACTGCGTTACGAGCATTGCGGGCTTGCTGCCTAGCTAGTGTATAGAACGCCGTGTGTGTACGTTACGCGGTAGGTGTATTGGCGCGGGCCCGATCTGTTGTCTGTTGTCGTTTACACACACTTTAATATACACACTTTCTGATGCGATAATCGCAGTCTTCACACTGTCGACACTCCTCGAAGGGCGCTCTCGTCTAGTTTTTAATATTAGTATATTAATAGGTTGCACGTCCTGGACGGAGTCGTCCGTCCTTAGCGGTTCGGCGCTCGCGGTGTGTTTTACGACGCTCCACTTTTACGTCGATAATACCTTCGCGACGCCGTGTGATATCGACGATGTCCTGTCGCCACACAAGCTCGATATCCTCCTTGTTGACGCGTCGACCTCTATCCCGGCTAACTATCAATTTTATAGAGAAAATAACGTTTTGAACTCGACCCGACCTACGCTTCGTACTCACTCGTCAAAATAAAACTCCGCCACGGTCCGAACGGGCACAGCACTCCGCATGCATTCGCACATCCGCATGCTCCACTTCATGAACTATCCGAAACCGCAAACGCCCGTCGCCCTGCGACCCGTTGACTATTCTTTTTCTTTGTTTTATTAGATACGTGTTAGTGAAAACTTTCAAGCGTTCATACGAGAAAACGTCGCGCGACATCACGGCGCTCGTTACGGTAAAGTTCCGTCGTACTTGAGCGTACGTATACGAAATTTGTAAATCCTATAAGTGGCGACATCTAAGTCTCTCTCTCCTCTTATAATAATCACAATTTATTATTATCGTGTGTGTACGTGTACTCTCCTGATCAATACGAAATGGCAGACACAGCAGTCGCTACCGAGGCTCCGGCACCCGCTACACCAGCGAAGAAGCAGGCGAGGCAGGCCGGCGGCGCAGGCGCCGCGAAGAAACCGAAGGCGAAGCCGACCCATCCCAAAACATCCGAGATGGTAAACAACGCTATCAAGGAGATGAAGGAGCGCAGCGGATCTTCCCTGCAGGCTATCAAGAAGTACATCGCCGCCCAGTACAAGGTCGACGCTGAGAAACTGGCTCCGTTCATCAGGAAATATCTGAAGAGCGCCGTCGAATCCGGCGCGCTGATCCAGACCAAGGGCAAGGGCGCCTCCGGTTCCTTCAAGCTCGAGTCGAAATCGGCCGCGTCCAAGAAACCCGCCACCGCCGCCGCCGGCAAGGCCGCCGGTAAGGCGACCGCCTCCGCGGCCGCGAAGACCAAGAAGGCGACCGCCACGGCAGCCGGAGCAAAGACCAAGAAGGCAGCGGCCGCCGCCGCGTCCGCCTCTGCGGCTTCTCCATCCAAGGCAAAGTCGTCGGCAGCCGCCGCTAAGGACAAGAAGGCCGCCGCCGCCGCTAAGAAGAAGCCTACACCCAAGAAGGCCGCCGCCCCCGCCAAGGCGAAGGGCGCCGCCGCTCCGAAAGCTAAGAAGACCGCCAAGCCGCCAACCAAGAAACCTAAAGCGCCTAAACCCAAGAAGGCCGCGGCTACACCAAAGTCTAAACCGGCAGCCAAGAAAGCGTCCGCCGCTAAGAAGTAAGCAACGGTCGCGCGTTCGCGTTACACCGGCGACGACGACGACGACGACGACGACAGCGGCGCAGTCGGCTGAACACCAGTGTGTGTGCGTGCGTGCGTCTTGCCTACTGTGCGTGTGCGTGTAATACCTACCTACTCTGTTTGTGTACGTGTATGTGTGTGTATTACGCACGGTCGGGAGGCGCGCGTGTGCTTTTTGCGTTCATCATCATCAACGTCCAACCGCGCGCACGTAGTACGTACGCGTCCATCGTCCTCGGGAAAAGAGGGTGCGGAACGCGCTCTACGTGTCTCGAGCTCGTCACCTCCGATGGCCTCATTCTTTAGAAGCAACACAACAACAACAAGAACAACAACCACGGCGGCACGGCAGGCACCGAGATGCTTACGAGTTGCGTGCATGCGCTCTCAATCGCAGCGCTCTCCGAGCGCACACCAAAAAGCCCTTTTCAGGGCTAACAAAACTATCATGAATATGAACAATATTCATTTCTTTAATACGGAGACGGTCAAAACGTAATAACACAACATTATAGTACCTAAACAAACAGGTACCTCCCTTCCTTCCTTCCTACCTACCTACCTACCTACCTATAAAGGATCGTAGTTACTAGAGGCTCTATTCGCAGCCATGCATGGTTCTACTGTATGCATGTATACTTACTACATAGTTACATAATGTCACACACAAAGCAATAGGGGGTATATTTCTAATCTAATCTAACTCTTCATTCTGCCTATTATAATACGAATAAAGAATACAATAATTTTTAATATTATTAGGTAGGTGATGTTGTTCTAAATTGTGTAGTCTACCGATATCTCTACCCATCCCATAACAACGACGTTGCGCCGGTCGAGAGCGTGCGCGCGCCTGCGCGCTTTGTGAATTTGTTTCGTTAACTGGGTACCCCCACCACTAACACAGCCACGCGGCGCGCGTATAAAAGCAGCGAACTAGCCGAATTTAAAAAATATTACAAGGTACTCTCGTCGCGCGCACAGTCGTACGCGTGTTCTTGTGTGAGATTCTAAATAAACTTAACACAACCATGTCGGGTCGCGGTAAAGGTGGCAAGGTGAAGGGAAAGGCAAAGTCCCGTTCCAACCGTGCTGGGCTCCAGTTCCCCGTGGGTCGTATCCACAGGCTGCTGCGTAACGGAAACTACGCCGAGCGCGTCGGTGCCGGTGCCCCCGTCTACTTGGCCGCCGTGATGGAGTATCTGGCTGCTGAGGTCCTCGAGTTGGCCGGCAACGCCGCGAGAGACAACAAGAAGACCAGGATCATCCCGCGTCATCTTCAGTTGGCCATCCGCAACGACGAGGAGTTGAACAAGCTGCTCTCCGGTGTGACGATCGCTCAAGGTGGTGTGCTGCCGAACATCCAGGCGGTGCTCCTGCCCAAGAAGACCGAGAAGAAGGCTTAGACGTCGTCGTGCTACAGCGACGACATCTGAACTTGGTGCACCGTGCGGGGTGTCCCGCACGTCGTTTGCGCGATGCTCTCCGCTCGTATGCATTCAAAACAAAAGGCCCTTTTCAGGGCCACAATATTATTCGTATAACACAAAGACAATTTCTTTATCGGAGTAATCGTCAAACAAAAACGTACCCCACAGACCTACAATTAATTAACCCTGTTGTTGTTGACTTGGATTATTTACCAACGTGCTCGAGTAATGAACGAGTTTAAGATAAATAAAAGTTACCTACACCCACCCTCCATCTCGCACCAACCAGACAAGAAATTTGTCATCGGAGCGAGCATTAGGTACAAAATAATTTATAGAATGTTTACAGTAAGTATGCAAACAAACATAGACGTGAGTAACTAACCTAACTAAGGAAGGATTAATAATTTTAGTTTAATTTTATTCATTAAGTAGACGAGACGATACAATCGTGTTTCTATTAATTATAGCTATTTTTACTCACGAGTAAAAACAAAATATATGTCTATACATAAATGCACTTAATAATTATGTCCGTTTATATGTATCTAGACATTTATATTTCGTTTTAACTATTATTTTTTTCACTAAATGACGAGCACACGCGTCGCCCCGCCCCCTTCACCTCCCTCCCGGGTATCCCCTCTCTCCGCGCTCTGGCTTAGGAGCGCTGCGATTGGTCCGCCGCTGCGTTGAGTCACTCACCGCTTGCCGCAACTTCGCACCGCGAGCACGCGTATAAATACAAGTTTTCACCGAGGAACGATTTTATACTGCGACTGAACTCCGTTTCGGTAGCACGTGTGTGTACTCTACGATTCCATAATGCCGCCCAAGACAAGTGGTAAAGCCGCCAAGAAGTCTGGCAAAGCCCAGAAGAACATCTCCAAGACCGACAAGAAAAAGAAGAAGCACAAGAGGAAGGAGAGCTACGCCATCTACATCTACAAGGTGTTGAAGCAGGTGCACCCCGACACCGGTATCTCCAGCAAGGCCATGTCCATCATGAACTCGTTCGTGAACGACATCTTCGAGCGTATCGCCGCCGAAGCTTCCCGCCTCGCCCACTACAACAAGAGGTCGACCATCACGTCCAGGGAGGTGCAGACGTCCGTCAGGCTCCTGCTGCCCGGTGAACTCGCCAAGCACGCCGTCAGTGAAGGCACCAAGGCCGTCACCAAATACACCAGCTCCAAGTGAGCGGGCGGTCGGTAGCGCTAGCAAGAGCCGCCGCCGACGCTCCGTCTCGACGCCTCGCCTCGTGTGTGTGTGTAAACAGTGTTAAACCCAGTGCGCTTGCTCGTGTGCCTCGTTGTCTGCGATGCGTGTGTTAATTGTGCTAGTGTCTTCGTAATGTGCGTGCATGCAT
This sequence comes from Xestia rhomboidea, assembly GCA_963853795.1. NCBI lineage: Eukaryota > Metazoa > Arthropoda > Insecta > Lepidoptera > Noctuidae > Xestia > Xestia rhomboidea. The sequence continues at coordinate 5,037,903 of OY970786.1, forward strand.
ACATTCACTAATATTATGTGTGTGTGTGTATGTCATGTATGTACGTAACAGAGACACTGCGCACGATGCACGCGTCGCGAACGAACCACGACAAACGTCTGGACGCGCACGCCGCACACCGTGGGATGGCAGGAGAAACAACAAAAGGCCCTTTTCAGGGCCACAAATATGTTCATGTGATTATCAATTCACGTTTCTGAAATTGGAATTCGTCAAAACGTTACTCACTTTTGGTTACATACTACTTATCATAATTTTATAAGAATAAATATTCAAGTCTGTACAAGACTCCGAATCGCTCTGACCTAACCTACCCTACCTACCCTACCTACCTACCTACCTACCTACCTACCTACCTAGAAAATAAACACAACACGCTCATTAAATTACTTCCCGCGTAAATGAGAATAGGATAGTAAATCCTAATCAATTGAGACGCAATCAAAGTACCTATCGCAGTTTTGACATTTAAAAATGCCTTTTCTTAGGTAGGTTAGGTACACAGTACATGCGTATAGTATATTTCCTTTCTTAGGAATGAGGAATAATACAACAATAATTATTATATTTTCCTTTTTTTTGTCTGTACAATGCTTCGTGTCGATTTATTTTACGAGTTCAGTTAGTTAGTTCGATGTACTGTAGAGGGCGCACGGGTGCGCGCGATCCCCTGCTCGCTACTTTGCGCCGGGTATAAATACAACCAAATGTCGGTGCTGCGTTTTTATTCACTCTCGTACGTTCGAAGCGTGTAGGTCCCCGCGCGAGCGTTGCGTGAATTTGTTCGTTTATTTCTCTGTTAGTAGTGTTGTTGTTGTTGTCGTTCCGTGTTTACGATGGCGCGTACCAAGCAGACCGCTCGTAAATCCACCGGTGGTAAGGCTCCGAGGAAGCAGCTCGCCACCAAGGCTGCGCGCAAGAGTGCACCGGCCACCGGTGGCGTTAAGAAACCCCATCGCTACAGGCCCGGCACTGTGGCCCTCCGTGAGATTCGTCGCTACCAGAAGAGTACCGAGCTCCTGATCCGCAAGCTTCCGTTCCAGCGTCTCGTACGTGAGATCGCACAGGACTTCAAGACCGATCTCCGTTTCCAGAGTTCCGCTGTCATGGCGCTGCAGGAGGCTAGCGAAGCTTACCTCGTCGGTCTCTTCGAAGACACCAACCTGTGCGCGATTCACGCGAAGCGCGTCACCATCATGCCCAAGGACATCCAGTTGGCGCGCAGGATCAGAGGCGAACGCGCTTAAACTGCTGCTGCTGCATCGGCATACGTCACGATACACACGTTGACTGTGTGCAATTTGTGGCTGTGCGTTCACACAAAAGGCCCTTTTCAGGGCCACATATGTATCAGATTATAAAATGTTTCTTTACATCAGAAGTCGCAAAAACGTAACCGTTACTTACCTACCTACCTAACTTATTTACATTACCTAACATAAGAATGATGAAAGTCCAGCAGAGAACAAGTACACACACAAATGCGATTCCCATAATTATAGTACCTACCTACCTACCTACCTACCTACCTACTTACTTACTTACTTACTAAATGATTCATATTCTTCTCGTTATATATTTACCCATATAGATCTCATGCCTTTATGTTGTACATATCGACCCATTAAGTACATTATTATTATTTATTTACTTACTTACTTACTTACTTACTACCAATATTATTACTTAATATTATAATAAAACAAATGCAATTTCGAAAATGCTAAAATGTAATGCGCGCGACGAAACAACGTAGAACCAACCAACCAACGACGAGCATCGGGTCGCCTCGCCCCCCGCGCCTCCCGTCTCAGTCCCACCACACGTACAGTATAAATAAAACCCGGGGTCGGTTCTGCTTAAAGTTACAGTCGTCCGCGTTCTTCGTGCGCGCACACCCGTGTCGGAGTTTTACTATCGTGTATTACTTTGAAACCCCACTGCTGAGAAGATGACCGGTCGCGGTAAGGGAGGAAAGGGTCTGGGAAAAGGAGGAGCCAAGCGTCACAGGAAGGTACTTCGTGATAACATCCAGGGTATCACGAAGCCCGCCATCCGTCGTCTGGCTCGCAGAGGCGGCGTCAAACGTATCTCCGGTCTGATCTACGAAGAGACTCGCGGTGTGCTCAAAGTGTTCCTTGAGAACGTTATCCGTGACGCCGTCACTTACACCGAGCACGCCAAGAGGAAGACCGTCACCGCCATGGACGTCGTCTACGCTCTGAAGCGCCAGGGTCGCACCCTGTACGGTTTCGGCGGTTAAACGTGTACGTGTGTGTGTGTGTGTGTGTGTCGTCGCCTGTGCAACCAGCAACTCTACATACCGCGTGTGTGTTCGACCATGCGTGTGTAGATGCGCACATCAAAAAAAAGGCCCTTTTCAGGGCCGCATATGATTCGAAACAATAAAAATGTTTCTTTAATGGAGTTCGTCAAAAAACGTACATACTATTTATATGCTCACTACTTACTTACCTACCTGTACCATACAGAAAGTTTTGGAGTTGGGTGGAGACTTATTACTAGATACAATGAAACACTAAACACACTACTCTTACCAACTACTACTAATATTCGTTTACCTCCTTCTCCGTCAGTCAGTCCGTCCGTCCGTCCGTCTATCAGTCAGTCAGTCAGTCAGTCAGTCAGTCAGTCAGTCTGTCTGTCTGAATGAACCTGAAAAATAAAATAAAACATTAGAGACCCTAACACATTTGTGTACAACACAAATAAATCTATCTACCTATCCGTTCGCTCGCCCGCCCGTTCGACATTGCGCGTGCAGTTTGTTTATGTCGTGTTATTACGCTGTAGTTAGGTACCTACCTACCATAAAGATACACTGTGTATTATTCTGTGAGCTGTATGCCATTTACTTGTTATTTCGCGTATGTTTACTGCGTTACGAGCATTGCGGGCTTGCTGCCTAGCTAGTGTATAGAACGCCGTGTGTGTACGTTACGCGGTAGGTGTATTGGCGCGGGCCCGATCTGTTGTCTGTTGTCGTTTACACACACTTTAATATACACACTTTCTGATGCGATAATCGCAGTCTTCACACTGTCGACACTCCTCGAAGGGCGCTCTCGTCTAGTTTTTAATATTAGTATATTAATAGGTTGCACGTCCTGGACGGAGTCGTCCGTCCTTAGCGGTTCGGCGCTCGCGGTGTGTTTTACGACGCTCCACTTTTACGTCGATAATACCTTCGCGACGCCGTGTGATATCGACGATGTCCTGTCGCCACACAAGCTCGATATCCTCCTTGTTGACGCGTCGACCTCTATCCCGGCTAACTATCAATTTTATAGAGAAAATAACGTTTTGAACTCGACCCGACCTACGCTTCGTACTCACTCGTCAAAATAAAACTCCGCCACGGTCCGAACGGGCACAGCACTCCGCATGCATTCGCACATCCGCATGCTCCACTTCATGAACTATCCGAAACCGCAAACGCCCGTCGCCCTGCGACCCGTTGACTATTCTTTTTCTTTGTTTTATTAGATACGTGTTAGTGAAAACTTTCAAGCGTTCATACGAGAAAACGTCGCGCGACATCACGGCGCTCGTTACGGTAAAGTTCCGTCGTACTTGAGCGTACGTATACGAAATTTGTAAATCCTATAAGTGGCGACATCTAAGTCTCTCTCTCCTCTTATAATAATCACAATTTATTATTATCGTGTGTGTACGTGTACTCTCCTGATCAATACGAAATGGCAGACACAGCAGTCGCTACCGAGGCTCCGGCACCCGCTACACCAGCGAAGAAGCAGGCGAGGCAGGCCGGCGGCGCAGGCGCCGCGAAGAAACCGAAGGCGAAGCCGACCCATCCCAAAACATCCGAGATGGTAAACAACGCTATCAAGGAGATGAAGGAGCGCAGCGGATCTTCCCTGCAGGCTATCAAGAAGTACATCGCCGCCCAGTACAAGGTCGACGCTGAGAAACTGGCTCCGTTCATCAGGAAATATCTGAAGAGCGCCGTCGAATCCGGCGCGCTGATCCAGACCAAGGGCAAGGGCGCCTCCGGTTCCTTCAAGCTCGAGTCGAAATCGGCCGCGTCCAAGAAACCCGCCACCGCCGCCGCCGGCAAGGCCGCCGGTAAGGCGACCGCCTCCGCGGCCGCGAAGACCAAGAAGGCGACCGCCACGGCAGCCGGAGCAAAGACCAAGAAGGCAGCGGCCGCCGCCGCGTCCGCCTCTGCGGCTTCTCCATCCAAGGCAAAGTCGTCGGCAGCCGCCGCTAAGGACAAGAAGGCCGCCGCCGCCGCTAAGAAGAAGCCTACACCCAAGAAGGCCGCCGCCCCCGCCAAGGCGAAGGGCGCCGCCGCTCCGAAAGCTAAGAAGACCGCCAAGCCGCCAACCAAGAAACCTAAAGCGCCTAAACCCAAGAAGGCCGCGGCTACACCAAAGTCTAAACCGGCAGCCAAGAAAGCGTCCGCCGCTAAGAAGTAAGCAACGGTCGCGCGTTCGCGTTACACCGGCGACGACGACGACGACGACGACGACAGCGGCGCAGTCGGCTGAACACCAGTGTGTGTGCGTGCGTGCGTCTTGCCTACTGTGCGTGTGCGTGTAATACCTACCTACTCTGTTTGTGTACGTGTATGTGTGTGTATTACGCACGGTCGGGAGGCGCGCGTGTGCTTTTTGCGTTCATCATCATCAACGTCCAACCGCGCGCACGTAGTACGTACGCGTCCATCGTCCTCGGGAAAAGAGGGTGCGGAACGCGCTCTACGTGTCTCGAGCTCGTCACCTCCGATGGCCTCATTCTTTAGAAGCAACACAACAACAACAAGAACAACAACCACGGCGGCACGGCAGGCACCGAGATGCTTACGAGTTGCGTGCATGCGCTCTCAATCGCAGCGCTCTCCGAGCGCACACCAAAAAGCCCTTTTCAGGGCTAACAAAACTATCATGAATATGAACAATATTCATTTCTTTAATACGGAGACGGTCAAAACGTAATAACACAACATTATAGTACCTAAACAAACAGGTACCTCCCTTCCTTCCTTCCTACCTACCTACCTACCTACCTATAAAGGATCGTAGTTATTACTAGAGGCTCTATTCGCAGCCATGCATGGTTCTACTGTATGCATGTATACTTACTACATAGTTACATAATGTCACACACAAAGCAATAGGGGGTATATTTCTAATCTAATCTAACTCTTCATTCTGCCTATTATAATACGAATAAAGAATACAATAATTTTTAATATTATTAGGTAGGTGATGTTGTTCTAAATTGTGTAGTCTACCGATATCTCTACCCATCCCATAACAACGACGTTGCGCCGGTCGAGAGCGTGCGCGCGCCTGCGCGCTTTGTGAATTTGTTTCGTTAACTGGGTACCCCCACCACTAACACAGCCACGCGGCGCGCGTATAAAAGCAGCGAACTAGCCGAATTTAAAAAATATTACAAGGTACTCTCGTCGCGCGCACAGTCGTACGCGTGTTCTTGTGTGAGATTCTAAATAAACTTAACACAACCATGTCGGGTCGCGGTAAAGGTGGCAAGGTGAAGGGAAAGGCAAAGTCCCGTTCCAACCGTGCTGGGCTCCAGTTCCCCGTGGGTCGTATCCACAGGCTGCTGCGTAACGGAAACTACGCCGAGCGCGTCGGTGCCGGTGCCCCCGTCTACTTGGCCGCCGTGATGGAGTATCTGGCTGCTGAGGTCCTCGAGTTGGCCGGCAACGCCGCGAGAGACAACAAGAAGACCAGGATCATCCCGCGTCATCTTCAGTTGGCCATCCGCAACGACGAGGAGTTGAACAAGCTGCTCTCCGGTGTGACGATCGCTCAAGGTGGTGTGCTGCCGAACATCCAGGCGGTGCTCCTGCCCAAGAAGACCGAGAAGAAGGCTTAGACGTCGTCGTGCTACAGCGACGACATCTGAACTTGGTGCACCGTGCGGGGTGTCCCGCACGTCGTTTGCGCGATGCTCTCCGCTCGTATGCATTCAAAACAAAAGGCCCTTTTCAGGGCCACAATATTATTCGTATAACACAAAGACAATTTCTTTATCGGAGTAATCGTCAAACAAAAACGTACCCCACAGACCTACAATTAATTAACCCTGTTGTTGTTGACTTGGATTATTTACCAACGTGCTCGAGTAATGAACGAGTTTAAGATAAATAAAAGTTACCTACACCCACCCTCCATCTCGCACCAACCAGACAAGAAATTTGTCATCGGAGCGAGCATTAGGTACAAAATAATTTATAGAATGTTTACAGTAAGTATGCAAACAAACATAGACGTGAGTAACTAACCTAACTAAGGAAGGATTAATAATTTTAGTTTAATTTTATTCATTAAGTAGACGAGACGATACAATCGTGTTTCTATTAATTATAGCTATTTTTACTCACGAGTAAAAACAAAATATATGTCTATACATAAATGCACTTAATAATTATGTCCGTTTATATGTATCTAGACATTTATATTTCTGTTTTAACTATTATTTTTTTCACTAAATGACGAGCACACGCGTCGCCCCGCCCCCTTCACCTCCCTCCCGGGTATCCCCTCTCTCCGCGCTCTGGCTTAGGAGCGCTGCGATTGGTCCGCCGCTGCGTTGAGTCACTCACCGCTTGCCGCAACTTCGCACCGCGAGCACGCGTATAAATACAAGTTTTCACCGAGGAACGATTTTATACTGCGACTGAACTCCGTTTCGGTAGCACGTGTGTGTACTCTACGATTCCATAATGCCGCCCAAGACAAGTGGTAAAGCCGCCAAGAAGTCTGGCAAAGCCCAGAAGAACATCTCCAAGACCGACAAGAAAAAGAAGAAGCACAAGAGGAAGGAGAGCTACGCCATCTACATCTACAAGGTGTTGAAGCAGGTGCACCCCGACACCGGTATCTCCAGCAAGGCCATGTCCATCATGAACTCGTTCGTGAACGACATCTTCGAGCGTATCGCCGCCGAAGCTTCCCGCCTCGCCCACTACAACAAGAGGTCGACCATCACGTCCAGGGAGGTGCAGACGTCCGTCAGGCTCCTGCTGCCCGGTGAACTCGCCAAGCACGCCGTCAGTGAAGGCACCAAGGCCGTCACCAAATACACCAGCTCCAAGTGAGCGGGCGGTCGGTAGCGCTAGCAAGAGCCGCCGCCGACGCTCCGTCTCGACGCCTCGCCTCGTGTGTGTGTGTAAACAGTGTTAAACCCAGTGCGCTTGCTCGTGTGCCTCGTTGTCTGCGATGCGTGTGTTAATTGTGCTAGTGTCTTCGTAATGTGCGTGCATGCATACATTCACTAATATTATGTGTGTGTGTGTATGTCATGTATGTACGTAACAGAGACACTGCGCACGATGCACGCGTCGCGAACGAACCACGACAAACGTCTGGACGCGCACGCCGCACACCGTGGGATGGCAGGAGAAACAACAAAAGGCCCTTTTCAGGGCCACAAATATGTTCATGTGATTATCAATTCACGTTTCTGAAATTGGAATTCGTCAAAACGTTACTCACTTTTGGTTACATACTACTTATCATAATTTTATAAGAATAAATATTCAAGTCTGTACAAGACTCCGAATCGCTCTGACCTAACCTACCCTACCTACCCTACCTACCTACCTACCTACCTACCTACCTACCTAGAAAATAAACACAACACGCTCATTAAATTACTTCCCGCGTAAATGAGAATAGGATAGTAAATCCTAATCAATTGAGACGCAATCAAAGTACCTATCGCAGTTTTGACATTTAAAAATGCCTTTTCTTAGGTAGGTTAGGTACACAGTACATGCGTATAGTATATTTCCTTTCTTAGGAATGAGGAATAATACAACAATAATTATTATATTTTCCTTTTTTTTGTCTGTACAATGCTTCGTGTCGATTTATTTTACGAGTTCAGTTAGTTAGTTCGATGTACTGTAGAGGGCGCACGGGTGCGCGCGATCCCCTGCTCGCTACTTTGCGCCGGGTATAAATACAACCAAATGTCGGTGCTGCGTTTTTATTCACTCTCGTACGTTCGAAGCGTGTAGGTCCCCGCGCGAGCGTTGCGTGAATTTGTTCGTTTATTTCTCTGTTAGTAGTGTTGTTGTTGTTGTCGTTCCGTGTTTACGATGGCGCGTACCAAGCAGACCGCTCGTAAATCCACCGGTGGTAAGGCTCCGAGGAAGCAGCTCGCCACCAAGGCTGCGCGCAAGAGTGCACCGGCCACCGGTGGCGTTAAGAAACCCCATCGCTACAGGCCCGGCACTGTGGCCCTCCGTGAGATTCGTCGCTACCAGAAGAGTACCGAGCTCCTGATCCGCAAGCTTCCGTTCCAGCGTCTCGTACGTGAGATCGCACAGGACTTCAAGACCGATCTCCGTTTCCAGAGTTCCGCTGTCATGGCGCTGCAGGAGGCTAGCGAAGCTTACCTCGTCGGTCTCTTCGAAGACACCAACCTGTGCGCGATTCACGCGAAGCGCGTCACCATCATGCCCAAGGACATCCAGTTGGCGCGCAGGATCAGAGGCGAACGCGCTTAAACTGCTGCTGCTGCATCGGCATACGTCACGATACACACGTTGACTGTGTGCAATTTGTGGCTGTGCGTTCACACAAAAGGCCCTTTTCAGGGCCACATATGTATCAGATTATAAAATGTTTCTTTACATCAGAAGTCGCAAAAACGTAACCGTTACTTACCTACCTACCTAACTTATTTACATTACCTAACATAAGAATGATGAAAGTCCAGCAGAGAACAAGTACACACACAAATGCGATTCCCATAATTATAGTACCTACCTACCTACCTACCTACCTACCTACTTACTTACTTACTTACTAAATGATTCATATTCTTCTCGTTATATATTTACCCATATAGATCTCATGCCTTTATGTTGTACATATCGACCCATTAAGTACATTATTATTATTTATTTACTTACTTACTTACTTACTTACTACCAATATTATTACTTAATATTATAATAAAACAAATGCAATTTCGAAAATGCTAAAATGTAATGCGCGCGACGAAACAACGTAGAACCAACCAACCAACGACGAGCATCGGGTCGCCTCGCCCCCCGCGCCTCCCGTCTCAGTCCCACCACACGTACAGTATAAATAAAACCCGGGGTCGGTTCTGCTTAAAGTTACAGTCGTCCGCGTTCTTCGTGCGCGCACACCCGTGTCGGAGTTTTACTATCGTGTATTACTTTGAAACCCCACTGCTGAGAAGATGACCGGTCGCGGTAAGGGAGGAAAGGGTCTGGGAAAAGGAGGAGCCAAGCGTCACAGGAAGGTACTTCGTGATAACATCCAGGGTATCACGAAGCCCGCCATCCGTCGTCTGGCTCGCAGAGGCGGCGTCAAACGTATCTCCGGTCTGATCTACGAAGAGACTCGCGGTGTGCTCAAAGTGTTCCTTGAGAACGTTATCCGTGACGCCGTCACTTACACCGAGCACGCCAAGAGGAAGACCGTCACCGCCATGGACGTCGTCTACGCTCTGAAGCGCCAGGGTCGCACCCTGTACGGTTTCGGCGGTTAAACGTGTACGTGTGTGTGTGTGTGTGTGTCGTCGCCTGTGCAACCAGCAACTCTACATACCGCGTGTGTGTTCGACCATGCGTGTGTAGATGCGCACATCAAAAAAAAGGCCCTTTTCAGGGCCGCATATGATTCGAAACAATAAAAATGTTTCTTTAATGGAGTTCGTCAAAAAACGTACATACTATTTATATGCTCACTACTTACTTACCTACCTGTACCATACAGAAAGTTTTGGAGTTGGGTGGAGACTTATTACTAGATACAATGAAACACTAAACACACTACTCTTACCAACTACTACTAATATTCGTTTACCTCCTTCTCCGTCAGTCAGTCCGTCCGTCCGTCCGTCTATCAGTCAGTCAGTCAGTCAGTCAGTCAGTCAGTCAGTCTGTCTGTCTGAATGAACCTGAAAAATAAAATAAAACATTAGAGACCCTAACACATTTGTGTACAACACAAATAAATCTATCTACCTATCCGTTCGCTCGCCCGCCCGTTCGACATTGCGCGTGCAGTTTGTTTATGTCGTGTTATTACGCTGTAGTTAGGTACCTACCTACCATAAAGATACACTGTGTATTATTCTGTGAGCTGTATGCCATTTACTTGTTATTTCGCGTATGTTTACTGCGTTACGAGCATTGCGGGCTTGCTGCCTAGCTAGTGTATAGAACGCCGTGTGTGTACGTTACGCGGTAGGTGTATTGGCGCGGGCCCGATCTGTTGTCTGTTGTCGTTTACACACACTTTAATATACACACTTTCTGATGCGATAATCGCAGTCTTCACACTGTCGACACTCCTCGAAGGGCGCTCTCGTCTAGTTTTTAATATTAGTATATTAATAGGTTGCACGTCCTGGACGGAGTCGTCCGTCCTTAGCGGTTCGGCGCTCGCGGTGTGTTTTACGACGCTCCACTTTTACGTCGATAATACCTTCGCGACGCCGTGTGATATCGACGATGTCCTGTCGCCACACAAGCTCGATATCCTCCTTGTTGACGCGTCGACCTCTATCCCGGCTAACTATCAATTTTATAGAGAAAATAACGTTTTGAACTCGACCCGACCTACGCTTCGTACTCACTCGTCAAAATAAAACTCCGCCACGGTCCGAACGGGCACAGCACTCCGCATGCATTCGCACATCCGCATGCTCCACTTCATGAACTATCCGAAACCGCAAACGCCCGTCGCCCTGCGACCCGTTGACTATTCTTTTTCTTTGTTTTATTAGATACGTGTTAGTGAAAACTTTCAAGCGTTCATACGAGAAAACGTCGCGCGACATCACGGCGCTCGTTACGGTAAAGTTCCGTCGTACTTGAGCGTACGTATACGAAATTTGTAAATCCTATAAGTGGCGACATCTAAGTCTCTCTCTCCTCTTATAATAATCACAATTTATTATTATCGTGTGTGTACGTGTACTCTCCTGATCAATACGAAATGGCAGACACAGCAGTCGCTACCGAGGCTCCGGCACCCGCTACACCAGCGAAGAAGCAGGCGAGGCAGGCCGGCGGCGCAGGCGCCGCGAAGAAACCGAAGGCGAAGCCGACCCATCCCAAAACATCCGAGATGGTAAACAACGCTATCAAGGAGATGAAGGAGCGCAGCGGATCTTCCCTGCAGGCTATCAAGAAGTACATCGCCGCCCAGTACAAGGTCGACGCTGAGAAACTGGCTCCGTTCATCAGGAAATATCTGAAGAGCGCCGTCGAATCCGGCGCGCTGATCCAGACCAAGGGCAAGGGCGCCTCCGGTTCCTTCAAGCTCGAGTCGAAATCGGCCGCGTCCAAGAAACCCGCCACCGCCGCCGCCGGCAAGGCCGCCGGTAAGGCGACCGCCTCCGCGGCCGCGAAGACCAAGAAGGCGACCGCCACGGCAGCCGGAGCAAAGACCAAGAAGGCAGCGGCCGCCGCCGCGTCCGCCTCTGCGGCTTCTCCATCCAAGGCAAAGTCGTCGGCAGCCGCCGCTAAGGACAAGAAGGCCGCCGCCGCCGCTAAGAAGAAGCCTACACCCAAGAAGGCCGCCGCCCCCGCCAAGGCGAAGGGCGCCGCCGCTCCGAAAGCTAAGAAGACCGCCAAGCCGCCAACCAAGAAACCTAAAGCGCCTAAACCCAAGAAGGCCGCGGCTACACCAAAGTCTAAACCGGCAGCCAAGAAAGCGTCCGCCGCTAAGAAGTAAGCAACGGTCGCGCGTTCGCGTTACACCGGCGACGACGACGACGACGACGACGACAGCGGCGCAGTCGGCTGAACACCAGTGTGTGTGCGTGCGTGCGTCTTGCCTACTGTGCGTGTGCGTGTAATACCTACCTACTCTGTTTGTGTACGTGTATGTGTGTGTATTACGCACGGTCGGGAGGCGCGCGTGTGCTTTTTGCGTTCATCATCATCAACGTCCAACCGCGCGCACGTAGTACGTACGCGTCCATCGTCCTCGGGAAAAGAGGGTGCGGAACGCGCTCTACGTGTCTCGAGCTCGTCACCTCCGATGGCCTCATTCTTTAGAAGCAACACAACAACAACAAGAACAACAACCACGGCGGCACGGCAGGCACCGAGATGCTTACGAGTTGCGTGCATGCGCTCTCAATCGCAGCGCTCTCCGAGCGCACACCAAAAAGCCCTTTTCAGGGCTAACAAAACTATCATGAATATGAACAATATTCATTTCTTTAATACGGAGACGGTCAAAACGTAATAACACAACATTATAGTACCTAAACAAACAGGTACCTCCCTTCCTTCCTTCCTACCTACCTACCTACCTACCTATAAAGGATCGTAGTTACTAGAGGCTCTATTCGCAGCCATGCATGGTTCTACTGTATGCATGTATACTTACTACATAGTTACATAATGTCACACACAAAGCAATAGGGGGTATATTTCTAATCTAATCTAACTCTTCATTCTGCCTATTATAATACGAATAAAGAATACAATAATTTTTAATATTATTAGGTAGGTGATGTTGTTCTAAATTGTGTAGTCTACCGATATCTCTACCCATCCCATAACAACGACGTTGCGCCGGTCGAGAGCGTGCGCGCGCCTGCGCGCTTTGTGAATTTGTTTCGTTAACTGGGTACCCCCACCACTAACACAGCCACGCGGCGCGCGTATAAAAGCAGCGAACTAGCCGAATTTAAAAAATATTACAAGGTACTCTCGTCGCGCGCACAGTCGTACGCGTGTTCTTGTGTGAGATTCTAAATAAACTTAACACAACCATGTCGGGTCGCGGTAAAGGTGGCAAGGTGAAGGGAAAGGCAAAGTCCCGTTCCAACCGTGCTGGGCTCCAGTTCCCCGTGGGTCGTATCCACAGGCTGCTGCGTAACGGAAACTACGCCGAGCGCGTCGGTGCCGGTGCCCCCGTCTACTTGGCCGCCGTGATGGAGTATCTGGCTGCTGAGGTCCTCGAGTTGGCCGGCAACGCCGCGAGAGACAACAAGAAGACCAGGATCATCCCGCGTCATCTTCAGTTGGCCATCCGCAACGACGAGGAGTTGAACAAGCTGCTCTCCGGTGTGACGATCGCTCAAGGTGGTGTGCTGCCGAACATCCAGGCGGTGCTCCTGCCCAAGAAGACCGAGAAGAAGGCTTAGACGTCGTCGTGCTACAGCGACGACATCTGAACTTGGTGCACCGTGCGGGGTGTCCCGCACGTCGTTTGCGCGATGCTCTCCGCTCGTATGCATTCAAAACAAAAGGCCCTTTTCAGGGCCACAATATTATTCGTATAACACAAAGACAATTTCTTTATCGGAGTAATCGTCAAACAAAAACGTACCCCACAGACCTACAATTAATTAACCCTGTTGTTGTTGACTTGGATTATTTACCAACGTGCTCGAGTAATGAACGAGTTTAAGATAAATAAAAGTTACCTACACCCACCCTCCATCTCGCACCAACCAGACAAGAAATTTGTCATCGGAGCGAGCATTAGGTACAAAATAATTTATAGAATGTTTACAGTAAGTATGCAAACAAACATAGACGTGAGTAACTAACCTAACTAAGGAAGGATTAATAATTTTAGTTTAATTTTATTCATTAAGTAGACGAGACGATACAATCGTGTTTCTATTAATTATAGCTATTTTTACTCACGAGTAAAAACAAAATATATGTCTATACATAAATGCACTTAATAATTATGTCCGTTTATATGTATCTAGACATTTATATTTCGTTTTAACTATTATTTTTTTCACTAAATGACGAGCACACGCGTCGCCCCGCCCCCTTCACCTCCCTCCCGGGTATCCCCTCTCTCCGCGCTCTGGCTTAGGAGCGCTGCGATTGGTCCGCCGCTGCGTTGAGTCACTCACCGCTTGCCGCAACTTCGCACCGCGAGCACGCGTATAAATACAAGTTTTCACCGAGGAACGATTTTATACTGCGACTGAACTCCGTTTCGGTAGCACGTGTGTGTACTCTACGATTCCATAATGCCGCCCAAGACAAGTGGTAAAGCCGCCAAGAAGTCTGGCAAAGCCCAGAAGAACATCTCCAAGACCGACAAGAAAAAGAAGAAGCACAAGAGGAAGGAGAGCTACGCCATCTACATCTACAAGGTGTTGAAGCAGGTGCACCCCGACACCGGTATCTCCAGCAAGGCCATGTCCATCATGAACTCGTTCGTGAACGACATCTTCGAGCGTATCGCCGCCGAAGCTTCCCGCCTCGCCCACTACAACAAGAGGTCGACCATCACGTCCAGGGAGGTGCAGACGTCCGTCAGGCTCCTGCTGCCCGGTGAACTCGCCAAGCACGCCGTCAGTGAAGGCACCAAGGCCGTCACCAAATACACCAGCTCCAAGTGAGCGGGCGGTCGGTAGCGCTAGCAAGAGCCGCCGCCGACGCTCCGTCTCGACGCCTCGCCTCGTGTGTGTGTGTAAACAGTGTTAAACCCAGTGCGCTTGCTCGTGTGCCTCGTTGTCTGCGATGCGTGTGTTAATTGTGCTAGTGTCTTCGTAATGTGCGTGCATGCATACATTCACTAATATTATGTGTGTGTGTGTATGTCATGTATGTACGTAACAGAGACACTGCGCACGATGCACGCGTCGCGAACGAACCACGACAAACGTCTGGACGCGCACGCCGCACACCGTGGGATGGCAGGAGAAACAACAAAAGGCCCTTTTCAGGGCCACAAATATGTTCATGTGATTATCAATTCACGTTTCTGAAATTGGAATTCGTCAAAACGTTACTCACTTTTGGTTACATACTACTTATCATAATTTTATAAGAATAAATATTCAAGTCTGTACAAGACTCCGAATCGCTCTGACCTAACCTACCCTACCTACCCTACCTACCTACCTACCTACCTACCTACCTACCTAGAAAATAAACACAACACGCTCATTAAATTACTTCCCGCGTAAATGAGAATAGGATAGTAAATCCTAATCAATTGAGACGCAATCAAAGTACCTATCGCAGTTTTGACATTTAAAAATGCCTTTTCTTAGGTAGGTTAGGTACACAGTACATGCGTATAGTATATTTCCTTTCTTAGGAATGAGGAATAATACAACAATAATTTTATATTTTCCTTTTTTTTGTCTGTACAATGCTTCGTGTCGATTTATTTTACGAGTTCAGTTAGTTAGTTCGATGTACTGTAGAGGGCGCACGGGTGCGCGCGATCCCCTGCTCGCTACTTTGCGCCGGGTATAAATACAACCAAATGTCGGTGCTGCGTTTTTATTCACTCTCGTACGTTCGAAGCGTGTAGGTCCCCGCGCGAGCGTTGCGTGAATTTGTTCGTTTATTTCTCTGTTAGTAGTGTTGTTGTTGTTGTCGTTCCGTGTTTACGATGGCGCGTACCAAGCAGACCGCTCGTAAATCCACCGGTGGTAAGGCTCCGAGGAAGCAGCTCGCCACCAAGGCTGCGCGCAAGAGTGCACCGGCCACCGGTGGCGTTAAGAAACCCCATCGCTACAGGCCCGGCACTGTGGCCCTCCGTGAGATTCGTCGCTACCAGAAGAGTACCGAGCTCCTGATCCGCAAGCTTCCGTTCCAGCGTCTCGTACGTGAGATCGCACAGGACTTCAAGACCGATCTCCGTTTCCAGAGTTCCGCTGTCATGGCGCTGCAGGAGGCTAGCGAAGCTTACCTCGTCGGTCTCTTCGAAGACACCAACCTGTGCGCGATTCACGCGAAGCGCGTCACCATCATGCCCAAGGACATCCAGTTGGCGCGCAGGATCAGAGGCGAACGCGCTTAAACTGCTGCTGCTGCATCGGCATACGTCACGATACACACGTTGACTGTGTGCAATTTGTGGCTGTGCGTTCACACAAAAGGCCCTTTTCAGGGCCACATATGTATCAGATTATAAAATGTTTCTTTACATCAGAAGTCGCAAAAACGTAACCGTTACTTACCTACCTACCTAACTTATTTACATTACCTAACATAAGAATGATGAAAGTCCAGCAGAGAACAAGTACACACACAAATGCGATTCCCATAATTATAGTACCTACCTACCTACCTACCTACCTACCTACTTACTTACTTACTTACTAAATGATTCATATTCTTCTCGTTATATATTTACCCATATAGATCTCATGCCTTTATGTTGTACATATCGACCCATTAAGTACATTATTATTATTTATTTACTTACTTACTTACTTACTTACTACCAATATTATTACTTAATATTATAATAAAACAAATGCAATTTCGAAAATGCTAAAATGTAATGCGCGCGACGAAACAACGTAGAACCAACCAACCAACGACGAGCATCGGGTCGCCTCGCCCCCCGCGCCTCCCGTCTCAGTCCCACCACACGTACAGTATAAATAAAACCCGGGGTCGGTTCTGCTTAAAGTTACAGTCGTCCGCGTTCTTCGTGCGCGCACACCCGTGTCGGAGTTTTACTATCGTGTATTACTTTGAAACCCCACTGCTGAGAAGATGACCGGTCGCGGTAAGGGAGGAAAGGGTCTGGGAAAAGGAGGAGCCAAGCGTCACAGGAAGGTACTTCGTGATAACATCCAGGGTATCACGAAGCCCGCCATCCGTCGTCTGGCTCGCAGAGGCGGCGTCAAACGTATCTCCGGTCTGATCTACGAAGAGACTCGCGGTGTGCTCAAAGTGTTCCTTGAGAACGTTATCCGTGACGCCGTCACTTACACCGAGCACGCCAAGAGGAAGACCGTCACCGCCATGGACGTCGTCTACGCTCTGAAGCGCCAGGGTCGCACCCTGTACGGTTTCGGCGGTTAAACGTGTACGTGTGTGTGTGTGTGTGTGTCGTCGCCTGTGCAACCAGCAACTCTACATACCGCGTGTGTGTTCGACCATGCGTGTGTAGATGCGCACATCAAAAAAAAGGCCCTTTTCAGGGCCGCATATGATTCGAAACAATAAAAATGTTTCTTTAATGGAGTTCGTCAAAAAACGTACATACTATTTATATGCTCACTACTTACTTACCTACCTGTACCATACAGAAAGTTTTGGAGTTGGGTGGAGACTTATTACTAGATACAATGAAACACTAAACACACTACTCTTACCAACTACTACTAATATTCGTTTACCTCCTTCTCCGTCAGTCAGTCCGTCCGTCCGTCCGTCTATCAGTCAGTCAGTCAGTCAGTCAGTCAGTCAGTCAGTCTGTCTGTCTGAATGAACCTGAAAAATAAAATAAAACATTAGAGACCCTAACACATTTGTGTACAACACAAATAAATCTATCTACCTATCCGTTCGCTCGCCCGCCCGTTCGACATTGCGCGTGCAGTTTGTTTATGTCGTGTTATTACGCTGTAGTTAGGTACCTACCTACCATAAAGATACACTGTGTATTATTCTGTGAGCTGTATGCCATTTACTTGTTATTTCGCGTATGTTTACTGCGTTACGAGCATTGCGGGCTTGCTGCCTAGCTAGTGTATAGAACGCCGTGTGTGTACGTTACGCGGTAGGTGTATTGGCGCGGGCCCGATCTGTTGTCTGTTGTCGTTTACACACACTTTAATATACACACTTTCTGATGCGATAATCGCAGTCTTCACACTGTCGACACTCCTCGAAGGGCGCTCTCGTCTAGTTTTTAATATTAGTATATTAATAGGTTGCACGTCCTGGACGGAGTCGTCCGTCCTTAGCGGTTCGGCGCTCGCGGTGTGTTTTACGACGCTCCACTTTTACGTCGATAATACCTTCGCGACGCCGTGTGATATCGACGATGTCCTGTCGCCACACAAGCTCGATATCCTCCTTGTTGACGCGTCGACCTCTATCCCGGCTAACTATCAATTTTATAGAGAAAATAACGTTTTGAACTCGACCCGACCTACGCTTCGTACTCACTCGTCAAAATAAAACTCCGCCACGGTCCGAACGGGCACAGCACTCCGCATGCATTCGCACATCCGCATGCTCCACTTCATGAACTATCCGAAACCGCAAACGCCCGTCGCCCTGCGACCCGTTGACTATTCTTTTTCTTTGTTTTATTAGATACGTGTTAGTGAAAACTTTCAAGCGTTCATACGAGAAAACGTCGCGCGACATCACGGCGCTCGTTACGGTAAAGTTCCGTCGTACTTGAGCGTACGTATACGAAATTTGTAAATCCTATAAGTGGCGACATCTAAGTCTCTCTCTCCTCTTATAATAATCACAATTTATTATTATCGTGTGTGTACGTGTACTCTCCTGATCAATACGAAATGGCAGACACAGCAGTCGCTACCGAGGCTCCGGCACCCGCTACACCAGCGAAGAAGCAGGCGAGGCAGGCCGGCGGCGCAGGCGCCGCGAAGAAACCGAAGGCGAAGCCGACCCATCCCAAAACATCCGAGATGGTAAACAACGCTATCAAGGAGATGAAGGAGCGCAGCGGATCTTCCCTGCAGGCTATCAAGAAGTACATCGCCGCCCAGTACAAGGTCGACGCTGAGAAACTGGCTCCGTTCATCAGGAAATATCTGAAGAGCGCCGTCGAATCCGGCGCGCTGATCCAGACCAAGGGCAAGGGCGCCTCCGGTTCCTTCAAGCTCGAGTCGAAATCGGCCGCGTCCAAGAAACCCGCCACCGCCGCCGCCGGCAAGGCCGCCGGTAAGGCGACCGCCTCCGCGGCCGCGAAGACCAAGAAGGCGACCGCCACGGCAGCCGGAGCAAAGACCAAGAAGGCAGCGGCCGCCGCCGCGTCCGCCTCTGCGGCTTCTCCATCCAAGGCAAAGTCGTCGGCAGCCGCCGCTAAGGACAAGAAGGCCGCCGCCGCCGCTAAGAAGAAGCCTACACCCAAGAAGGCCGCCGCCCCCGCCAAGGCGAAGGGCGCCGCCGCTCCGAAAGCTAAGAAGACCGCCAAGCCGCCAACCAAGAAACCTAAAGCGCCTAAACCCAAGAAGGCCGCGGCTACACCAAAGTCTAAACCGGCAGCCAAGAAAGCGTCCGCCGCTAAGAAGTAAGCAACGGTCGCGCGTTCGCGTTACACCGGCGACGACGACGACGACGACGACGACAGCGGCGCAGTCGGCTGAACACCAGTGTGTGTGCGTGCGTGCGTCTTGCCTACTGTGCGTGTGCGTGTAATACCTACCTACTCTGTTTGTGTACGTGTATGTGTGTGTATTACGCACGGTCGGGAGGCGCGCGTGTGCTTTTTGCGTTCATCATCATCAACGTCCAACCGCGCGCACGTAGTACGTACGCGTCCATCGTCCTCGGGAAAAGAGGGTGCGGAACGCGCTCTACGTGTCTCGAGCTCGTCACCTCCGATGGCCTCATTCTTTAGAAGCAACACAACAACAACAAGAACAACAACCACGGCGGCACGGCAGGCACCGAGATGCTTACGAGTTGCGTGCATGCGCTCTCAATCGCAGCGCTCTCCGAGCGCACACCAAAAAGCCCTTTTCAGGGCTAACAAAACTATCATGAATATGAACAATATTCATTTCTTTAATACGGAGACGGTCAAAACGTAATAACACAACATTATAGTACCTAAACAAACAGGTACCTCCCTTCCTTCCTTCCTTCCTACCTACCTACCTACCTACCTATAAAGGATCGTAGTTACTAGAGGCTCTATTCGCAGCCATGCATGGTTCTACTGTATGCATGTATACTTACTACATAGTTACATAATGTCACACACAAAGCAATAGGGGGTATATTTCTAATCTAATCTAACTCTTCATTCTGCCTATTATAATACGAATAAAGAATACAATAATTTTTAATATTATTAGGTAGGTGATGTTGTTCTAAATTGTGTAGTCTACCGATATCTCTACCCATCCCATAACAACGACGTTGCGCCGGTCGAGAGCGTGCGCGCGCCTGCGCGCTTTGTGAATTTGTTTCGTTAACTGGGTACCCCCACCACTAACACAGCCACGCGGCGCGCGTATAAAAGCAGCGAACTAGCCGAATTTAAAAAATATTACAAGGTACTCTCGTCGCGCGCACAGTCGTACGCGTGTTCTTGTGTGAGATTCTAAATAAACTTAACACAACCATGTCGGGTCGCGGTAAAGGTGGCAAGGTGAAGGGAAAGGCAAAGTCCCGTTCCAACCGTGCTGGGCTCCAGTTCCCCGTGGGTCGTATCCACAGGCTGCTGCGTAACGGAAACTACGCCGAGCGCGTCGGTGCCGGTGCCCCCGTCTACTTGGCCGCCGTGATGGAGTATCTGGCTGCTGAGGTCCTCGAGTTGGCCGGCAACGCCGCGAGAGACAACAAGAAGACCAGGATCATCCCGCGTCATCTTCAGTTGGCCATCCGCAACGACGAGGAGTTGAACAAGCTGCTCTCCGGTGTGACGATCGCTCAAGGTGGTGTGCTGCCGAACATCCAGGCGGTGCTCCTGCCCA
The DNA here is from genome assembly GCA_963853795.1 of Xestia rhomboidea. NCBI lineage: Eukaryota > Metazoa > Arthropoda > Insecta > Lepidoptera > Noctuidae > Xestia > Xestia rhomboidea. The sequence continues at coordinate 5,058,327 of OY970786.1, forward strand.
AGAAGACCGAGAAGAAGGCTTAGACGTCGTCGTGCTACAGCGACGACATCTGAACTTGGTGCACCGTGCGGGGTGTCCCGCACGTCGTTTGCGCGATGCTCTCCGCTCGTATGCATTCAAAACAAAAGGCCCTTTTCAGGGCCACAATATTATTCGTATAACACAAAGACAATTTCTTTATCGGAGTAATCGTCAAACAAAAACGTACCCCACAGACCTACAATTAATTAACCCTGTTGTTGTTGACTTGGATTATTTACCAACGTGCTCGAGTAATGAACGAGTTTAAGATAAATAAAAGTTACCTACACCCACCCTCCATCTCGCACCAACCAGACAAGAAATTTGTCATCGGAGCGAGCATTAGGTACAAAATAATTTATAGAATGTTTACAGTAAGTATGCAAACAAACATAGACGTGAGTAACTAACCTAACTAAGGAAGGATTAATAATTTTAGTTTAATTTTATTCATTAAGTAGACGAGACGATACAATCGTGTTTCTATTAATTATAGCTATTTTTACTCACGAGTAAAAACAAAATATATGTCTATACATAAATGCACTTAATAATTATGTCCGTTTATATGTATCTAGACATTTATATTTCGTTTTAACTATTATTTTTTTCACTAAATGACGAGCACACGCGTCGCCCCGCCCCCTTCACCTCCCTCCCGGGTATCCCCTCTCTCCGCGCTCTGGCTTAGGAGCGCTGCGATTGGTCCGCCGCTGCGTTGAGTCACTCACCGCTTGCCGCAACTTCGCACCGCGAGCACGCGTATAAATACAAGTTTTCACCGAGGAACGATTTTATACTGCGACTGAACTCCGTTTCGGTAGCACGTGTGTGTACTCTACGATTCCATAATGCCGCCCAAGACAAGTGGTAAAGCCGCCAAGAAGTCTGGCAAAGCCCAGAAGAACATCTCCAAGACCGACAAGAAAAAGAAGAAGCACAAGAGGAAGGAGAGCTACGCCATCTACATCTACAAGGTGTTGAAGCAGGTGCACCCCGACACCGGTATCTCCAGCAAGGCCATGTCCATCATGAACTCGTTCGTGAACGACATCTTCGAGCGTATCGCCGCCGAAGCTTCCCGCCTCGCCCACTACAACAAGAGGTCGACCATCACGTCCAGGGAGGTGCAGACGTCCGTCAGGCTCCTGCTGCCCGGTGAACTCGCCAAGCACGCCGTCAGTGAAGGCACCAAGGCCGTCACCAAATACACCAGCTCCAAGTGAGCGGGCGGTCGGTAGCGCTAGCAAGAGCCGCCGCCGACGCTCCGTCTCGACGCCTCGCCTCGTGTGTGTGTGTAAACAGTGTTAAACCCAGTGCGCTTGCTCGTGTGCCTCGTTGTCTGCGATGCGTGTGTTAATTGTGCTAGTGTCTTCGTAATGTGCGTGCATGCATACATTCACTAATATTATGTGTGTGTGTGTATGTCATGTATGTACGTAACAGAGACACTGCGCACGATGCACGCGTCGCGAACGAACCACGACAAACGTCTGGACGCGCACGCCGCACACCGTGGGATGGCAGGAGAAACAACAAAAGGCCCTTTTCAGGGCCACAAATATGTTCATGTGATTATCAATTCACGTTTCTGAAATTGGAATTCGTCAAAACGTTACTCACTTTTGGTTACATACTACTTATCATAATTTTATAAGAATAAATATTCAAGTCTGTACAAGACTCCGAATCGCTCTGACCTAACCTACCCTACCTACCCTACCTACCTACCTACCTACCTACCTACCTACCTAGAAAATAAACACAACACGCTCATTAAATTACTTCCCGCGTAAATGAGAATAGGATAGTAAATCCTAATCAATTGAGACGCAATCAAAGTACCTATCGCAGTTTTGACATTTAAAAATGCCTTTTCTTAGGTAGGTTAGGTACACAGTACATGCGTATAGTATATTTCCTTTCTTAGGAATGAGGAATAATACAACAATAATTATTATATTTTCCTTTTTTTTGTCTGTACAATGCTTCGTGTCGATTTATTTTACGAGTTCAGTTAGTTAGTTCGATGTACTGTAGAGGGCGCACGGGTGCGCGCGATCCCCTGCTCGCTACTTTGCGCCGGGTATAAATACAACCAAATGTCGGTGCTGCGTTTTTATTCACTCTCGTACGTTCGAAGCGTGTAGGTCCCCGCGCGAGCGTTGCGTGAATTTGTTCGTTTATTTCTCTGTTAGTAGTGTTGTTGTTGTTGTCGTTCCGTGTTTACGATGGCGCGTACCAAGCAGACCGCTCGTAAATCCACCGGTGGTAAGGCTCCGAGGAAGCAGCTCGCCACCAAGGCTGCGCGCAAGAGTGCACCGGCCACCGGTGGCGTTAAGAAACCCCATCGCTACAGGCCCGGCACTGTGGCCCTCCGTGAGATTCGTCGCTACCAGAAGAGTACCGAGCTCCTGATCCGCAAGCTTCCGTTCCAGCGTCTCGTACGTGAGATCGCACAGGACTTCAAGACCGATCTCCGTTTCCAGAGTTCCGCTGTCATGGCGCTGCAGGAGGCTAGCGAAGCTTACCTCGTCGGTCTCTTCGAAGACACCAACCTGTGCGCGATTCACGCGAAGCGCGTCACCATCATGCCCAAGGACATCCAGTTGGCGCGCAGGATCAGAGGCGAACGCGCTTAAACTGCTGCTGCTGCATCGGCATACGTCACGATACACACGTTGACTGTGTGCAATTTGTGGCTGTGCGTTCACACAAAAGGCCCTTTTCAGGGCCACATATGTATCAGATTATAAAATGTTTCTTTACATCAGAAGTCGCAAAAACGTAACCGTTACTTACCTACCTACCTAACTTATTTACATTACCTAACATAAGAATGATGAAAGTCCAGCAGAGAACAAGTACACACACAAATGCGATTCCCATAATTATAGTACCTACCTACCTACCTACCTACCTACCTACTTACTTACTTACTTACTAAATGATTCATATTCTTCTCGTTATATATTTACCCATATAGATCTCATGCCTTTATGTTGTACATATCGACCCATTAAGTACATTATTATTATTTATTTACTTACTTACTTACTTACTTACTACCAATATTATTACTTAATATTATAATAAAACAAATGCAATTTCGAAAATGCTAAAATGTAATGCGCGCGACGAAACAACGTAGAACCAACCAACCAACGACGAGCATCGGGTCGCCTCGCCCCCCGCGCCTCCCGTCTCAGTCCCACCACACGTACAGTATAAATAAAACCCGGGGTCGGTTCTGCTTAAAGTTACAGTCGTCCGCGTTCTTCGTGCGCGCACACCCGTGTCGGAGTTTTACTATCGTGTATTACTTTGAAACCCCACTGCTGAGAAGATGACCGGTCGCGGTAAGGGAGGAAAGGGTCTGGGAAAAGGAGGAGCCAAGCGTCACAGGAAGGTACTTCGTGATAACATCCAGGGTATCACGAAGCCCGCCATCCGTCGTCTGGCTCGCAGAGGCGGCGTCAAACGTATCTCCGGTCTGATCTACGAAGAGACTCGCGGTGTGCTCAAAGTGTTCCTTGAGAACGTTATCCGTGACGCCGTCACTTACACCGAGCACGCCAAGAGGAAGACCGTCACCGCCATGGACGTCGTCTACGCTCTGAAGCGCCAGGGTCGCACCCTGTACGGTTTCGGCGGTTAAACGTGTACGTGTGTGTGTGTGTGTGTGTCGTCGCCTGTGCAACCAGCAACTCTACATACCGCGTGTGTGTTCGACCATGCGTGTGTAGATGCGCACATCAAAAAAAAGGCCCTTTTCAGGGCCGCATATGATTCGAAACAATAAAAATGTTTCTTTAATGGAGTTCGTCAAAAAACGTACATACTATTTATATGCTCACTACTTACTTACCTACCTGTACCATACAGAAAGTTTTGGAGTTGGGTGGAGACTTATTACTAGATACAATGAAACACTAAACACACTACTCTTACCAACTACTACTAATATTCGTTTACCTCCTTCTCCGTCAGTCAGTCCGTCCGTCCGTCCGTCTATCAGTCAGTCAGTCAGTCAGTCAGTCAGTCAGTCAGTCTGTCTGTCTGAATGAACCTGAAAAATAAAATAAAACATTAGAGACCCTAACACATTTGTGTACAACACAAATAAATCTATCTACCTATCCGTTCGCTCGCCCGCCCGTTCGACATTGCGCGTGCAGTTTGTTTATGTCGTGTTATTACGCTGTAGTTAGGTACCTACCTACCATAAAGATACACTGTGTATTATTCTGTGAGCTGTATGCCATTTACTTGTTATTTCGCGTATGTTTACTGCGTTACGAGCATTGCGGGCTTGCTGCCTAGCTAGTGTATAGAACGCCGTGTGTGTACGTTACGCGGTAGGTGTATTGGCGCGGGCCCGATCTGTTGTCTGTTGTCGTTTACACACACTTTAATATACACACTTTCTGATGCGATAATCGCAGTCTTCACACTGTCGACACTCCTCGAAGGGCGCTCTCGTCTAGTTTTTAATATTAGTATATTAATAGGTTGCACGTCCTGGACGGAGTCGTCCGTCCTTAGCGGTTCGGCGCTCGCGGTGTGTTTTACGACGCTCCACTTTTACGTCGATAATACCTTCGCGACGCCGTGTGATATCGACGATGTCCTGTCGCCACACAAGCTCGATATCCTCCTTGTTGACGCGTCGACCTCTATCCCGGCTAACTATCAATTTTATAGAGAAAATAACGTTTTGAACTCGACCCGACCTACGCTTCGTACTCACTCGTCAAAATAAAACTCCGCCACGGTCCGAACGGGCACAGCACTCCGCATGCATTCGCACATCCGCATGCTCCACTTCATGAACTATCCGAAACCGCAAACGCCCGTCGCCCTGCGACCCGTTGACTATTCTTTTTCTTTGTTTTATTAGATACGTGTTAGTGAAAACTTTCAAGCGTTCATACGAGAAAACGTCGCGCGACATCACGGCGCTCGTTACGGTAAAGTTCCGTCGTACTTGAGCGTACGTATACGAAATTTGTAAATCCTATAAGTGGCGACATCTAAGTCTCTCTCTCCTCTTATAATAATCACAATTTATTATTATCGTGTGTGTACGTGTACTCTCCTGATCAATACGAAATGGCAGACACAGCAGTCGCTACCGAGGCTCCGGCACCCGCTACACCAGCGAAGAAGCAGGCGAGGCAGGCCGGCGGCGCAGGCGCCGCGAAGAAACCGAAGGCGAAGCCGACCCATCCCAAAACATCCGAGATGGTAAACAACGCTATCAAGGAGATGAAGGAGCGCAGCGGATCTTCCCTGCAGGCTATCAAGAAGTACATCGCCGCCCAGTACAAGGTCGACGCTGAGAAACTGGCTCCGTTCATCAGGAAATATCTGAAGAGCGCCGTCGAATCCGGCGCGCTGATCCAGACCAAGGGCAAGGGCGCCTCCGGTTCCTTCAAGCTCGAGTCGAAATCGGCCGCGTCCAAGAAACCCGCCACCGCCGCCGCCGGCAAGGCCGCCGGTAAGGCGACCGCCTCCGCGGCCGCGAAGACCAAGAAGGCGACCGCCACGGCAGCCGGAGCAAAGACCAAGAAGGCAGCGGCCGCCGCCGCGTCCGCCTCTGCGGCTTCTCCATCCAAGGCAAAGTCGTCGGCAGCCGCCGCTAAGGACAAGAAGGCCGCCGCCGCCGCTAAGAAGAAGCCTACACCCAAGAAGGCCGCCGCCCCCGCCAAGGCGAAGGGCGCCGCCGCTCCGAAAGCTAAGAAGACCGCCAAGCCGCCAACCAAGAAACCTAAAGCGCCTAAACCCAAGAAGGCCGCGGCTACACCAAAGTCTAAACCGGCAGCCAAGAAAGCGTCCGCCGCTAAGAAGTAAGCAACGGTCGCGCGTTCGCGTTACACCGGCGACGACGACGACGACGACGACGACAGCGGCGCAGTCGGCTGAACACCAGTGTGTGTGCGTGCGTGCGTCTTGCCTACTGTGCGTGTGCGTGTAATACCTACCTACTCTGTTTGTGTACGTGTATGTGTGTGTATTACGCACGGTCGGGAGGCGCGCGTGTGCTTTTTGCGTTCATCATCATCAACGTCCAACCGCGCGCACGTAGTACGTACGCGTCCATCGTCCTCGGGAAAAGAGGGTGCGGAACGCGCTCTACGTGTCTCGAGCTCGTCACCTCCGATGGCCTCATTCTTTAGAAGCAACACAACAACAACAAGAACAACAACCACGGCGGCACGGCAGGCACCGAGATGCTTACGAGTTGCGTGCATGCGCTCTCAATCGCAGCGCTCTCCGAGCGCACACCAAAAAGCCCTTTTCAGGGCTAACAAAACTATCATGAATATGAACAATATTCATTTCTTTAATACGGAGACGGTCAAAACGTAATAACACAACATTATAGTACCTAAACAAACAGGTACCTCCCTTCCTTCCTTCCTACCTACCTACCTACCTACCTATAAAGGATCGTAGTTACTAGAGGCTCTATTCGCAGCCATGCATGGTTCTACTGTATGCATGTATACTTACTACATAGTTACATAATGTCACACACAAAGCAATAGGGGGTATATTTCTAATCTAATCTAACTCTTCATTCTGCCTATTATAATACGAATAAAGAATACAATAATTTTTAATATTATTAGGTAGGTGATGTTGTTCTAAATTGTGTAGTCTACCGATATCTCTACCCATCCCATAACAACGACGTTGCGCCGGTCGAGAGCGTGCGCGCGCCTGCGCGCTTTGTGAATTTGTTTCGTTAACTGGGTACCCCCACCACTAACACAGCCACGCGGCGCGCGTATAAAAGCAGCGAACTAGCCGAATTTAAAAATATTACAAGGTACTCTCGTCGCGCGCACAGTCGTACGCGTGTTCTTGTGTGAGATTCTAAATAAACTTAACACAACCATGTCGGGTCGCGGTAAAGGTGGCAAGGTGAAGGGAAAGGCAAAGTCCCGTTCCAACCGTGCTGGGCTCCAGTTCCCCGTGGGTCGTATCCACAGGCTGCTGCGTAACGGAAACTACGCCGAGCGCGTCGGTGCCGGTGCCCCCGTCTACTTGGCCGCCGTGATGGAGTATCTGGCTGCTGAGGTCCTCGAGTTGGCCGGCAACGCCGCGAGAGACAACAAGAAGACCAGGATCATCCCGCGTCATCTTCAGTTGGCCATCCGCAACGACGAGGAGTTGAACAAGCTGCTCTCCGGTGTGACGATCGCTCAAGGTGGTGTGCTGCCGAACATCCAGGCGGTGCTCCTGCCCAAGAAGACCGAGAAGAAGGCTTAGACGTCGTCGTGCTACAGCGACGACATCTGAACTTGGTGCACCGTGCGGGGTGTCCCGCACGTCGTTTGCGCGATGCTCTCCGCTCGTATGCATTCAAAACAAAAGGCCCTTTTCAGGGCCACAATATTATTCGTATAACACAAAGACAATTTCTTTATCGGAGTAATCGTCAAACAAAAACGTACCCCACAGACCTACAATTAATTAACCCTGTTGTTGTTGACTTGGATTATTTACCAACGTGCTCGAGTAATGAACGAGTTTAAGATAAATAAAAGTTACCTACACCCACCCTCCATCTCGCACCAACCAGACAAGAAATTTGTCATCGGAGCGAGCATTAGGTACAAAATAATTTATAGAATGTTTACAGTAAGTATGCAAACAAACATAGACGTGAGTAACTAACCTAACTAAGGAAGGATTAATAATTTTAGTTTAATTTTATTCATTAAGTAGACGAGACGATACAATCGTGTTTCTATTAATTATAGCTATTTTTACTCACGAGTAAAAACAAAATATATGTCTATACATAAATGCACTTAATAATTATGTCCGTTTATATGTATCTAGACATTTATATTTCGTTTTAACTATTATTTTTTTCACTAAATGACGAGCACACGCGTCGCCCCGCCCCCTTCACCTCCCTCCCGGGTATCCCCTCTCTCCGCGCTCTGGCTTAGGAGCGCTGCGATTGGTCCGCCGCTGCGTTGAGTCACTCACCGCTTGCCGCAACTTCGCACCGCGAGCACGCGTATAAATACAAGTTTTCACCGAGGAACGATTTTATACTGCGACTGAACTCCGTTTCGGTAGCACGTGTGTGTACTCTACGATTCCATAATGCCGCCCAAGACAAGTGGTAAAGCCGCCAAGAAGTCTGGCAAAGCCCAGAAGAACATCTCCAAGACCGACAAGAAAAAGAAGAAGCACAAGAGGAAGGAGAGCTACGCCATCTACATCTACAAGGTGTTGAAGCAGGTGCACCCCGACACCGGTATCTCCAGCAAGGCCATGTCCATCATGAACTCGTTCGTGAACGACATCTTCGAGCGTATCGCCGCCGAAGCTTCCCGCCTCGCCCACTACAACAAGAGGTCGACCATCACGTCCAGGGAGGTGCAGACGTCCGTCAGGCTCCTGCTGCCCGGTGAACTCGCCAAGCACGCCGTCAGTGAAGGCACCAAGGCCGTCACCAAATACACCAGCTCCAAGTGAGCGGGCGGTCGGTAGCGCTAGCAAGAGCCGCCGCCGACGCTCCGTCTCGACGCCTCGCCTCGTGTGTGTGTGTAAACAGTGTTAAACCCAGTGCGCTTGCTCGTGTGCCTCGTTGTCTGCGATGCGTGTGTTAATTGTGCTAGTGTCTTCGTAATGTGCGTGCATGCATACATTCACTAATATTATGTGTGTGTGTGTATGTCATGTATGTACGTAACAGAGACACTGCGCACGATGCACGCGTCGCGAACGAACCACGACAAACGTCTGGACGCGCACGCCGCACAC